>VWYH01011135.1:940797-1300852 GCA_013399365.1 Pampusana beccarii
GAGAGTCCTCACTTTGAAACAGAGCAGGAAGATGCACATTTTGAATTATCACTTTGAAGTTTTGAGATCTGATCCCCTTGAGTTTGAGTCAGCTGTGTAGTAATGGAACTCTGAACCAGTATCTGAACATGTGTTGTATCATGTCAGAATGGTGAACAATTTTGGATAAACCCCACTTACAGTTGGTTTTCTGCTAAACAGCTTTGGTTAGAATAAAGTGTGTTGGGAGCTTGTTACCTGCCTAAATTGACTTTTGGGGTGCTTCTGTGGAAATACATTTTTCTTATCTCTAGTTGTAGAAATGTATTGTTATCAAATCTCTATTGTGTTTAGATGGTTTTGCCCATCTTTGATACTGAGGAAAAAGGTATTTTAGTAAAAAGACTGAACTCATTTCCTTGCTTTCCGAGCTCATGTTTTTCCTTGGTATACTTGGAAAACAAATATTGGCAGCCTTTGTCAAACTGAGGACAGCTGCAGTGCCAGGAAGGAGAATAACCCCAGTCTAGCAGAGCAAAGAACACGTGGCTTCCCACTCACTAAAATCTCTGCTGCCTTAAAAAAACACTCCAGAGCAGCCCATGCCAACCCAGCAGAGGCATTGCTCTATCACTCTTCTCCTCCTTACCAACCTTCCTGCAACCTCCCTCTGGTGTGGGCTCGTCTTCTGTCTGCTCTTTGGCGGGAATCTCAGCAGGGGAAGTTTTTGTACCGAGTCTGCCAGGCAAGTCAGGATGCTTTATTTCAGAGTTTCAGCTAACATGACAATTAGCAAAAAGCTGCAGATAGATGTATTGTCTCCACCCACTGAGACACCATCAGAGATCCACTGTTTGACATCTGTGTCCATAGGCAGTCCTTTGCTCTCGGCGTTGAAGCAGATGACAGACCTCTAGGGTCTTTGATGAGAGAAGGCCTTTAAACTTAGCTGCCTCCTATGTCTTAGATACACTTCCTTATCATCTTGTCTCTGCAACAATTTACTGCTTTATAAGGGGTGATAGCATCAATAAGTCAAGAAGCTCTTTGCTTTGATTTTCTCGGTGGAATGATTATCAGGTGAAGCCTGTTACTTTCTGCAGTCTTGGCAAGACAATTTTCAATGCTGGGAAGGAGCAAGGAGAGCATTTACTTGGAAAGAGGCAGGAGCAGGCATACGTTTCAGAGAGAATATTTTTGTAGTCTACACCACAGAGAAGAGCCATGCTGACAAATATGGCTTACCAGATACAGCTGGGTTAACGATGAACCAAGTTTTCCTCAGTGGCAGACAAGAGCAAATGATACTCAGTATACACTAGTCAATATTAGATGCTACCTGGTAGTAAGCAGTTTATTCCCATTTATGCTTACAGACCAGCACTAGGTCTGGGGAGCCATTCTGATCTCTATGGCAAACAATGTAAAGAACTTATCTTTGGTGCCAATGGGAGCACTGGGCTGGGGCTTCTCGCTAGCCTGTACCATGCCAGGTCAACTCATGCAAGGCTGAAAAAGAGGTTTGCATTGGGGTCAGAGTATGGAGGAACTTCTTTGTCTCTCTGCTTTTTGAAAGAAAAATGGGATGAACTTTAAAATAGAAGAAAATGTAGCTATTAAAAAAAAAAAACAAAAACCTTCACTCTAACATGGTATTCAGCTATATTTCAGCTAAATTTTACTAGAAATCTGAAGCAAAACTGAAACACTGAATGCCATTTCAAATGGAGATTTTAATTTCATTTTAACTCATTAAAACATCTTATTTATGAAAACTCATGATTTATAAAATCATACTGCCTGCATATCAGTTTGTGTGTTCCTTCCTTACGTTTCGAATCTCTTGCCTGAGTTCAACCAAATTTGACAAAGACATGGAGTCCCCAGCAATAATGAAGGCTCGGCAGATGTCTTGACTATTTTCAGAACAGCCTTTGGGTGGCTGTGCAGAGACCCTGTCAGTGGCTCCAGCAAGAAGAGGCAGCAATGTGAGTTCACCCATTACACATCAAAGAGTTCACACAAGAAAAAGACATTATAAAACAGTCCAGCATTTGGAGATTTTGTGTTAGAGCTCTAAATAACCACAAATTCAAATCCATAGGAAAACAGAGTCACTAAATCTGCAGCTTACAGAACTGCTTTTCTCCTTTTCATATTATTTTTCTGTTTTCTGTCCCTAGATGTATTATAGAAATGAAAGGCATGTAATGTTCCATTTTCTTCAGTGTCCTTTCTTTCTTCCCTCATAGTGTTTAAAAACTACCTGCAGCTACAAGTTTCCAAACAGAAAAAGGGAACAGGAAGGTCTGTAACTGTTTTTTTTGCTAACTTTCCCAAAAGCAAGGAATGTTTGTGAAAGCAGACTTAGTAGAAAGTAAGCTTTGTCTTACGGAGAATCTTTTTAGGGTAAGAAAAGGTAAAATTTCTAGAAAGGGGAAAAAATTCCTTCATTTCCAAGACAAAATGATAGTGTAAAAAAATTAAAAAGGTCCCTATGAATTCCCTGAATTGAAAATAATTGAAAATGTCTTTATTTTGATGTTTAAGCAGCAAAACTGAAATGTCCAAGAACTACATCATTAAGTATCAGTGATACTTGAAATATATGACTGCAGTTTCCAATCCCTGAGGGTGGTTTGTTACAGATCTCCATGTTGATAATGGTGAACATGTATTTGTATCTTATTTTTTCAGTGTCCAAAGGGCACCTAAGTCTTTCCCTATAAACAACACTTAAGTACAGTTATTGGATGCTAGCAGCTCTTTTGCCATTAACTTCTCTTGGGTCAAGAAGGCAATGAAGATTTTTATTATGCAGGTCTTTGGTGGAAAGCCTTCCCAGAGCCCAGAGAGATACGTCTTGCTTATTGGAAATTTTGTGTTTTCACATATCTGAACATCAGCCTTTTTTTTTTTTTTTAAAAAAAATTTATTTTTCTTCCTGTGATGATAGCTTATTCACTTTTGGACCAAAACAAGGAAGGGGCTATTTAGATAATGGTATACCTAGCTCCTGTTTTTTCTGCTCTTCTGAGTGTAATTTTTTTCCTTCCTTTTTTTGCCCCCCTTGAGAATATCTATTGTCTCAAAGATAACCTCAGTTTTCCAAGATCAGGTAATCTGAGGAGCTTGGTGAGTTTCTTATCTAGGAAACAATGAAGTACAGAGCACAAATGGAATTGCTTTAACATCTAACAGGATGGGATCTGCGTGAAATTTCCCCCACTGTCTCAGCTGTTCTCACTATATGCCAAATCACAGTTTCAGAAGGATGAAATACGTTCATCTCTGCAGACTTTGATTTGGCTGCTACAGAACCCTGTCCTTCCCGAAAACAAAGGCCTCTTCCATAGTCTTATACAAGAGAATTTGGATTTACAGACTAAAGCTGTATGAAGTTTCAGGAAAATGAAGTTAAATGTACTTGAAAAACATTGTCCTACACTAATTGACATGTATCTTGCTAAAACCTACTTTTTGGGAAAGAAGAGTCAGGCAGTGGGCCCCATGGTGGGCACCCAGGTGTCTCTCTCTGNATATAAAAAAAAAAAAAAAAAAAAAAAAAAAAAAAAAAAAAAAAAAAGGGTAAAACTTTAAATTCCTGGGTGCCAGCTTAAGTAGTTCTCCTGTACAATCTGAATATACTTCAGCCTTGCAGACTTTATTTAAACTATCCTTCTAGAGCATATCCGATAGCCTGCTGCGGTGCTGACTGTCAGGTGATGCCCTGCCTGTGCCTTTCCACTCACATGATCCCATCTGCACCACTTCTTTGGGATAACATCAACACCCCAAACCACAGGGGCACTGGGATCTCCCTGTTCCTCCCTATGGTCTGAAACTCCAGATTGGTGATGGGCAACATCGACCCTCATACCACTGAGTGATCAGCTGACATTCAGGAAGCCCACAGAATAAATCACACACTATCTTTAGTAGCTGGCAGAGGATGGCTTGGTGTTACAGAGCTCCTGGAGCCCAGGACCATACCACCCTCCTCCAGATGAGGGAGGAGGAGTGGTGTTCCAGTGACATGCAAGACCCAACTGAGCACCAGGCAAGAGGTGTCATTTCAGGTGAGTAAATTCAGAGAGTGCCACCAGTGACTGTCCATGCAGACTCCTCTGTCACAAGCTTGGATGTGTGTCCCTTAAATGATGGACGTGTATGAGTTGCATGACAGCATGTAAAAACAACGCACACTGAGCTCCAGCAAGTCGATAAACTTTTGCTTAGCCCTGTTGAGCACTCTACTGACTATGGAGCATGTGAGTTTCACAGATATTCTAGGGGATTTTTTTGGTTGGTTGGTTATTTTTATTTCAGTGCCCATGTGTTCACGAGCTCCATTTCAAGAAGATCATCATGGAGCTTGCAAATATTAGTGACTTTTAATTGCTACCTATCTGTATTGGATTTGAACCAGTGACCCAGAGATGAGGAGAACCATCCCTGATCCCATTACCCATCTCCTGAGTCCACTGGTCCCTGAAGAATGTGATTCATTAACTGAACTGCTCTTTGCTGACTCTGTTTTTCCAGCACCTCATAACCTACATGAAATTACAATATTTTTCCCATTCTGACTGTGTGTATGTCAGATACTTACACATCTCCAGTTATTTTGCTAGCTAGCCTCATAGGAGTTGTGTAAATGGCATTATCAAAATTGCATCTCCCTGATTCATTATTTCCAATTTTATAAAATAGCTGAGTTAGTGAAGACACTATCAAAGAGGTTTTTAAATAAACATGCTTAATCTTTTGGAGATTAAAAGAAATAGTATGGGTGACATATAGTGATTATTTTACCCCAAAGCCATCAGAAATACAACGTAGAAGAAAAACACATCAAATAAATAGGCACAATAGAGAGCATTTCAATGAGAAGATAATCACACTGCAGGATTTGCTTCAACTCAGTGGCCTAAATATTGCCCTATATGAAAAATACAATGAAAGAGGAATATTAAAAACAAAACAAAAAGCAATAAACAGATTTATAACAGAGTCTGCTTTAAAAAAAAGTACTGCAACTAATATCTAAAGTCATTTATTTTTAATTCATAGGATCTAAATTTGTCAAACAGACAAAAATTAAAATAATTTAAGAAGCTAGAAACAAAAAAACCTCCAAGGTGATTAATTTCTGGCATGATGTGCACTTTTATTGATAAGAGTAAAATGACTAGGCAATGTGTCTCTAACCAGATATCAAGAAAATTACACTGTCTGACTATCTTAATATTTTTCACAGGTGTATATTGTGTGTAGAAGAAACACACGGCCTGCCAGTGTGGAAATTTATTGGAAGCAGTGTAGATTCACTCTGTAGGAAAGGTATTAATTAATAAATCACGCATCCTTCAGCAATTTGTCCTGGCTGCAAAGGGATGGCTGATGCAGAATAATGCACAGTTTTCATACACCATGCTGGGCTATTACATGTACAGATGCTATTAGGTTCTGTCCAGATCTTCTGATGGTGTAACTGGCATAAATCAAGTGAAGTTAATTGAGCTATGCAGATTTACCCAGGTAGATGGGAGAAACTCACATATTCATTTATAGCATGCCTGAGGAGCCCAGAGAAGGTTATTTTAAGGCATATTGTGTTCTTTGAAGTTACGAACCTGATTAACTCTTTCCAGCAGATGCAGCCTCTTTGTGACTAATGGCTGACTAAATATTTGGACTCATACTCCATAGGGCCCAAGCTTTTTGCCAGATTTTCACTGAGAAAAGATCACATTTTTACTGTGTAATTATTCTGTTAATTAAGTTTTCACATATGTGTCGTGTGCACTGTGGCATTTCATCTGCCCTCAAATCATTCTACAAAGAGCCAACGTAGGAAAAAATCAGATATGCTACCTGGATACAGGTTTTCACTAACAATTTTAGGTCACATCTCTTACCAGCTGATTGTCCATGTAGCCGTCTGACTGGCATGTAGTCTAACTTGTGAAGACCCAGTGTTTTCTGACAGCCAAAACCAGTGGTCCAGAAGAGCCATGGATCACTCATAGCAGTTGGGAAGGGAAGAGCTTTGCTTGACCCTTCTAAAAGACCGGGCTGAAATCCACTCCCTCCCTTCCTCCCTTCCCAAGCATTTTGCTTTAATGAATTTTGCTAAGATAGCTTCAAGGACTCCAAACTCAAACCCACCCTTCTAATATTGTTTGCTTAACTGGCATTAGAATAAAAACCTCACCTCAGGTAAGGAGCCCCACTATGGATTTCTTATCAGTCACCACCTATGAACAGTACATGCTATGTTCACATCAGCATCAGGAGAGGAGAAATAAGCAGTCACCTCCCTTTCACTTGAAGCTACAGACAAAAGATTTTTACTCTGTTTGACTTATTTCAGCCCAGCTCGTGTGACAAATTCATTTCATACGAGGCAGTGGGCAGGCTCGCAGCCGCTGCTGGAAAGGCAGCAGTTACAGGGACTATTGCAAGCTGGCCTAGTGTCTCAGATCTCTTCAATGGCTCTTTGCTAGTTCAGATGCCAGATTGATCTCTGCTGGGCTACAAGGGTGTCCCCTCTAGTCAGCTGCACATGTTGACACTGTGCAAGTGTTAGATTAAGGTCTCAAACATTCAGAATTCCCAATGTGCATTTTGGCTTAAGTACAGGGAGGACACATAACCTCATGGCTTTTGAACATTACTTATTTTAGTTCCTGACATGTCTAGAAAACACAAAGTTATTCAGACTTGAAAAATGCTCCTTGCAATTGCTGGTTGGCCTGTTCTTACCGTGTACTGGGTGTTAGATGTAATTAGGCCAGACAGTTCTTGATGGCTAGTGCCTTGCTCTCCTAGTAACCAGAGGAAATAGTAATATAAAGTGGAGGGAGGAACATGGCCCTTAGGTTTAGCATCAAAATTTAATTTTCCTGTTGTTCTGTAGATGTATAGTACCAACAGTACTTCTCGGAAGTAAAATACATCAGCTTCTTGTTGGCATGGAAAAAAAAAAAGATACCAGCTGTTCGATATTCAAACACGGCAGTCACATATTTGCATTGACATGAATGAGAAAGGTTTCTCAGTCATTTCAATGAGAGCTTGGATGAAAGAAACAGATCTAAGGGTTTTTTCTACTGCTTCTTTTAACACTGCCTGCAAGGTACTTTTCTGCCTTCTCCTTTTTTTTTAGCTTATCAATATGTATTTCAGAGTTTTTTACTTTAATGTTTAACACATCTTTTTTAAAAGGAAGCACGATCAGTTTCTAAGGATGCTACTTAGAGGTACAGTGATACAAAAAGGCAGCCACAGACTGGGAGGAAAGCTTTGAAAAGCCCACAGGAGGTGACAGGGGTGGAAAGCTGATATTTTCATGGCAAGTGAATCCCTGGTTAAATTCAGCTGGTGTACACTGTAGCCTTTCACAGGCTCCAGGTAGTGCTCTGGACTACGGTAGATCTCTATCACTAGTGCTGAAATCAAGGCCAATGTTGTGCGGTATTAGTGCCATGTGTCAAAATGAGAGACCTGAGTTCTGCTTTTCCCTTCAGAAAGCACTTGAGTTCGTTTATCCCACTTTTTAATCAGGCACCACTTCTCTTTTGACTAAAGCTTAACCTAAGGGAAAATCTGAGTACAAGCTGAGCAGAAGAATCCTACATGACTTTAGTCAAAGAAGAGTGGTTTTATTCCTGATTTGAGGCAAGAGGCAGTTTGATCTTAATAATATTGTGCTGTAACCTCCTCTCAAATTAGGACACTAAGAGTTCTTTCACTTTTGTTTCTGCAGGTCTTCGGTAGGTGGTTTGTATCTTGAATATGATTAGCAATCTGCACGAAAACACAAAGCTAAGAATAAAGGAGTCAATTAGGGTTACATTCAGGTATGCACACCACTCTAAAATAGTAAGAATTCAAATAATTATACAGTTCAAGGATAATACATACGAGTGTATCCCTTGAGAATCTTCAGTTCATCCCCTGATCCTTATTTCTAATTAATCCTTGAGTCCTTCTGTAGGTTAATACAATTAACAATGGGGATAAACCCTCTGTAGTCTTTAGTCAATTGGATTTGCAGAACTTGCTGTTCTTTGCTATGACCAGCAGGGGTCCGAGGAAACCCTGCTGCCCTCTTCAACCTGACTTAATTCTAGCATCAGCCAATGACATGCACACAAAACCACCTCCTTTTGAGCACACTAAGGGTACCAGAGAAGGAAAATCAATTTAGTTCAATATTTCTTCAAATGACTGCCACACAAACCAACATGTTTGACCCCTATATGTACACATTTCCTATCTTCTCATTGTACTCTCACTATCCAAAATGAAAACTGCCAGTGTGTCCTCGAAGGCGTTAAATTTAAAACCAAAAATGAATATATAAAAATAATGTTTTCCCACAGGAATTTAAAGAGAGAAAGGTTCTGTAGGATTAGACTGAATTTGGCATAAGACACTGATCTCTCCTCTCCTCTTCTCTCTCTATTTTACTAGGCTGTTGCTGTTTCTGTCTTTTCCAGGTCTTTCCAGATGGATGTGAATCACAAACACGTGGGTGCTGCTCCCCCTGCCTCTGTCTCTTTCCTTATATGTTCATCAACTTTCTGACCTTCATATTACAGTCATCATAGTTTAATATGCAACTTAGATTTTCCTTTTAATCACTCACAAATGTGTAGTGAGGACCTGGTATACTTCTTTTCCTGATCACACATAAACTGTATATGCAATATTGGGTCCCCTGCTCCTTTCCATCTCTCCTTTCCATCTCCCCTCTCCATCTCTCTTTCCATGCATGTTGGGTTATCCAGTCCTTGATTATCACACCAAGGGGCTCACTGGAGAATCTCAAATGGCAACACTAACTGGCAATGGGGCCTCTAGTTTCCAGTGTCTTCTTAACCTCAGCACCACATCTGAACCATTTTGGCTTTCCACCCACTATTAGATGTTCAAAGCTTCTTAGATCATGTCCTTCATCTCTAGATAACTGCTTGCAGGTGAGTATTTATGTTCTCTTGAATATCTCTCCCTCAACAACGAGAAAGATAAGCATTGATTAAATACTTCTGCAGGACTCCTGTTTCCCAGAAAGAGACTGGTATCCTGATTGCATCCTGCAGCTCTCCTGGGTGTACTGAAAGAGCCTGAAAGCCCACACTCACACTAGATGTTATTATTTTCTTTTCTGCAGAATCTCAGAAAGTTTCCAAATGGATACTTCTGTTTTGCAGGCCCATGGAGAGTCCATGTTTTTTTTAGTTTGAAATTAAAAAACCAGTAAAATGACACCAGGCATTTTTAGTGAAGAATTTGTTATGGAATATAAATACTGAAAATTGAGAAATTAAAGAACCATTTTAAAGTGTTTTTTATTAAATCTGTATCCCCACTGTCCTTTATCGCTGTGTGTCCATGCCTTCTGTGGTTCCTTTTTCCGTTTTCAAAAGCATCTGTACTGCAGTAAAGGACTTAGGAGGCAAAAACCTTCGTCTGTGTGGTTATACATTCAAAATTTGTGACTGCAGAGTGGAGGCCTGAAATGAAAGGGCTTATTAATAACATTTTTTATTCATACAGCAGTAAGAAAAGGCTTCATTTGTTCATCCCTTGATCGTCTTTTTCTTTTCAATTACCTTTTCTAAAAGCAAGCTTAATGTCGTCTCTGGATTCCAGCAGGTTTCCAGTTAAAATGAAAACAAGACAAAACACTTTCAACTTCGGGTAGGTTTTCCTGTGACTTTTTCCCTATCATCTTATCTATTTGTTGATAAAGCATCTGATATCTACTAACCTGAACTGAGAAAAGCTAATTTTTGTGGGGGCCAACCGGGCTCATACCTCCCAGTCTGGGTGCCAGTCCCCCACACTGGCTGCCTGATACGAGGACTTCCCACCAGTCTGGGACCTCAGAGCAACCTTGCACCTGGGCTTACCAAGTGGGAGAAATCGTCCCTTCTGGTGGTCTCCTGGAGTCCGACTCTCAAGTGTGCCCCACTGAAGAGCTTCCCCATCTGCAGAGCTGTGGCACAGCTGCCCTCACTGCACCGCCCCAGCGGTGGCAGTGGAACAGGAGGACACACAGGAGCTTGGTGTGGGGTGGTGGGGAAGACCTGATCCCACTCTGGGGTGTTCTTCTCCCCCATTTTTCTCTGTTATGTGGCTCATCCTCCTTCTGCCTCCACGCATAGTTTATACTCCTACTTCCCCAGCAGTGTTCCCTGTAGAGTTCTCCAAGATGTCATGTTCTCACAATACTGATTGTGCCCCATCTTCTGAGCTGCAGCAAAACAGTCCAGACTTCGTGAGGCTGCACAAAGGGCTTCTAAGCTGAGTCAAACCTAAATTGAAATAGGAATGCAACCTCCTACCAGAATCCAGCAGAAGAGTATAAAAGAAAGGAAAATGTCCCACCTACAGAAGTCTGGTTTCCAATCAGGCTGTGCAGGGCTGCCTTATAAATATGGTCCAGAAGGGTGTAAAAAACTTTGTAGTGAGGTAGGTCATGCACTGCAGGACCCACTGAGCACGTATGGCTCTCCAAAATCTGAAATAAATACGAAGTCTTTCCATGATCCTTAAGCCTTGGCTGGTGTTGAAAAGGAGACTTGAGTAAAATGAGAGGAACGCCTCTAGATAATTTTGTACAGATGGTAAATGATCCTTAACCCATCGTTTCAAACTGAACGTGCAGCCCACGGCGGAACTTTCTGTCTCTATACAAAGAAAGGCTTGTCCTTTTACTGTAACATTAATTAATAGATCTTTGCAGTATTTCTTGTATAGTTTTACTGTTTGTGTGGAAGTGACATTAATACCAATTTACATGTCTTACAGGGGATCATCTATATTTCTGCTTGCGGACAATGTTTCCGGTAGTTGAGTTTATTGAATGCTAATTAACACTAGCCCCCAGTGCAAAACACTTCTTAAAAAAAAACAACCAAGCAAAAAAGTAAATAATATGCTATTTGACTAGTTTGAGAGGAAATGGCATTATTTTTTAAAATCAGAATTAGTGGTAAAATAATTATCAAACAAAAGCTTCTTAAATGTACTTTCTGGAAAGCAAACATAAAAGCCAAACAATAGGCAGCTAGAAACATGTAGAAAGCACCAATCATTTGGGTGGTGCTGTAAACTCCCCAAAGAAAATTTTTCTTTTCCTTATTGAAGGTCTGTAAATGATCTGACTGACTGGGATCAGTCAAGATACCTTTGAGGGACTCTGTACTAGGAAAATAAATGCCTTTTGGCTCTGCAAAGTATATTGTTTCCTGGTTCCTACAAACCAATTGGAAGAATAATCCATTTAGAGAAGAGCTGTTTCCAGTCGAATCAGAATCAGAAAACCAGCTGATTTTTTGATAGGTTATTCTGTTTCCTCTCTGATTATGCTTTGTCAGGTTGCTAAGAGGGTTTGTTATGGCAGAGCTTTTGATAACTGCCTCCTTTACAGAGATAGTCTAGTTTTTCTTGGCTACGGACTCTTTGCAGTAGAGTTGGTGCCATGAAATAGGGAAATGAGTGCTTAAAGATCTATTTTTATGGTTCTGTAATTCTATCTCACTTTTGTTATTTTTTTCCTTGTGATTTTGCCTAAGTCTGGTAGTTTAACAAGTAACCCACCTCCTCCTTGCAAGTCAGGAGCTATTATTTTTAACAAAGCCAGCTGATTGCTGCCAGCCTTCTATTTAGCAACTATTTCAAGTATTTATCCTAGTCAACTGCTATTGATAGCTTATAGCATTGTCTGTAAAGAAAGATATAGCTGCACATTGAGCAGGTCTGTGTCACTGCATACTCTGCAGTTCTAATTAATCCTCCTTTGCTCCCTAGTCCAGTGTGCTGTAGGAAGCCTAGATTCACGTTTTTGTTCTAATTCAGATCTGGCGTACCCAGGAGAAGAAAGAATACCCTCTCTGACATCAGACCATGGGCTAGGCTGGGCTGGACCATCTTCAGCTTGTCCTTTCATGTCCAGATAAGGAGGGCAAACCCAAGATGGCAAGACCACAGTAAGGAGTGCCATCGTCCCTCACCTTGGTTGCTCAGTTCCAACCTTTCTCAGGTGTTGGCACAAGTACATAACATGCCATGTAGAAACATGGATCAGTGAATTAATCTGGTTAAAATCTTATGCAATATAAACATGTTAAAACTAGTTTTAACACGGAGAGGTTTTCTCACTTTATCTTGAATATGGCTGTATTGGTGAGAATTTCACCCAGGCTATTGTTAAGGAGCACTGACAGAACAGACTAATTGATGCATACACAATTTGTATGTTTAAATGTACCTTTTCTTTTTGGCAACAATCTTGTTTGTATACTAGTTATAAGAGATTGGGTCTTGTGGTTAAGTGCCAGCAGGAATGAAAACTAAACCTTGAGGGTAAAAATTACTTCAAGAAGCCAATCGGAGCATGGTAATATCCTAAAAAAAAAAATCCCTGCACCTTGTTTCCTGATACTGGGTGTCCCTGGAGTTCTGTGTTCACTTTGCTTTGGGAAAGCAGAGGCAAACAACACTGAAACATCAAATTAATTGCTTTCCAGTCAACAGTCCTTCTGCTAAACAGATTACTCATTAGCTGACCATCATTTCTAAAAGACTTTGCTTTCTAAATTACATCCAATTAATTGCAGTTATCCTTAGTTTGAACCTGAGACCCCATCCTCAAGATATTATCCACTAAATGAAAAGTTTCGACACTAATCTCCCCACATTTTTTTTTGTATGCAGTAGTCCTGCATAATCCAAACAAGAGTGCATCATTATACTAATGTCAGACACAGAAATCTGAATCTATATTCAATGGGCAGGTAAGATTACTATGTCTCATTACCACATGCAAACCTTTCTGCAACTGTGTTTTACACTTGGGCAGTTGAAATGGCAACCTTTCTGAGGCAGGGGGGAAACAGTTTAAACACAAATCAAAGCATTTGATGTAATTAACATAGTTTTAACATCTTGACGAGATCATAAAAAAGGGAATTAGCTGTTGAGAGATAGCACAAATGTGACATTCTAAAGGGCTTCACAGTTCTGGAGTTTTATCTCATGCTCTGCTGAAACTCATTAATGTACCTAAACTGGAAGCTGTGATTTTAGAGAAACTGAAATTAAGATTTTGCATGCCTATTTACATGCAGATTATTGTAAAGAAATTGTATTACCATTTGTTCCAAGAAATTCAATTTGGCCAGGTGTTCATGTGCAAACTAAATGACTATAGCTGTGGTGTGTTCTGTACAAAACCAAGGCAGTTTTTCATTAGAGATTTTCCAGACAATTTAGATTATTATTTCTAATCTCAGAGTAAGGATTAAGAACTCGTAATAGACCTTGGTGGCTAGAAATCAGGCAAAACAATATTTACATTTCAAATGCCAGTTTCTCGCAACCTGTCTGTGTGCAAGACTAGAAACTTAGGACTGAACAAAATGGGATCTTCTGTTGTCATGACATTATGCAGCAGCAGCAAAAAGGAACATGCCATTTGGAGCCTGTTCCTGAAGCACAGCCTGTAGATTTCTTCCTCAAAACCCATTCAGGGCTCTGTCTTTTTTTTTCCTTTAAAGGCCTGGCAAAAGGAAAAATATGAATTAGTTAACAGTGATGGTGATGACAGTGATATATACTATTCACTTTGCATTTAATATAGAAACATCCTACAGGGTAAGTAATGGTACCCAAGACCCTCGGCTTTTAATGTTGTCCCCTCTTTCTCAACTCTAGCTACATTCCTCTTTTTCATGCCTTTCTCCTCACCTCTCTTTCACTCCCAGTAAATTTTCTTGATTTCTTCTTTTCACAGTAAAATAACTTCAACATGACAGGCAGAAAGTACATCCAATTCTCACATAGTATTTAGGGCACCTTACTTAGAAGTTGCAAATATAGTTTTGAACCTCCTGATCAAGGAGTGAGTCAAAGCAAATTTTCTAATTCCATCCATAAGATACTGCCTTCTCACCATTGAAATTGAACTGTATTTTGCAATTTTGGGGCAGCCCAATGCTCTTGGCGTATTGTAGATTAGTTATGAGAATGTCTGTCGATCGGAACCGCTAAGGATGCTGAGGGGAAGCTCGGAATTTCCCCAGAGATATCACTATTTTCCCTTCATCTCTCAGAGACCTTTCCATACCAAGGATCATACAATGCTGCTGCCCTTTGAAAAGCCACTAGTTCATGAATAATTTTTAAGTACCACTCTGTAGGACCAAAAGTCATCTGTAAGTACAGAGAACCTATTGCCAAAGGTGATAATGACAGACACTCTTTTTTGAGCAGTTTACAACCAAATGACAGGAGAAATGAAGTGGTATTGTCCCTTGCCTTTCACAATGGAGCAGATGGAAACATAGATGAAATAACTTGAGTACAGTCACAGAGGAAGTGTAAGACAAAACAGGAAAATTAAGCCAATGTTGCAGTACCTCACGGTGCCTTAGCCCCAGCCCTTGCCTAATCTGTTGGACTGACCTTTCTGAACTACAGAAAAATCTTCCTCTAATTTTTCTGATGCTGATGCAAAGAGTGTAAAAACCAGGGTAGGCACAGAGAGATTTTGCCTCCCAGTTTTGGGCATAGTTGTGGTGCTAAAAGAGCAGCCCAAAGGATGAACTGCAACCTAGGATTCATATTCTGGTACCTCCCTATCTCAAGAATGGAAAAATTAGTCCAGGCTAGTCTTCACCTGACTAAGATGGCCCACTCTGGGTGGCTGGTGCTCTGATGAGGATCCGCATACTCAGTTCTGTGCTCTGACCCAACGTCCATGTGCATCTGAGGAAAGACACAGTGGCCCTGTGAGTCTCTCTGTCTCCTCTGCACTGGCATGTGCGTGCGATTAGTAATGAATCTGCTGGAAATACCACTTGCCATATCCCTTCTTTTCCTTGTGCTTAAGTTTTACTGTTTCTTTGGAGAACAGAGGAGTCCTCAGAGTGATCGTGACATATATGAAATTATATAAACTGTAATCTCTAACAAGGATTTTTATATATACACACACACATATATACGTTTTTAATGTCAAAGTGTTTTTGTACTTATTCTACTTCACATTTCAATTGTACTGTACAGATTTCTAAATCTGTTCTCAAATATTTTTGACTAGGTCTCTGAATGTCCCCTTAAATTCAAATGTCAGTGTATTTGTCTAGGCCTACTTGCAGAACCAGCCAGCTGAGAAATGGAGCATGAATTCATTAGCAAATCATACCCACCAGAACTGACCCTGCAACCTGCTTGAATCAAAAGGAAAGGCTTAGCTTGGCTGACTTTTTCTGTGGAAAAACAGAGGCTAACCAGCACAGTCAAAGAGGGCAAGATTCACAAAGAACGAAACATTATTGTCAATCTTGTAGCATCGAATAAGAAACAATAGAAAGAAAAAATATAGAAATGAGTGTCTAAGACTACTCCAGTAGATGTGACAGTTGCTTACTAGCTTTTTAAAAAAATGCACAGGTAGTCTTTATCAATGTGGAACTGTAGAGTCACATAACGACAGCGTACCCATTTTCACTCTAGGGAAGACAGCATTTTACAGCATAAAAGAAATTGCTGTAGTGACCCAGGGGAGCTGCCAACATTTCTTGGATCAGGACAATTAACCAAAACAATATTGTTAATTTTCCCACAGGTTTCAAATGATCTAGAAAGCAGAAAACACACTTTGTGTTAATAGACTCAACTTAGGCTCTGTAACAGAAGGCAATTTCAGTAAAACCCTGCAGCGGCCAGGGCTGTGAAAGAGAAACCAACACACCTGCAGGAACAGATATGCATGGATCTTAACAGTGCAGCTGATCTTCTGTTAGCTGCATTCAGAAGGGAGCAGCCTTGACCAGCACAGGCCAGTGCTATGATATGCCCCAGCTGGCACCTCTGTCACCTCTAGAATCACGAAGAGCTGGCAACAGCAGTAATCACCTGCACACAGTGCCTTTCCCCACCCCCCCACGCCCACCAACCCACCAAGGGTCTCCTGACATACACATCTGCATCACAACAAGCATTGCGCTAAGTAAATATTAGCTCCACACCACACATACGGAAGTAGAGGTCCGTGCCTTATCCCTGCTTACACAAGCCACTGGCACAACTAGTCTCCAACAACAGTCCCTGCTGAATCTTGATTCCCACATAACTGCTTACAATGATTTTAGAAATTAGCAGCTTTGTGAGCCCCTCAGCCTCAGAAGTGGTGAAGCAGGAGAACAACCCGTGGCTGCCTGCAGTGAAAAGGCCTATAACATTGAGGCTGGTGGCACTCCAACCTGTGCCATAGTGGCTGAGGCATACACGCATCTGAGCTGGTGATAACAGCAGTGGTTTAGGCAAATATTTGTGCCAGGCATGTGCTGCCTGCCGCTGCTGTGTGCTGGTGGAAGACGAGGCTGTGATGGACACACGCACCCCTACAGCAGCAAAACACCACTTGCAGAGAGCATTGTTTCTTTGTCAGGGTATTTCTTCTTTTCTCCTTTTTAACTAGATGACAGGGACCAATTAAAGTAATGAGCCTCACAAAGTATTTCCCTTGGCTAACAGCAGCCTATATTAGTGTTTGCAGAAGTGCAGAATTTGGGCCATAAGCTTTCTTGTGAGATGTTAACACTTCACAAGATGCTTTTAAGTCCTGTGAAGTTCTCCATCTATTAGACTCGTTTCCTGTTTCCCATGGCTGATTGTATTGCAGTGGCCCTGTGGATGTGAGCACCCAAGTAGCACAGCTGTTACTACCCAAGGCCCAGCTTCTCCTAGAAAAGCCATAGAGGTAGGAGTCCTGGCCAGTTAGTTTCTCTTCTGTGAACAGAGCCTAATTTTGCAGCTGTCTCATTTAATGTTTTTGTTTGTGGAGTTTTGTTGTTGTTTTTTTTTTGGGGTTGTTTTTTTTTTTGGGTGGTGGAGCCTTAAGCTAAAATATATTATGTAATCCTTTCAAGTTTGATCTTCCTGAACCTGCTAAATCAGTTTTGGAAAGAATGTCATGGGTTTAATTTTTTCAGATAGCTTGTTTTCATAACTGTTGTAATGAATTATTATGAAGAAAAATTCTCTGTTGAACTTGACAAAGCTTCTGCTTACCAAAAAAAAAAAAAAGGGTAGATGTTGACTTTGGCTTGGATTCTTCCAGCTTATTCTAATTACCACTCGTTATATTCTTGTGAAATGACAGACTTTCAAATATGTTGCAAATGTAAACAGTAAAAAGAAATTAAACATGGAGATTGCACCAAAGCAATCCCCGAAGAGTTGTTTATTAACTTCTTCAGTTCCTGTTTCAATGTTCAATCAAGCAAGTGCTTTGTCATGATGGGTGCAGGCCCTGGAATTTGGATCCGGATATGAATCTGCTTTCCTTCCAGATCAGGGCCTTTCCAGACCTGTGACTGCCCTCCAAGTCTGTCACTGAAACTAAAACAAAGGCATTGTTCCACATTCTAGATTCAATTTTCATAAATTGTGGGCATTTTTTTCAAAGTTCAGTGCCCAGTGCTAAACCCTTGGAGTGATAAATGAGCATCGCTGATGTTGGAGGACTGTAACAGAGTAACTACCTCAAGCTCTGATTATAGACTTCTACTATAATTCTCTTGTATGACCTGGGTCTCTACTTCATCATTACAATGTATTCTGATCAGCATCATGGCCAGTGAAAACTGTCCAGACACCTTGGTGGGAAATCAGTACAACAACCACCCAAGGCTCCCCCTCTATAACCAGCTCTTGTTCAAGGACCACAGGAGAAGCAGGATGGACAAATGAGGAGACGTACAAGAGGAGCACTGCATTTAGGAGGAAGAAAAGGTCTGAGCACTTTAAGTATAGTCCAGCATCATGTGCAGGAAAAGAAAGCTAAAGAGAAAAGAGACAAGAGCTCAGCATACTTTTAAATATGGGCACACCTGCAAACTTCCAAAGGGACTAAGATCAGTCTCAAGGTGGTATAATCCAGGACTTCTGGTCTTTTGATGAGACATGTAGCTTGTGCTGTATTTCAACAGCAAAGCATCTAGAATCAAGGTACAGAGCAGGAACTATTATTTCTCTTTTGAAGAAAACAGTTGACTGAAATCAGGACTCACAGACTTTAAGGATGCAAAAGTAATGTGAACAAGGCTACATCACTTTGGCATAATCAAGAGCTGTACCAGTTACTCCAGCTTTTCATCTTAAGGTGCATAAACATTCCTTTCTTCATCATCATCATCCTCTCCTTGTTTCACTGTTCCTCAGTTTTAGACAGAGATTGCTAAGGACTAGGAGAGATTGCTAGTGTTAAAACATTACAGTGGAATTGTCCCTCGTCCTCCCCCACCTTGTAAAAGAAGGGACTTATTGCTCATATACAAAGTGCTCTGGACTTGATCAAGTGTATCAATGGCAAGTCTATAACAACATCCAAAACAGAGAACTGGAGTCCTAGCAAGCCAGGTGACCTTCATATCTGAAAATGACATGTCAATGTCACAGTGAAACCTTGCATTTATATATCACTTTACCTCCAAACACACCAGACTATATGAAATGATTTACCAGCACCAGGTCCTATTGTCATTATCATCCCCATTTAAAGATGAAGATATTTACTAAGATGCTGGACCTGTAAGGAGTTGCCCAGATGACACTACCCTGACACCAGTGGCAAGAGTGTATGTCACTTTGCGGGATGATGCCCTATCTGATCATGCCAAACACATAGAGGGCACTGCCCAGAATACAAATTTTAGCTCCAGAAAGCAGCTTCGTTCAGGAAAGCAATTAGACATGCCCTTAAACTTGAGCATGTGCTTTTCTGTTCTTGGAACAGAATACACAGCTCCTGATTACCAGTCTTTTGCTCAAGGCATTATTCTTGTCATTGAGAATAACATTGTTAAAAACTTGAAGGAAATAGTTCTTTTGGATCAATCTGGAGGGCAATTTCATCTTGGATTCTTCTGCTGCTACTGAAGTCAGTGAGAGTTTTGCCATTAATTTCAGTATAATGAGGATCAAGATCTTAATGCACACACTAACTTTTAATTGAGTAAGGTAAAATAGTTAGGCTATTGTTTGCTTTACACTCTTCTGAGATTTTTTGCAAAATGATACCCTTCATTTTACTTCAGTGAGAGCCAGATATTCTGAACAGTCTGTGCATTTGCATCTTTAAGTTAAATATAATGCCAATTACAAAAAACCTCTCCAAAGACACTTTTCAGATTTGAGACTCCTTTTAACAGATATTTGGTAATTGTTGCAAGTTGTTCACAACACTGTGAAACCAGCTATAGGCAATGATTGCTTTTATTGAAGAAAATAGAATGACCATGATTATGCTAAGTTGCATTCTCTTATACTTGGAACTTAAAATTGGAACTGTGCTGAAAGGAACAGATAGTGCACAGATATTAATGTAATTTACACTAATACTTGAAATTAAATTCCACAAATTACACTAGTCATCTTTACTTACATAAGTAACTATTGGTCACTTAATCATTTGTTAATGATCATACCAAGGCAAGACAGCTATATGGTAAACAATATATTATTGCTGTAAGCCTGTCCAAATCCCAATTTAGGTAAACTAACAATACTCCACCAAGTTAAATTCCCCCTCTGTTTTGATCTGATGTCCTGTTTTCTTCACTTCAGCTTATATACTGTTATGGCATGCTACTAGGCATTATTAAATACTTTCAAATGCTGTCGTCACATTGGCATAGCAGGTGAGGTCCTCCTTCGTGAAAAATAACAGCACACTGCTGATGTCTAGGGAGCTACACTGAATAGCTTGAGGCTGAAAATTTGACCCACTGGGTTTAGATATCCAAAAGACTTAAATGGTATAATGTAGTAGCAAGGAGACTAAACAAATGACAGAAAACCCAAAGCATATAGCAACTGTTGCTCAACCTCACTGCAAAGTGAATACGTTTCAGGCATCTAGGTGTTCCTGCTCTGGCAGGGGGATTGGACTAGATGATCTTTCGAGGTCCCTTCCAATCCCTAACATTCTGTGATTCTATGTGTAGGAAGGTAAAGCATTAAGTTTTAAGTTCCTGACTGTAATGCCAGTGTTTGGTGTTTAGTTGTTAGTCATACTAGAAATCACAACTTTAGTAGTAACTTGATGGAGAAATCTTTTGCAAACAAAAATGATATAAATGATATGTATTTGAGCTGTCATCCTCAGAGCTTGCTAGCACATGAACTCCCCAAAGCATGGAGCAATTTTGTAGCAAACTTACACAAGTCTCCACAACCCTGCAGGGCATGGAGCGCTCTCTGCATGACCTGAGAGGATGCTAAAGGCACTGATCACCCTGCAGGTAAATTCTAGATGAGAGCATCATGAAACAGTTTACAGGAGTTTTTATTTCAGGTAAATCGCTGTCCGACAATCCAGTCTAAGCCTTTCCATGACTTCTGTATCTCTCCACACACACGCGTATGCACCTGTCAACCAATTAAGCCACAGACCTACTGTGTTTATCCTTCTGTATTACAGAAGTGATCACATGACCATTGTATATGATACAAGGCCTGCCTTTTCTGATTATGTGCCGTCCAGTTCCCTTTTAGTGATTTTTCCTTTCAGCTGAGTTCTTTTGGTGGCTGTACTTTCCTGAGTTTTAGCCTGCATATTTTTCCTCGGGTGCTGTACTCGGTGCTGATAAGAAGGCCAACGGAATGCTGAAGAAGCTCATGTTTAGATTTATTACTATGGTAGTCAAGAAAGACTGATAAGTTTTTCCCACCTTCCATTGTGAGAGGGGCGTGTTTGAGGAGGGGTGGATGGAACAGGTGACTAGAACTGACCAACCTGAGTATTCTATACCATAATCGTCATACCCCCTATATAAGAGGGTGATCACGAGGGTCTCGCTCTCTTTGACCATGGCCGGCATCTGGAGAGGACCCTGCCTGTCTGCCTGTGATCTACAGGCCTCAGGCCCTGCATCCCTGCAAACAGTTTCTGGTTTGCTGTGAAGTCCCGTCCATGACTTCCAGGGCCCTGACCTGCACCTGCTGGAGCCACGGCAGCTCCGCCCGCCCAGCTCCGCCCGCCCAGCTCCGCTGCTGCTGGAGTGACACCAGCTCCACATCGAGCACTCAAGATTGGTTTTGTATATATTGCCCGTTTATTAGTAGCATTAGTAAACCCTTTAAACCCTTCCAACTTGAAGTCTCCCTTCCCTATTCCTAATTATCTTTCCGATCTAAAGGAAAGGGGTGGTGGGAGGTAAGAGGGTAACAGGGAGCGTCTGCCACAGTTTAGTCTTGCCTTGCACTAAACCTTGACACCTTGTTAGAAACAGTTAAATTTGAAAACATGGTGGCAGAGATGAGCAGCAAGCAAAACCCTCAATTTCTAAATAAGATGAAATAGCGTCTGCTTATTAAGAGAGAATTCTCCACTGTTTTCTCATACAGTTGCCTAATACCCTGCCCTGCCTAATTCTCCTTCTGTGCTCCCCCTGCTATCAATGGGGACAGAGAGGCAAAGCAGCAGAAAATCCACCTTGCAAACTTTAGAAATTTGTGCCAGGGGGAATGGATCAATTGATTTTTTTAAAGGTGCTTGGCTCTCTCTGCTGGTCACAGAGGGAGCTGAGATACTTGGACTGGGCAGTCAACTTTCACTACGTTTGTAAAGGAAGAGCCCCTCCTTGAAAGACTAAAAGGGTCACTGTCCAGATGAGCTTAAGAATTTCTTCAAAAAAGTAAGGAGATGATAGATATTTATACTACATACAACCGCACACAGTGGTATCCCTCAGCTCTGCCTTCTCTCTTTCTGTCTTTGCTTGGGAAGTCCAGTAAGGTTTCTTGGACAAGATCACATTTCGCTGTCTCAGCCATGAGACTTCAGAAGATTAGAAGGTTAGAAAGAACCTGTTTGTATTGTTTCCCAAGGAAAGGATGCACGAAGGAGCAAATCTCTGTGCAGTACTTGTTCACACCTTAAAATAAGACTTGTTGGAAGGCTTTGCCTGCATAATAGATAGACTGTGCTATTGAAGGTGAAAATTGCATTCCTGGTTCCCTTTCAACACCTTTTTTTGAAGGGGGCAAGAGAGGTAGCCTCCAGAATATATTGGTTGTAAAACTCCAATTAACTTATTTTCTCATTATTCTGTTTGCTTTACAACTTACTGGTTTGTGATATACACACCTAACCACTGCTTGAAAAGACCAAATTCTATTTGAGGTCAGCCTCTCAAGGAAGCAATGTCTTGTATAACCCTGTTTTCTCTGATTTCCTGCAGAATCCCTCAAATCCCCCTCTTCAAAGGTATAATTTGCTATTGATCTCTGCTGCAGCAGAAAGCATATCCTAACACACACGCTCAAAGAAAAACTGAAAATTAGAGCTTGCTGGGAAAAAAAAAAATCCCTTTTGCAAAACAGGCTGAGATTTGAACTAGGTCTGTGCCCATTAAAAGAGGGAGAGAAGAAATCATCCCACTGTCCAATGTTTGCAATCTGCATCTGAGATGCACAAGAGCCAACCTGAAGTCTCTATAGCTGGCCTGCCCACAGAAGCTTTCTGAACCTGTCTTTTGTACACTGACTGGAAGCTCTGGCTTCCACACTATGAATTCAACCACTCTCCATGCCTCCTGTTACAACTCTTCCATTTTGTATAAAATTTTAACTACTCCTTTCCCAGAAACAGGACCATGCAATGCTTGGATTTGGTGTTTGACCTCCCACATCACAGGTAAGAGGCTGCATCATCTGGCTGTGTTTAGTGAAAACTCCAGAAGAGATGAAGAGAAAGACTGACTACACACTGCTGAATACAGTGTTTGGCATTAGGAAGGCACAGGTAGAAAAGTGCCTTCTGGCTTAGTAATTTAATGATGATTTCTTATACTTCAGAACCTAAAGACTGGAGTCCTGGTAATGTTGAAATGAGTCCCTGTTTCTGCCTAAGTATCCAGGACCCCACTGAAAAATGTCCTGTTTTGCTGAATCCGTGCTTTTCAACGAGTGTTTGAAGGTTGAAGAAAATACGGTGCCAAAATGTTGTGAGTCATCATAGTGCAGTTTTGAGCAGCCTTCTCTGGGAAGTTGTATACTTACATATAAGCTGCCTAGAGCAGTGCAGTGCCAGTTCAACAGCACACAGCAAAAATGACGTTAGTCCCAGGATTTACATACAAGTCATCCTCTCTTATCAAGTCTTTAGCAAATGGTTTGAGGGAGCCCAGACACTGGAAAGGAGCTGTGAAGTTTATCCAGAAGAGAAATAATCATAATTTGCTGCTGCAGTCTGTTTTGGAAGGAATTTCTTGAACTGAGGTAGGCTGAAGCCAGGTAAGGGCCGACAAGAATACCATAGTAACTTCAAATCATGACAAAGTGCCTTGGGGAACTTTTGTACCTCGATGAGCAGCATGCATTTTAGAAGCCTTTGCGTTTGTTGTTCATCTTGTTCAAGATCCTTTTGGATTCTGGTGGCTGTGGTTTTATTAAAAACTACCCTTATTGCTGTGAGGGCTCCTGAGCTGATGGCCTCGGGTTGAATGCATGCCTTTACAAGTGGCTTGAAATCACTCACTGTCACACTGACTCTTCTGTTTCATTTTCTGCTTACTGAGCACAGAGCGGAGATGGATGCTTTCACTGGGTCTGTCACCTGCAAAGCCTTGGAGGGAGCGCCCAGAAATAAACAGGATGATTTTTCTTTCTGCCCTACTGATTCCAGTGGAAGTCAACTTTTTCCTAATCCTTCTAGAGTATTCTATGTTTAACAGAAAGAGATCATCTCACCTATCATTTTACACATTAACCCCACATGCATGCTTCACTCCAGCCCTCAGTATGGATGTGGCTCTTCCACTTGGGGGTAGCCAGAGGCACATTGTACCATTTTCCAAGTGACTCCAGCATTTTCCCTTCACTGTGCTTCCAGAAGAATTCGTATCCATCCCTCTGATAATCAGAACAGAAAATCAGTGTTAACTTTGCAATAGCCTTCCCAGTTCCTCAGTTCATTATCTTACATTTTTCTTTACTTAATATTTTTTCCTTTGGATTTGTGTGATTCCAGTGATCAAAGCTGGCTCCCTTTTTCTTCCTCTCCGTGACATCCTATCAGTGAATGACCCTGGAGGTGAACAGCTCTCAGAGCACATACACATCAGGTGCCTCTATGAAACCAAGAAAAGTCAAGCAACTTCTCTAGTAGTGTTAAGTTCAAAACGAACAGAGAAAAAAAATTTTGATTTTCTATGAGTACATAGAGTCAAATACCTGGAGTTCTACAAAGAAAAGGAAGGTGATAGAGCTCTTCATAAACCCCAAATATAGAAAGAAATGAGAGAACAGAGATGACTCCTCTGAGAAATCCTGAGTGAATAACCTGTTGCTCTGAATAAGGCCAGGTCAGAAAAAGAGCCACTCTTTATGCTAACATGCTCCTTACCAAGTGGTACGCCAGAGTCCTGAATCCGTGGTACCAGGAGCCACAGATTGAGCCAACACTGCAGAGTAGTGAACTACAAAGTCTTGTTGATTTCCTTAAACATAAAGTGCAGCCAGAAGGGGCAAGTTTCCACCAGGGTTATGACTGCCTTTTGCCATGTCTGCAGAATTCCAGTCTGCAGCAATTTTAAGTATTCCCTCCATAATACTTTCTGAAAAATTTTTGTTAATGTGTTGTTTTACAGAAATTCCATGGATCTTGAGATCAGAACTACAAGATAAGTAAAATTTTTCCAAACTGTCTGACCAAAAAACCCCCTTCATTTCTGACCTTAATTAAAAAAAAAAAAAAAAAGGAAAAAGAAAAAGAGAAGAAAAAAAAGGTAGTTTAGTTTCTAACTTGTTATTTTTCTATATACCATCTCCTCATATGTCAGTCGCTACTGATTATGATGCAGGATTTATTGGTTTAGGGTTTTCTTATTGCTGATGTATTATTTTTATTAAGACTAAGATGACAGCAAATAACTACTTTCACATTAATCATCAGGTATTTTCTCAGTCTCTCCCATCTGAATGGCAATTTAGAATCAAAACCATGAAAATCTTATGTCCATTCACATGAACTTCTGGGTCCCCTAGATGTTTTAGCAATGTTTCTCAAGCTGGTCTTAGTCACTGTATTTGCATAACTGATCATCTCTGACAGCCAAGGTTTTGTTCTTTTTTCATAACACAAAGAGTTCATCCTCCAGTTTTCCAAGCAAAAAAATACTTCAAATTTAAGTATGAAATTAAGCAATGGATAATATCTCACAATATATTTTTTTGGCTTTGGTAAAGGGAAAATTATCTCAAAACTAGTCTCAAAGAGCATCAGAGACCAGTGGAAATGCTCATATTTTTTGATTTAAGAAGACATCTTTGCTGAAGTTCTGGAAACCTTGAGAAAAGAACAGTGATTTGTATGCAGATGGAGAAATGAGAAGAATTCAGAAGCCCAAAATTGTTTTCGCTGCAACTACTAAGTGGGAAAAAGGTAGAAGAGAGTAAAAAGCTGTGGCAGGAGATGCCTTGTAGGGCGCTTAATATATAGAACACAAGAATAGTCAAGATGAAGTGGTAATCATTTAGAAACCAAACTCATAAAGATACTTTAAATAATTTCAATATTTTGGCTTCTATTGAGTCACTCTGTCCCATCTGCTTGTTTCAGTGACAAAAAATGGAACTCCTTCTTCAGTTCATGCTGTAGCTGTACTGCAGCTATGGTAGAGCAACTAGAGTCTAGCCTGCTTCATGCATCATTGACAAAGTTGTCAGCTGAGTCCCCGGGCTGCAGATTCTCTATTAGTGGTGATAATGCAAGAAGCAGAAGGGAACACAGCTTGACTTGCAGGGCCCAGGCTGAATTCCCATTTAGAAAAATAATCCCTTTACTCATAAACTGAACAAATCTGATAATGAGTCATCAAGAGAAAACAAATGGGGAACCCCCGCAATTGGCCATAAAGAGGTCCATCTGACTCCACAGAATCTGCAGAAAGGAGAAAAGAGGTGGAGGGAGAGTTCAGTGAGATCAAGTTCAGCGGGATCGTACAGCAGGTAAAGTGTTTCAGAAAACTGTGAAAAAATTGTCAATTATTTGTGTGCAGATGGTATGACAAAAACGAACAGTGGGCACAGCTGAGATATAATCCTGCCTTGCTACTCACCTCAAAAGGTCAGTAGTCAAGTGTGGTGATTGCCTTCAAAGTGAAGATGAGACATGAGAGCTTGACCACCCGATCTATGCATGGGAAATTTTTAAATGGAGGGAAAAGAATGAGTGTATTTGCAACACAGAGCATACATTTCCAGGAGTCTTGCAGAAAGAAAAATCTGAACACCAACAAAGTTGTTTATTTAGCTACAAAAATGTTGAATTTTAAACATTTTGGGTTCAACATGCTGGCTCTGCCAGCGTCCATGGCTCAGATGCTCGAAGTCACGACTGAACAGGAAACCTTAGGAAGTAAGGATGGAGCAGAAATTATTAGGGGATTAGTCTCCTTTACAGAGTCAAGATCTAGAAACCAGAAGTCCCACTTACAGGCTAGTCTCTTGTGTCCAACTCTCCGTAAGTCTCAGGAGGGGTCAAGAGCTTTGCTGTGGGAAGAGGAGGCAAGCCCAGAACAATAACCACATTTTCTGGTGCAAAATGGTATGTGCAGCCATAATCAAAAAAGGTGAGATTTTGATTCTGTTTTCCTTCTCTTTTCAGCTTAAGGAGGGCAGTTTCAAATCCTTAGTGCAATTTTACTCCATCCAGATTTTCTACCTGGAATAAAAAGTGCTACTGCACTGTTGAGTCAAAGTTTGTTTAGCTGCTTCTCAGATTGCATCTCAATGCAGCTAGCAGCCCTCCATCCTCAATCCACTGTTGCAATGCTTGACATGACAGGTGCTCTATGGAGACCTGACAACTTCAGTAACACAGAAAAAATAGTCTAAAACCTTGCTGTAGTTACTTTCCAGATAAATACGATCTATTTAGTTATTGTGTTTTACTGGCTAATGTTTGAGTGTGCAGAACTCTACATAGCAGAGAATTTGCATGATAAAACTCTGTCCTGTACTTTGTAGTTATAATCCCTACAGAATTAACTCATTAAAGGTACAGGTTAAAGTCTGTTTTGTCTTACTCCACTAAGATGTCATACACGTGGGCCCTTTCTCTCCTACATCCCAGGGTACCCAAATCAGGTTGAATGACGATGTCATGTTCCTCAGCATTAGGCAGAAGTCCCTGTTAACTGTCCTAATGATATATGTACTGGCCCCTGTTCTCAGGGGTCTGCAGCAATTATGGACAAATTGTTGCTCTCTGTATAAAATACCTTAAGCCCTATATACTGACTTACAGTATCTAAGAAACAGGGCTCAGGAGTGCACATTCTAAAGCTGCAGTCCTGAGTGGCTTCTGGGTGTTTCTACACTTGTGTTTTAGTTTGGAGCAAGGTGCACTTTTGAAGTGAAACTTCAGACCACCCCCACTTAGTTTGTTTTGCTTCATGTCACAGAAGTGTCCTGGCATGCACAAACTAAATCACCTGCAGAGGAAACTAAATCAGAAGACGTGCTGCAGGAACTCATCAAATGTCCTCCAGCTGCTGATTGGCATTCAGTACATGGGACCACACTAGAGCTGCAGCAAAATGACCCTCCTCTCTCACCACACCACTGAAAATTTGTGTTTTGCAGAGGTCACAACGTGAACCACTCATTTTCCTGAACCTGCTTCTGTTGCATCTCAGTATTCGGTAATGCAGGCAAAGTTGTTGTGCTCCCCACTGAGCCCATGGTCGTATCTGGAGAGTCAGCTTCAGGGAGACTGTATCGTCTCTTGAGGATAGCTACCATCAAGGATGGGTGTCATACATTGTCAACGACTATTAACAAGTAGACAACAACCCTCTTCCCACAAGGTTTAAAGTAACAGCCAGAATGGTAACAAAGCCCTTTGTCTTTAATACTGTTCTTACCAAGGTTGGTGGTAGAGAACATGAACACACCTTCGTTTGCGGTATAAACATGCCAAGAGCATTTACCCAGACCGTTTGCTCCTTATGCCTGCTCCAATTTTTTTTCCAGCCTTCCTTAAGCCAACACAGAGCAGAATTCCTCTCTGCTTTAGAATTACTTCCTTATTGCTAGGCTAGGCCTATGTCAGAGTTCCGTGTTTTAAACTGGATGTTTGGGGAAATGGACTTTATGGTTGTAGCTTTCTGTGTTTTGGGCAAGTCACACAAATTCTATGCATTCCTTTTTCTGCTCTTTAAAATACAGGTAACCATTCTTCTCTGTGAAGCAGATGAAAGCTACTATAGCAATGTTTAAGTTTACCAGTATTCCAAATGTTTGCAGTTTCCCAATGAAGAAGTTAGCTCAAAAGATTTTTGATCCATTGAGTTCTGTCCAAAAATGCTTAAAGAAAATTACCTGGTAACAATAAATCTATATTTTCAGTACTGAAATCTTTATCCTAGCTAGAAGACAAAAGTACAAAAATTGTGCCAAAGTGAAAAATATTTCGGACTTTTAAATAAAAGAACCTTTTCAGTTTCCCCATTAACTTTATGGAGAGGTTTTTTTTTTTCTATTTAATCCAACCAGTTTGACCATTTTTCAGTCAGCACAGAGGCACACAAGATCAATTCACATCTATGCAAGATCTTTCCACCTACTGTGTTTAATTTCTCTGTCCAAAGCCATCATTTAAATAAATAAATAAAAACCTTTCTTCCTTCATCTGTCTTCTTAGCTACAACTGTTTTCATTAAAAACAGCAAAGGTTTTTCTGGGTAGGTCACACCTTTAAACCAAAAAACTAATTACTGATAGGCACTCCTGCTGTCCAGCAACCCTGCATTTCCCTAGCTGAAGCCCAAATAGCACTAAATCCATTCAGAGGCCATTATAAAGCCATGTTTTGAACTCCTCATTGGTGTATGCTGTTTATCTCTTTCAACTTTAACCAAGTCCCTTATCATTTTGAATGTTTCTCTAAGTCACCTTGAAGTCTTCCCTTGTGCAGAGAAAAACCCATCAGCTTTGGCTTTTTGTCTCTTTTCCCCTGAACAAATATTCCTCATCTATCTCAAACAGCGTTTTTCCAAGCAGTCTCACAAAAAATCACTCAAAAAGGTATAGCACAGCTGTTCCAAAAAAAGCTCTCTGTTAAAAGATTTTTACTTCATTTTCTTATTCTGAACCTTCCTCAAGCTATTTTGAGGGCTGGGGGTTTGTTGTTGTTTGGTTTTTTTTTTTTTAATTGTGTCATAATTTTTTAAGTAGGTTCTTGAATGAACTCATTGGAGAGTTCTCCCAGTGACTGGCCCTAAGCATTTGCCATTCATTCCATTTTCACTGCCATAATATGTTTGAAACCTTCAAAGTTAGTTAAAACTTAACTTAAGGCTGCTTTCACACATGGCTGTCCCTAAACAAATTATGCTTTCTGAATTGCAAGGTATTTCCTCCCTAGAGCCATGCAAGTTGTTTCTAATACTGTAACTGCAATTGGTACTTAAGAAGATATTCCATAATTACTGGATGTGTACTGTAGATCTCCTTTTGCAGACAGTGAACAAATGATACAGTCAGCCAGTAAAAATTTGACTCATACTTGGAATGCAGGTTTTGCTAATTTCTATTCTCTCTCTTCTTTCAGAAGGGCAATTTGTGCACCATAAACATAGTGATCACAGCTCACCAGAGCTGGAACTCTGAGCAGAAACAGGACCCTCTTGCACCTGTATTTTTCCTGTTTGATTCTTGTAGGGGAAGCTATGTAGTTATTATGACCACATGGACATTCATACATATGCATGTGTGCACACACACACGCATACATGCCCTGCAAAAGCTACCATTTCGAAAAATACCATTTCATACTAACCTGAAACAGCCTACTAGTTATAGTGCAGAGAATGGCAACATTATTTCTACCATCACTGTGTGGCAGGGATGGGGAGATGATGACTTCTTAATGACCACTGCTATGTATGCATGAACAAAACCGAACAGATATCATTTGTTTGAAATTATGTTAGCAACACTTTACAGGTAAGAAACACAGACGACATAGCTGACGCTAGAGAGTTTTACTGGCATCTCATTTAGGAGCATGAAGTTACTCTTTCCTGTAGTTTCCCATAAAAGACCTGGATAGATCCTTAAAAAGGATAACAGCAATGCATATTGGAGCTGAGGCAGAGCACCTTGCTTTCTGTGCTCACTCAGACGTTTCATCTCTCTAAGGGTCTCTCTAAAATGCCACAATGTGCCTATGGAGAGAGTGGTGCCCATCGCTAGGAACTGGAGGGAGAGCTTTGCCTCTTTGCAAACTCCTCAACAATCACATATAACCAAGACATGAGCTAAGAATAGCTCCCATCACTGCTGACTTGCTGTGTGCTTTTTTGAAGATCAGTTTGGAAGGTACTATTAATCTTCACATAATTTCCTGTTTTAGAAGTGGGAAGCTGCTCTGAAAAAGCTGGTCATATAATTTTTCTTCGTTGTGGCTCTCTTTGGTCCCTTCCATTCAAACAACTTTTTCTTAACACTCTTATTTCCTGCTTTGTGCCTTCTCTAGTGTGGGCAACCCCTTTAACAATGTTAAAACATTTTCATATTGTTAAAAAACAAACAACAAGTAAACCCCCCTCTCTATTGCGTCTTTTCTCAGTTTTTAAGTACATAATCTCATCTTCTAAGCTGCTCACTCAGATAAATGTCCATTAATATGTCCCAAATAACTTGTGATTTTGTAGGTTGCAATTAAAACAAATGGCAGAAGGAAGTAATCCTTTAAATAACTACAGAAATGTGCTCTCCTCTATAGAGTACTCATAGTTATTATCATGAACAATCTCCAAGTCATTAAATCCCCTGAGATCAAAGCTCTCACCTTACAAGCTTCTTTTATCTCTAAAGACCTTTCTCATATGTATGTCCTAACTGCTCTGGGGAGATGCAGAGGAGTCTTAGCATAACCTTGCTATATTCATTATCCTGAATTTCCACCAAGTTGTCTGCAATGAGGACAAACCTAAATTACACACCTCCTTTCACCTTGCGAATCTCATGACATCGTAGTAGAGACAAGCAGGTTTTGGTTTTATACCACAGTTCTTAGTCAAGGTTTCTTAAAGGTTCTTCGCAACAGGTTGAATAGTGATGACCCAGAATCCATGGCAGCAGATGAGTTAGAAATTCAGTCTCCAGCTGATGTGTGGTAGCAATGGCTGTCTGCGATACCTGGACCCTGCATCTTGGCTTTTTGATAGAAGAGATATTTGCCATAATGGTACTTCTCCAATGTTCTTCTTTTCACAGGGATTCTAACATCTAGTGGGCTGCTTACAAGAGGCACTCAGAAATGTAGTCTATTTAATTACGCATTGAGAAGATGCAATCTTTAGCAGAGCAGTACTATGACTCCCTCTTTCCCTGTGTGTTTTGTTATTAGTACCTGATACTGAATTTGAATCATAGTATAAAAAATGAAGCCACAAAACTTCTGGTCGTCGAGGAAGAGGAACGCAGTAACTCACATAACAAATTAGGCCACTGTTCCCATTCTTCTCCTACAGGCTCAGTTCATCAAGCCCTTTGTCAGACCTGTATAAATCAGTAGATTCAGTTATGACATGGCACAGCATCTAATTATGCCTAGCATTCCAGTCATAAAAGCCTTATCTTTGAGAATAGACACTGACCAGCAACTAGATCATGAGCGCAGCTATCATGGCTTGGTATAACGAAATAGTTTTTCTTCTCTCCATTCACTTTCCTTTGGTTTAGCTTCTAATAATTTCCTACAATGCTAACTGTTGAATACATTACCAATACCTTTGTACCTCTAAATTACCTTTTCCCCTCTTAGATATTTATGCACTGAATTAAAATCACAGTAGGACATCTATGTCTTTTCTTCTACTTGCTGAGATTTAAGTTGCCTCTCTCATCTGTTGATATATGCATGTAGCATAATACAAGCAGGATATTAAAAAGCTAATTCTTTTCCTTTCTCCTCTTTAAATATCTTGCCTTTTTTTTAAGGATCAACTAACTCAAGTAGCTCTATTGTATTCCTTCATTAGCTTGCAGCATGCTTTGTTAAGCATGACATGGTGGCACAATTTAAAAATGAACAAGAGTGGCCATGATGAATGTGTTTTTTAAAAATGACTAATCCATAATTTAGTCTGATTTCCCTTTCTGGTTATGGTGCTTTTTTTTTTTTTTTTTTNTTTTTTTTTTAAATTCTTCCAGCAGGCAAATGACAAAGTGACTTAGAAGATTTCCAGAAATACAACAACTAAAATAGCAAGAACTCAGCTTGTGCCTATAAAATATTACTAGAAAGGTTAGGCTGATTCGCATATCCTGAAGTAAAGTGTATTTCAAGTGACCGTGTGCTCTAGGGATATAGGGAGAATTCAGTCTCGTTTGGGCACTACATGGATTTCCACTAAAGAGGGTCTGCTAAACGTTTTCTTATCCTCTTCTTCCAGAATGAGAATGAAAGATACAAAAACTAGTAGTGATCCATCATTACTATCCATGCTGGTTCATTAGTGTTGCACCTGTGCATTGTGAGAGTAAAACACCGTGAGTTCACAATGACAATGGCAGCACATACAGTGCTAAGTTTGCAGCTGGGACTACCCAAAGTGATGGGCAATGGTGGATCAGTTGCCATAGGCTTTATTGCTAGGGGCTCCCATTCATGCCAACAATTCTTCTCTGGTGTAAAAGTCCAATGGCTCGACCAGATTTTATTTGAAATGCACAGATCTTCATCAGCAAAGCATCTGACACAATGAAGTTGAACATGAGGATAAATGGAGGAACTGAAAACCAGATAATGGTGCTGATGCTGAAGGCCACCTAGTGCAACATTTCTGCTCCAAGTAGGTCGGCTATAGAACAGGTCAGAATATCTTAAAGGATGGAGACAACTGCTCTGGGCAAACAGTTTCTGTAGGACACTTCAGTAGGATGTCACCCTGTACATTTGCAGACAGAAGCAAATAAATAGATAAAGGACCAGAAGTATTTCCAAGCCTGTACATGCATTCCTTTCTTTGAGAAACTGTCCTCACCCAGACTATAAAAATCTCAAGTTTAATAGTTAGAGATTACATAGGACCGTCATCAGCAAATTTGTTCCTGGTCTACAGATCATTTGCAATGAGTTTGTTCCACTGATTCCCCATTCAATGTTCATGCTCTGATGCTTTGTTATTCAACTCAACCTTTTGGTGTCTGGATGATTTATGTAATTCTTCATCTCGGTGCAAAATCTAAAAAGAAAATTTTACACTACATGAAATATTCTCTCGGTAAATATTTGTGCATTTCAGCTTGACATTTGCCTTACATAGTAAGCACTCAAATGATTGTGAAAGGCAGACACAAATGGCTTGCAAAATAACCCATTTAATTTGAATTCACACTCAAATGTGAACAAATATTCACAGAAAAACTGATCCTAACATTCACTGAACACTCACTAATCAGTGTTTGGGAAGCCTGTTTGCTTATAGTGCTCTCTGGTCAGTGTGTGATTTTGAAAAGCACCTTGCTTTTCTTCCAGTTCTGCTTCTCATAATTTATGTCAGACAAGCTTATTAACAACTGCTGTAGGTTTGCCCTGAGCCACTTTTCTCCCACTCAGAGATCCTGGCTCTGTGGTTGCCTGACTTCCCAACACAAGACAGTAGGGGCGTCATTTGGGAATTTCAATGAACAAATGCACAGTTATTTTGAGGAACTAAGACACATCCCATGAGCATTTCTGTTCTGGGTATGTAATATAGCTGTGGCTTTTAGTCTTTTAGGCTCTGAGTTTCCTTCAAAGTATGAGGTGGAAAAGACCGTATTGGCACGTGGAACATGTGTGTCCTGGCAGCTGACCTGAACCTCTAGCCCAGGGGTGTCAAACTCATTTTCACCGGGGGCCACATGAGCCTCGCAGTTGCCTTCAAAGCACGGAATGTAATTTTAGGACTGTAAATGTAGGAGTTGAGTCCCTTCTGCACAGTACCGAGAGCTCTCGCTACACAGAGCGCATCTCTGCTCCATGTGGGACTGAACCAGGGCTCCACAGGTTCTGAGGCTGTGAGCTCTTGTTCTTTGTTTTAATCTTTTCCTTACCTTATGCTCATGAACTGCACAACCCTTGTGATTTTCTACGATCCCTTTAATGGGGCTCATTACACTAATTTTCTTTCCTTTTGTTTTCACCTCCATAGTTAGAAAAACTTTTTTCTTTTTCCCTTCAGTATGCAGCTTAATCACTTCTGAGGTAACCCCTGCACCCCAACAACCAGTCAATAGAAACAAGAATTCTAAACAGCACTTAACATAGATAGATAGAAAGATAGATAGATAGATACAGACATACATACATGTATAGAGTTGCATTCCTATGTAAAATTGACCTACAGTTACTAAGAGATGAGTACTCTAACTGACATTAATAGAAGTTGCTGGATGTTCAGATCTATGCAAACATACTCTAACTTCAGGTTTTTATTTTTGACAAACTTGGCCAAAGTTTCCAATAAGAGAAATAAAGAGACCTGAAAAAATGTGCTGTGAGCAACTGTAACATTCCATATTTGCAGTAAAAAGAATGGCAGCAGCTTCACAACAGGCAGGAAGATTCCTCTGTACTTAAGGGAATATGAAGAAAAAAGAAACAGAAGGACACTTCTTTCATTATTGTACAAGTTTTAGAGGGCATTTTTAGAAGGCTTCGACAAGATTACATGGCATTACTGGCAATGTTGACTGACATCATCTAGAGTTAACACAGAAAAATAGGAACTGACACAGTTTTTTCTGATTTCTTCCCGTAAAAAATAATAATCCTGTAGATCAACAGCACTTCCAGAGAAACAGTGAATAAACCAGACAGATTTGATATTGGCTTCAAATTCACAGATAACGTTCAAGTGCTGCCCTGAACTATCTAAATATTCTGACAGCAAGGCTGGGCTGTAAATATCATTAGGTCAGCATGGCTTGTGCAATTTCACGTTTTCCTCTTTCTGGTCATTTTGCAGATAAGTTGTTTTCCTTCACAGCTTACTGAAATCAGTGAGTTTTGCACCTTCCTTGAGCTTAAGACCAGCCCTAGAGTGAGCTTTCTCCTTGATATTTTGGCACTTGCATTCCTGTTCACAGCAGACACTAGGAATTATAGATGTGCAATTACAGAAGTACCCATAGAGGTAACTGGCATTTTGGAGTTTCAGGAATGCAGGACTCTGGAAGGTGATTGTATCTGGGCCAGACAGCACATCCTTCATTGAGAACATACAGGTAAAGCAACGAAAAGAGGAGAACCCCTTTCACATTCCTGCTAGTACCTGTAAAATCTACCTACCCAAGTTCAGCTGTTGAAGCACATGGATAACCTAATTGTAATTTAGAACTCCATCCTGTGGGAACCAAATTATGCAGTGACTCAGTCCATGCACAGATGGGACTTCTGTCTTACATCAGCTGCTGCAAAAATGTGCTTAACTTTCTGTAATTACATCTTACCTTTTTCTGAGCCCCCACAAAACAGTGATGAAATTGCATCTCAGACACTGATCTTGTTACGCGAACAATTCCTGGGTCTCCCATATCACAAATGAAGTCTCATGAACTCCACAGCCAACAGGAGCTAAATTCCCTGGCCAGGTAACCCTGTTACACTCCCTTCTCATAAAGTCATGTACTTTGCTTCACACCCCTGCTGCAACTGCAGGTGTGGGCACTCTAGTATTAGCTGCCTCCTGATCTCAGGCAGTCTTGCCTTGCAAATGGGAAAGACCAATTAGCTCTTCTTCTCTCGTTTTTTTCAGTGAAACCTTACTTCATTTGATTAATCCATCATTAGAGAGCATATGAAAACTGTTGTGCAAGAAAGAAGGGAAGCAAGAAGCAATTAGCATGTGGAGAAGTTAAAGGAGAAGGAGTTTTAAAAGTTATTTCAAGATACAAGGGGAAAAGACTGAAGGGAAAATGTGATAAACACGAAGCACATAAAAAGCCATGTTGAGGTAGGCAGAGTATAACTTCCGTCTGGAGTTCACTGTTGCGGTGAGTCGACATCTGACTTTTAAAGATTAGTATTTTGAATCTGAGAGCTTCTTTGGAGTGAATCAAATTAGCTTCTATAAAAGTTCACACTGGTAAAAAACAAAACAAAACAAAACAAACCAAAACCAAAACAAAACAAAAACAAACAAAACCCCAAACAGCAACAAAGACAAAAAAAACCCCAGTGATCTATCAGGAATCATGACTATGAGCTTAAAGACTTTCTACAAAGTTGATTTTTCAGGCCCATTGTGTAGATCTATTTCAGTTCCTGGATCATTTAGCAGATAAAGGAGTTCTGACCTTCTTTCTCATCACTTTAGCTGCTAGAAGTGTGTGCTTAATTCACATGCTAAAAATCCTAAGGACATTTTTATTGAGTATAATAACATAGCAATGCAGCCACAGTCACTGGTTTTTATACTGCAGGAGAGAGGCTGTCCTAATTAATTTTCTCAAAACATTACCAGATATTAAACTTTATTAAACTAATCACCCATTTGTATTATCACTCAAATCCACTTTAAGTTATACAAATGCAATTTTAAAGTATCTAATCCATAATGCTCTATTTTATTTATTTACTTAGTCAGAGACATGGAGAAATCTTAAAGTTTAAAATTTTAGAGCTAGTTTCTACTGGGAAAAAAAATCTTACTGTTTTGTCATTTGTTTGTTTTTTCCTTCTCCTTTTTTTTTCTTTGCCAATCCCCTTTATGTACTACTGTCTTTAAAACAGCAGGTGACCCTCTCTTCCTATTGCAGCCAGAATAGTTTTTACATGGTACTGATCTCATCCAGGTTGCCTTGTGTGTGAATACGTGGTAAAAACAGGTTAGGAACTCCTCCGTGGTACCAGAAGAGAGACCAAGCCTGAACTGTCATCATGACCAGTCTCTAAAACAGCTGCTCCTTCAGGTCTAGAGGGAGAACAGCAGCCTGGAGAAGCTTCCATTGCTGTTGACTACCCTGTTTATTTCGTAGATTAATCTAGGGTAGATTCTTGTCGTAGGGGGCGGGGGACGGTATTTAATTTCTGTGTAGATTGCTTTCTTTATTTGAAAGGAAAGGTAAACCAGCTTTTTAAAAAAATAAATATGTTTAGTAAGATTTGCCATGCTTTGTTAAAAATGCATGTGCTGTGTGTTAAAAAGAAAGGAACAAAATGCAAAGCAAAAGCTTTCTTGGTAAGAGATTGGAATGATACATACAATAAAGCAACATAAACCATGAGCCCACTTTCATTCTTGCATTAAAATTACTTTTTTGCCCCACTTTTAAAAATTCTTCTGGAAGAGATTAGTAACTTCTCATGGAAACAGACCTTGGTCTAAAGAACATTACTTTGTAGTATGTTACTGTATTTTGGGTCATGTCACTGACTTCCGTGGTTCAACATTTATGACAGAAAAAATATCCAAAATTTTAACCAAGTCCAGATGCCCAAAACATCCATTTTCAGAGATGTTTTCTGATTGTTTTCTTGTGCTTCTGCTCTCTATTTATAAGAAGTAAGAAGCTGTAGATTTTGTACTCTAACTTGTATTGTGCAAGCCACCAACGATGACAGATGTGTTTTAAGCTGCAGTTAGTGAGACAGCATAGATTGAAACTCTTCCTTTTTATTATTGGTTTTGATGCACACAAATCCTTTAAGAGGAATTTTAGCAATTGTTCTATTACTGCGTGTCCCCTCTCCCCTTTAGATGAATTATTCATACTTTGTTGTCATAGCAATCCTTTCTCTCTCTGAAATGTTTAATAACTAGTCTTGACTCCCAACTAGACAATGAATCAAGGTGTAACAAAAGCTTTATTAACTGATGTGCTTTGAGGCAGACGCATTGTTTACCTTCCACCTACACTTGCCTTGAGCTGTTGTCAGTCCAGTCTGGTGATATTAATGATGACAGCAAAGACTCCTGTAAGAAACAACCTTTACATAAGCTAGCTTCCCAGATAGTGTTCATCTCCTTTGCAGAGTGATGAGCCTCTACTCTTAGTTAGCCTGACTCTTTTCAAAGCAGTGGTAGACAGCCACTGCTCTCTGCAGAGCACTCTCTGTCGTGACAGATGTGGACATGGGGTTTACTGGGACATTAAGAATCACAGAAAGTGTCAGGTCTTAACAGGGAGAAGAGTGACAGCAGGATTTTTTGCTGTTTTAAGCCCATGTCTACATTATCTAGCTGAATTGTTTTTAACTGTGTCCCACAGTGAAAATCACGTAGATGTTGATCTAACTTGTCTATATTCTCCAATCGCTATGATGACCAGCATGACTGATATTTTACATCTGAGCACTATATTAGAGATCATCATAACCTTTCCACCTACCATATACCCAAGAAGGAAAAATGTGAGTCCAAGAAAATATTCAGTGAGTACACAGGTTTGAACTTTTCCTACCATTTTTACAGTCCTTTGGGGAATATTAGTCAGAAAGGATAAACATCTTTAATTTTAACTTTCCCTTGCAGGAAGATGCCTGTTTCTTTAGTAATGGTGTCACTTTATAAAACTGAAGACCTGAAGTCACATTAATGAAGACATTTTCCCTTCCTTTGATGGATGCTGGAGAACAAGCACAGGTGATGACCAGTGGCAGGGCACTGCTTTCCTGAAAGCTCAGCTTCAGTGGTACTTCATCCCAACACATTTCATTCCCTGCATGCCTTTTTTTTTTTGAGGTCAGCAATAAGATACTTCAAAAACTATTTTGAGTTACTTGTGTGAATTCTAGTCTTTTTATCCAGTCTACTATTTCCCTGATTTCGTAGTTTTTGGGAGCCCTGGTCTTCTGCATGCCATTCCTAAACCTAAGAAGATGGTACTATTCACAAGAAGACAGGGACAGCCATGGTGTTTCAGCTCGGTTCAGGTCAGTGTAGGTAAATTTGTAATCCTTACCCATACTCACTTTGCAGTTTCACGTATATCCTGTACTGGTTTCCCCTTGGCAGAAACAGTAGACGCTGTTGGTCTTAAGCAGCTGACGTATTGTAGTGCAGCCAGAGCTGAGTGTAAATGGCGAACAAACTATCTATAGTTTGAGACATATGGATATACTCTTCTGTAGTGTTCTGAATGAGCATTGGAGGGATCAGCTCACAGTGTCAATATCAGCCAAAATCAACCCGATAGTTGATAGAAGCCTTGTTCTAAAAATACAATGTTTGCCCTGAAAGAGGTAAATCAGCTAATGCAACAGTCCTTCTGGATGAGAGGCCTGACAGAAGTGTAAATCACTAGGGCTTCTGATGCTTGTCCTGATTTAGGACTAGCAGTCCATTTTCTTGGAAAAGTGTTAATGGGAATAACAAAGGCTTTTATTTTAGCACACCAGCTGCCTTCAAGCCTGAATTTGGGATGCATGCCTTATTTCTGCCCAGCTTGCTGGGATGACAAAGCCCTACGTCCTAGGCTAAGTCCACACAACAAAGATTTGTGTCCGGAAAGCAATGTGGAACCAGTTGTGTTCCCCAGCAGTTCTGCTATGCTGGCACAACTCACACTACAGTAAAGATGTCATTCAGGGAAGTGGTGCCGGGAGATAACAGATGACATCCTTTTTCTTCACTTCTCCTTGTGATGCGTGCAGGGGAGGAAAGGACTGACTTTGCCAACACAGATATCAGAAGAACTGCTGTGGAGATCAGTTGTTATCCCAAGAGATGAGCATGGGCACGCAGCACCTTTTCGATTTCATCCTAACTTTGAAATATTCTTTTGGCTGTCTTTGTCTTATTTTACTACTTTACCTTTTTTGCTCTTTCTTCCTATAGTCTTGGCAGTGTCTAAACCTGAATTATTCCCTTCAGTCAGGAAAGGTCTGACAAGCTTCCCCTGAGCAGGTTCTGCACCTGTAGAACTTCTCATTTGCTTTTCTGTCCACATACGGAGAATCCTATTGAGAAGGTCCCCAGCGTCTTTCCAGACTTCTGACATGCAAATATTATATAGAAAGCAGAATTTTCATTATCAGATTTGAGAATATGTGGTGACGCTGGTGTTCATTGTGGGGGGCCTATGCCAAAAACTACATCATTGAAATATTTTGTTAAAAGTCATCATTTGGTGTTGGGCATCTATTTTACTTCATAAAAATGTAATGGTCCCTGGGTTGGACTAAATTTGATTTTTTTTTAGCACATTAAGATCAAAACAAGTGATGTAAAAGATGAACAGTATTTTAAAATAATTCCTCTGGTTAAGATAAAATAATTTAAAAGGTGCAGAAATTTGACAAAAATATCTGAATGATTTAACAGACATTTCAGAATTGTGAAGTAGTAGTTTTCCATGCAAAAGATAATGAATAATACAGAATACAATATGTGGTGTGTCAATTTGAATAAAAATCCTGTTGTTTTTTAAATCGTGTAAAAATACAGGCCTTGTCTAGCAAAGTGTACTAGCTTGCAAGTCCACTAGATGAATTCAGCTAGTCTCCCTGAATCACCTGTCACTACAAGAAATCACATGCTTAAGTTTTGTTGGCCTAGACTTACCTGAAGAGCTATTCTCCTTCCATCCCAGTCCCCTAAGTTGTTTTTTATTCTTGCTCTTCTTTCAGGCCTCTCTTACTTCTTTTTTCCTGTTAGGCTTGCTTTTTTACTTTTTTTCCTTTATTTTTTTTCCCCTCAGATCACTTATTGAATGAAGTACCAGAATGGTTTTAACAATTCAACCCTTGGTCCTGTGCCCCAGCACTCCAACACTGCAACACCCTGGTACACTGAGTTATGAGATTTTTGTGACCCAATGAATTAAAAGGAAATTTATCTTTCTTGGAAGTCAGACAACCTATTGCTTCCATGGACTCCGCAGTATCTTGTAGGATCACTATTGTGAGAAAGGACTGCAAGTAATCTCCTTTGCAGTGTGTCAGATGCAATCCATCAATACCTTGGCCCTTGCTAATCCTCCCAGACAGCTCCAAAGCTGTAGGATTGAGCTAAGAGCTGAGGTGTGGAAACAAGATAGTCAACAGTCTCATCTCATTCTTGTGCTGCCTGGATGGATGTGACCATGGGTGTACAGTAGGGAGCAGCCCTTCTATGGTCTGAAATGCTCTTACCTCTCAACATATGCTTCAAAATAACTTTTAGCCCATTTTGCTTACTGGGAAGCAACAAAGAAGCTCCCCCAAACAATTCTGAACTTAAGAGCCTTCTAAACGAGTAACAGAAACAAAGTACATTTCTGTGTGAAATTTGTGATCTATGAGCCAGGCATACACAGCTTTATTCTATCTATCCATTTCCTTGATAAAGAAAACCATATAACTGTTTTCAGGAGGGAGAGAGAGAGAGAATAGGAACACCTTGATTTTTTTGCCATTCCACATCTATATTTGATGTGCCCTAAAACTACTGTCTCTAGAAGAGCCAGAATGCAGCCTGCGAAAACTGTGTTCCCAATTATCAGCATTAGTGACTATAACCCACGAAGCAACACTTTGCTGTGGGCAATCAAGGACTCAACCGTAGGAAGACAATGTCAACAATGGTTCTGTTGCTACGGGGCTGTGGGTGTGCAGCCCTTAGCTCCCCTGTACTTTTGGAGGACTCACGAGCATGCTCAAGCCCCAGGAGAGATCACCAGGAGCAGCAGAGGACAGCAGAAACGCTGAGGTGCTGCCAACCAAAGCACGCTTTGGCCCCGGGGCAGCTGAGCTATCCAGCTGTGATCAACACTCAGACCAGTCTACATACCTGTCCCTCCCGCAGAGTTTGGATGCAAACTGTCTTCCTATTTCCAGTAAGGAAAAGGCTGCAGGCAAAAATGTACTCATAAACATAAGCTTTAGTCCTCAAGTCTCTCCTGAACTGACTGTTCTTATGGTTTCTGCCTGCAGGATCTCTGCTGTCCCTTCTTCTCTCTCCCTTGCCTCCGTGAAAACCTCAGTATTCTATACTTCTGAGTTAATGAGCCAGCCTGCCTGATCTGACTGTCAGGTTGAATCAGCAGACTAGTTCAGCACCTCTGTGCCGTGCTGACATTCTCTCTCAAGTGGATTTAGCATCATTTAATAAAATTTTTACCTGTAGTCCAGTGGCGATTCTCTCATGTCTTAGATGCATAATTAACATTATTTCACTTAGGGTGGGTCTCATAGTCCAGTTGCAGGATGGATTTTGTTCTTTGTAATAATCTGTATCAACAGGCCATTGGTCAGTGGGTGACTGTTTCTGTCCTTCTGCATAACTCTCTGAGGTAGATTCCAGAGTGGAAGCCTATGTTCAAATTGGATTCCTAATTTAAATTTCATATACTTTTATTAGTAAATATATATAACATTAAAACTTAAATAGTGACAACTCACATCCATACCCGCATTTTTTATAATTCATGAAATTGTTTGTATTAAATAAAAATATCTCTGTAATGCATGTGACCCTCTGAAGGCAAATCACTAAACCAGGTAATTCAGGAGTTATGTAGTTCTAAATCTGTGAAAGTACTGAACTAGTTAAAAAGCTTTAGCCTCTCCTGCAACTGCAGGGAAGATATTTTCTGCATTTCTCTTTGTTTAGTTACTTAAATTCAGTGACTAATTTATTCATAGCTGAGAAATTTTTGGCTGCTGAAAAACTGGATAGCTTATTATCCCCTTCCAATCCATAAATATAAATGAGGTGTAACAGGATGAGATCTGGTAGTTCTAAAATCATGACAGACATGATGATCAGAAACTATTAGTACGATTTGTTAGCCATGGACAATACTTCCTTTGTTTAATGAATCAATTAGTTTTAAACCCCATTTCAATAAATGAATGTTTTCCCTAAGTAACCAGCTATTTAAGGTAGTTTAATTTAACTAAAACAAACAACTTCATAATGTTGGGTTTGTGTTTTTAATTGCAGTTGCAAATTCCATCCAACTGCATCTTGACAAGAGACACAAATAAGAGCATAATCATAATAAGGTAAATAGTAAATGTGTCTTTTGTCATTTTTCTGAATTACTTTATCATCACAACCTGACTAAAGGTATATCAGGCTATACACTACCTAAATGCATATAATATGTCACCTCACTAAAATAAATACCTTATCATACAGGTTGTGTTTAGGTGAAAATCAACGCGTTCCTGTGTTTACTAATCAGGAAGGTCCGATATTTCTTTAGAAAGATGACTGATAAGTAAAAATGCAAAGCAAGATTAAAATTGATTATTTAAAACTAAATCTCCTGTTTGCTGGTTTAAATGATGATTAAAATTGGTAGCAGAAATCAATCCACAGTGGTCAACTCCTGCTTTTTATTAGAAACAGCTTTAATTGTTTTCCTCTGGCAGAATATATCACAAATGAAGCGAAAATAACTTTTCGTGATCATTTGTCTATGTGGTAATTTCTTAAGCACAAAGAACCCTTTTACTGTGCTGGTGAAATTCTGTGGACTGGAAGTTAGTGGGTAAGCATCTCTTAAGAATGGCACCAATCCAAAATGACATCATTCTGCTGTAGACTTCTCACTTAATTTTAAGCCAGCTTTAAGATCATTTACATGTACGCAATTCTTTAATTACCACCAAGAGCACTTTGTAACATTAGCATAATATCCAGCAATATTATTCACATTTCTTTCATCAATACGATGTTTACAAATACCATAGCATATGGAAAGCTGCCAGCTTCACTTGAGCCACTGAATTGTTCTGCCCATCGTTCAATTTTCTAGGCATACATTCACAAAATAGAGGAATTTTAAAGGAGCACATGATAGTAACATGCATAGTACCTTTCAAAAGACAAGTCTCTTCATCTCAGCTGTCCGCTGGTCACCTCTGTGTGCGAATCTCTTTAGCAGCCCTTTTCGTCTTTCCCCTCACTCTTGCGATGTGAAAGACAGTCAAAGTCTTATCAGTTAAGGGCTGAAGTGACAATCATGAAGACTGTAACCTACTATAAACCCATCTAATAAGAATAACAGGGTTAAAGGAAATTCAAACTTGCTGTCACAGTCTTGCCAAGAGGCAAATTTTATGGGATGAGTGGCCTATTCAGATTTCAGCTTCCTTCTGCAGGATGCTCAATGGCACCATTAGAGGCAATGCTTTATAAGGCAGGGATTGTTCATATAGAAAACACAACTGCAAATGCAATACATAAAAGGGGCAACTTTAGCATACTCCACGATTCAAAATAAAATCCGTTGGCAAGGCAGTCACTACAGCACTTCTGTGCAAGGACTGGAGGACACATTAAATGAGCAAGGTACATGTGCAATACGCACAGATCCACGTAGTGCCTGCCCATTTGCCCTGCCTTTTCCTGGCAGTGTGTGGTTTGCTGTACGGAGCGTGGGGCCTGGAGACAGAACTTAGTTGTGGGGAACATTTTATTTCTCTATCCAGAACAGGACCTCACAGAGGGGCCCTCAGTGTCCCCATGCCATTGCACTCCGGTGCTGCAAAACAAACTCATATCTGTTGCTGCTCCATGGGCATATTTCTCTTTTTCCTGTAGTTAGCCAGCCTTGGAGAGAGACTTACATTTTGGCTCTTCTCAAATGGAACAGCATGAAAGAGAATGCCTTAGTTTTGGGGAAGACATCTGAGACAACAATATCAAAGTGCCACAGTATTTTTCCCATTGTTCCCAGCAAATGATCAGGAGGGTCTTGCATCAACCACTGAGGGGAATCACTGAGGCAAAATCAGAGCACCAGCCATCAGCTCCCTTTCCATCATGGCCTTCTGTAGCCAACACACACTTAAACTCTCCCTTCATTACATCCATTTGTGTTCTAGGTAGAGGCACATCTCCTACGTTGTAGGAGGCAGTTCTTCTCCAAGAAGGTCTCAAATGCAATTCACTGAAGCGGAAAAGAGGAAATTACATCCTGGATATTAGCTGCTTTAAATTTTCAGGACACATTATTAACATTTAAATAATCTTGCCCTCTAGGCCACATGCAACGGCATTTCAAAGCCAAGCAAACAAGAGGCTGCTCCACACCTTGCATCTGAATTCAAGGAAAGAGTAGTGGATGATCTCTGCAGCTCTTTGCTGGTGATATCTAATTATCGGAGTTAAAGAAAGAGACAGTTTTTTTCCACACAAACTTATAGCCCAATTTGGGTCATAAATTAAAAGGTAGCTCTAAGTGTCCTTTACAATGCTATTCAGATGGGGCTAATAAAAACAGTAATGGCTTTTGCTGTGATCTATCTGGCTCAGTAGGAAATAAACAGAAATTTTACTTAATATAAAGGACTTTGATGTGATGTGGTCCTGTATGTGTCATACCATACTTAAGAAAAAGTTCAGAATAGGAACTATTTTATGCAAAATAGTTAATCTCGAGAAAATTCTGTTTTCATCTTCTCTCTTCTCTATCTTCCTATCCTCAGTCTCATATTTAACAGAAATCTAAACAAAATATGGAATATTCTTACCATAGGAAGACAGAAGTATTTCAATACCTGATTTGTGTGTAAATACCTGATGAGGAGACACAAGTGAATAAAGAAGAGGGAAACAACGGTGCCCAGCAAGAAGACAAGAGGCAATTGACACAAACTTACAGACAGGAAATTCAACTTAAATACAAATAAATATTTTCACCCTGAGGTTGGTCAAACACTGACTGGCACAGGTTGCCCAGAGAGATTATGGAGTCGGCATCCTCAGATATGTTCTACAGTCAACTGAATGTTACTTTGATCAACCTGTTCTGTCTCGGATCCGGCTTCAGACCAGAGAATTCCCAGGATCCCTTCCAGCCTCACCTGCATTAAATTACAATTGCCTTCTTTACTCGTGATTATCTTAGGGTAGATTATTCCCCATTATTACCTTCCTTTACCAGTCCATCATTTACTTTGGTATCACATGTCCTGTCAACACTTGGCACAGCTAAACTGTGGGAGGAGAAGAGCATAGGTAACAAAGTACCCAATCTGCAATTTCAAGAGCTTGGCAAAATCTTCTGTGACTCAAGAGTAAATATTTTTGTTCAGTTTAAGAAACTGAACTGTTTTAAATAATTTAATTTTAATATTTTAAATTCGTTGTACAAAATGACCAATAATCCTTATAGAAAAACAAAACAAAACAACATAAGCGCCCTACCCCCCCCCAAAAAAAAACAAAACCCAAAAAACCCAAACAAACCACAACAACAAAACAAAAACAGAAAAACAAACAAACAAACCAAACAAATTCCACAAAAAGCCCAACCAAACTGCAGCACATCTTTGGAAGCATAATTCTATTCCCTTAAGTATATAGAAGCTACATTTCCCACAGAACAAAACAAACAAAAATACCCCAAAGCCCAACCAAAAACCAAGCAAAAACAAAGGAAAAACAACCAGTAAACACATAGATGCAAACCACCAATAAGCACTGGGTTAACAAAGTGTAACTGGAAATGGTATCATGCTTCACAATCATCTTTGAAATCCTGTTACTTACTCTGTGGTAGAAAAGGGGCTGGTCCAAATTTTGTAACTCCTGCAGACCGCTATGGAGAAAAATATTGGGAGTGGGGAGTCAATATCCCAATCCTACTGTCAGCCCAAAGTGTCTGGTTGCTGTTGTACCTGGCAAAAGTTAAGCGATAATAACGAGCTACATGCACCTATCCCATCTAGTAGCTTTGATGCAAAGTATTTCCTCCTGTACACACTGAAATAAATCTAAGGATCAGTGGAGGATACTCATCTCAGTGAAAAATGATAAATGTCTCCGCAGCCAGATAAGTTGTCACAGCCCTACTCCCCACTCTGCCACTTCACTGCATGCTGCTACCCCTTGTGCTGCACAGGGGAGCCGACCCAGCTGAAAGCAGCCCTGGAAAAACAAAGAGGAGATCATTTTTCTAGCTGATCCATTCCCTGAACTCCTACTGCCCATTCACAATGAAGTCAGCAGGAGCACAGGTCCAGGAAGCATGAGGAGCAACAATAGCATTAAACAGATTAGCCTACGTGGCTACTGAGTGGATTTCTGGCTCAAAAAATTGTGTGTGCGTGTTTGCTTATATGTAAGGGAGACCTTTATCTTTTCAAAGCAAAAAGCTGTTAATTAACTGGGCAAGTACTGGCACTTGGTCTAACAGAGGGAACTGGCACCTCTCAGGAAATGAAATCATGTTTAGTTCAGTCAAGGAAGAAGTTGTGGAGAGGAAGATTAAATCTGTGTGTACCTCCTACAGGACTGCACATGGTCTATAAAAGCTAACATCCCCAAGGGGCTCTCTCCACAGCATGCAAGCCCAGGTGTTAAATACATACAACTCCAGGATCCCTAATGAGGTGTACACCAGGAAAAGCTGCAGCAGGTTAGCTGGACTGAGGGACAGGCCTTGCTGGCTGGATCTCAAGGGAGGGAAATTACACAGCTGTTCATGATCTCAGGGCTCCTGCACAGCAAGGTATTCCTCACCTGAAGACAGGGCCAAGCTGTAAACTCTGGTGCAAAAACACCTGTGTGAGCATCCCCGCTCCCAGCCTCTTCCCCGGAGCAAGTGAAGGGCAGCAGAGCAGCTGCTGCTGTAGTCCTGACAGCTCAGTGTGTGTCCATGGGCATTCCTCACATCCTTGATGCACAGTCCCTTTTTCAAATGGCAGAATCCCTTATCCTCTGTGTTCATACAGTACATATAGCTTTTTAGAAATGGAAAAAAAATCTCTATGTATCTCAAAGAGACAAAAAACATTCAGCAGTTGATCTGTTGTGACATTTATGTACAGAAGTAAAGATCAGTCACCATTATTAAATATAATATACATTGCAGATATATTTTACTCCCCTGCTGTTCTTGAGAAATGAAAGTGCTTCTGAGGACAGGTGTGAGAAATGAAAAGTGCTTGGATTGTGTAAGGAAAGATGGTTCTGAATAATGTTGAATTTTTAATAACTTGCGAGTTGTGTCATCAGCTGAGCAGCAGTAGATGTGAGAAAGCAGAAGTCAGAACCACACAGAAATCTCCCCACACATATCACTCCTGTTCACTTTCATTTTTTCCCCCACCAATCTTTTTGAAAGATGCTGCTGTTGTAAGTCAGGTCGTGATGATCACCTGCCTGAGCCCAGGACCATCTTTAGACAAGAGGCATATACAGGCTAGGAATAGGACCTGTTTGAAGGGAAAAAAACAGTCTCTCTTATAATTACTTTTTGTCCAGCAAAGCAAGCAGAAATAGTGGTGATTTCTCTTTGGCACAGTTAGTTAATTCAAAACACACCTTCCTTTTTTTTTCACTGCTTAATAAGAAAAAATACAGTATTGGTCTGCTTCCTCATAGAAATTAAAACAAAAAATAGGTTTAGACATTGATTGTTCCTATATAACCAGCTGCTACAGTCATCTTCTCTCATCCTGTTAAGAGAAAAACACACAGTCATCTATTATGCACTACTGATACAGGAAATCTGCACAATGTGGGATGCAATATTCAGCTCACACAGCTGGAGTTCACTTGACCAATTGTGTCCTGAAGATCAGAGTAAGCTGGCAGTTGTTTAAACACATCTTTTTGCTCAGCTGGTCAATTATTCACAGGTACAGGGGAGCAGGAAAACAGCTTCTATTAGTGTGAAGTGTGCATCTACATCTATCAGTGACTTGCTGTGAGATCTTTGGCCATTGCTTCTCATCTCTGTGCCTCTGTTTTTCCTCCTACTCCTTGCTCTTTGCTAGCCCAGGTCCACATGTTCAGAGTGGCCGCCTTTTGCTGCATAACTTGGAACATGAGACCCTTGATCTTGGTCAGGGCCTCAAGGTGCTGCTGTTTGCAGTTAAGTAATAGCTGCTTCTTTTTTCCTGCTATAAGCTACAACATCATCTTCCCTTGGAGGAAAGCTGCCGAGCTGGAGCTCAAGGTAAGTTAAAGAGTCCCCACGTCACCACAGCTCCTCTACAGAAGCCGGGGTAACCCACTGAAGGTCCAGCCCAAGATAACAGGTGATGGGCATCTCAGTGTCTTTATGCACTCAGTAACTCTTGAAAACCAGAGCCATAAACTGTCTTTCAGCCCGTGACCCAGCCCTAACTCCCATTCAAAAGTCAGACCCTTGCCTGCTGCCCTGCTTAACAAGGCTTTTATGAGTTCACTAGTGCTGCAGAGTTCAGCTTCTGCAGTGATGACAGCCAAAGTTTCAGAAACCAAAAGAAACGAAGTTTGCCACAATATGACTTACGCGTTTTTTTGAAGGCCTGTTTTGACACAAAAAATCCCTATTAATTCACAATAATAATTTATTTCAATCTCAGACCTCTGCAGGAGGTGCTGTCATATTAATAGGACTGAAATCTCACATGGTTTATATTTGTTTGAAGGGCGTGCAAAGCTCCTTATCTGTTTTATTTATTACTTAGGGAATACTGTAAGCATAAAAGATGCTTTACAAAATACAGTAGAAGACAAGGTTGCTGGCACCAAAAGTCCTGTTTGTGATCTGCTTCAAATACAATACATGGAACATCAATGCAGATGCAAGGGTATGTAAAGGTGTCAGTTATACAGGAAAAACAATGTACAGGTTTTCCTTAAAAGACAAAAAAGAAACTCCCAAAAGACCTCCACTGATCTTTTTTTCTTTTGAAATCATGCAATAATACATACTTACAATTCTGTTTTTAAACTAAAGCAACAGTGAAAACTGGCAGCATAGTATATTTGTGCAACTTCACACTAACAGGCCAAAAGTTGAGCTTACTAAAAAGAAGAAATATCTATACTGAGGCAACAGATTTCATATATAAGTGTAGTACGATTACAGAAACAACTAAAAAAGCCTTCTTATCTCACATACATACAATGTGCAAGATTTCTAGAGGAAACAAAGGTCCTAGAGGTTCAATTGCCTTTGTTCGCTTGAAAGAGTAATCTCATAACAGTAAGGTCTGGCAACTGCTATTCTAATTCCAGATCTCCACACCAGTCCTTTCATTTCTTCTTCTTTTTTTTTTTTTTTTTCTTTTTTACTCTCTGCAGACCCATAATGGATATGATACTTAATAGCTCCTCTTACTTGGGGGTATGTGTGTGCTGCTTCTGTTCTTCAGGCTTTTTTTCACGTCATACCACAGTTTATGTTGAATATTAATTGTGAATGTGCATATATATAACACGTTTGACCTTCTGAATAATATAATTATATGTTACAACACAATAAAATGCAATAAATAAAATATATGAAAAACATCATATTGTGATATATCAATTAAATGCTCATACATTATATACTGTCTCATCACAACTAACGGGAACACTGTTGCATTCTGCAGAATACAGAGTAAAAGAGAAGAGTTTGGACAGAGAAACTGTTGTAAACTCCTGAATCAGAAAAAATGCACTGTTAAATAATCTGCTATTATATTAAAAGCAATATTGAATTAAAAAAATGGACAGTTGAAATCTCTTCACAAGACTGGAAAGCACATATGGCAAAAATACCAATAAATTACTCTTGCCAACATATCTTTTTCTGCTGTAAGTGGAAAAAAACCCAAACCAACAATACCAAAAAATACCAAAAAAAAACCCCAAAACCAATACCAAAAAATACCAATAAATTACTCTTGCCAACATATCTTTTTCTGCTGTAAGTGGAAAAAAACCCAAACCAACAATACCAAANCCCCCCCAAGAAAAAACCCCAAACAACAAACAAAAACAACAAAAAAAACCAGACACTCAATAGAGTACCAGTTGCTTTATCTCTCAGACATATTGTGGAGATCCTCATTTGTTTGCATTTGGATCAAAAGGAGATTGTTTGGGAAAAGACTGCATTGTGCCTGCTCTTCTGGAGCAGATTTTCCTGGATTTCATATGAAGCAGCAGGCTGTTAGGAATCAAGCTGCTGTGAGATCCAAAGGTCAAAAATACTTCAGTACTTCATTCAGATTAATGATGGGCACTGTTGCAGACAAATGTATTTTAAAAACCCACCTTTCCTTGTGTTAGGAACAACTGTTTTCTCTTTATGTTCACTAGCGGCGCGTCTTCAGTGGTTTTGCACTAAAAATATTGTTTGTTTATTTGCACGGACATCAGAGACCGTCTTCTGTTCAGAGGTGCAATGTAATTACACTGAAATTAATCAAGTAATGATAGCTTCCTACTGATATAATGCCCATCCTCCTAATAGAAAACTTTCTGCAGAATACTATGTGTTCTTTAAATTTAATACACAGAAATGAGTATGCAATACTCTCTAAAAGATAATGGGGAGCAGAAAGTGGCATATATATTTTCCACGTCTTTTCCAGGTTAGGAAAAAACAAATCAGATTTCATTACTAATGAGTGAAACTAAAAACATGCAATTAGATGCATAGAGCAGATTCCAGTGAAAATTAAAGAATGAAAGGCATTTGAAAGGTGAGATCTTTGCAAAGTGTCCTACATTAGCTTAAAAAAAAAATCTAAGAAAAAAAAAATTAACAAAGCTGAGTAATTCTTTATTCTCTGAGCAAATTAAAGTCTTGAATGTATGTACTGTAAGTACATTGCAAAGTATTAAATGACAGAAAATGTGTCAATTATGCTGCTTTAATACAACCTGAAGATTGTGCTGCAAATCAGCAGTAAGTGTCATTACGTGACATAGCTGGACTTCCAAACCTTTGCGTCGATAACTAGGCTGAACACAACGTTGGAAACAAGGAAGGGAAGGACATCTGAGCTATTATTTCGTGTTAGACTTAATGCGATCAGTTGTGTTCCTCTCAGTATTTGTTCACCCTTGTTAAAAAGGTGGACAGTGTTAGAAAAGTAGTAAGCTGTGGGGGAGCTGCACTGTACCCAATATTTCAAACAGGATCCTATAAAACACTGTTTTTCTTGGTATAGATCTAGGAAGACACTGATGTGTGTTCTTGGCTGTCTGGCATGGAAACAATATTAATGCTACTATTTGAACTTTTCAGGTGTTTGAAATTGCACACATACCCATTTGTTTTGCTGGATTTGGGCTTTTTACACAGGAAGCCAAACTACCTGTTTGCCTTGAACCATCTACCTGATCAAGGGAATACTAAGGCATGAGAGCTATATGAAGAAATTTGAACGAAAAAGATCTAATTCTCAGGTACTATGTTAGATGCACACCCCAGGAGTTGGGACCAGTCCTAAGAGCGATTATAAGGTATCACTCTTCCGATCTTGTACCATATAAAAGATTAATAATTTATTCCTGATATGTGTTTTCTGCCTCCTCACTAAATTGTCCTAATCAGTTTCTCACTCTCTAATCCTTAATTTTCTTAATAACCTCTTGTGAGAAACTCTGCCTTCTCTTAATGCCATCTTTTTCATCTGCACAATTAAGATTAAATTATCAGATTTAATCACATATTACTCACTTTAGGCAGATTTGGATATCATTTACAGGGATCCAAATCAAATCTAAAAACCCTAAGTAAATCAATGAAGTTAAGATTTTTTTAAGTGATAAAAAATAAGGCCACAGCCAGTGCTGAGTTGGTGTGAAACAACGGTAGGTTCTGACTGGTATATTAGCTTTCCTGATACCTTGAGATTCTGACTTTGTTCGTCTCACTGGATTTTGACTGACTGCTCATTTTGGAGATTCTGCTTCAATTAATGAGGTTGTTAAATAATGGGAGGTTATGGGAAGCTGATGAATTTTGGGAACTTCAGACTTCAGAAAAATCGTCTTTTAAATTTAACAGACAGCTTGAACTTCTGGGAAAATGTTAGTGACCAGCAAGAGTCAGGCTAAGACATGACCTGAACAACTCATTTACTTTGTGACCTCCTTGAGCTTCATCACTAGAATTACAGGAAGATAGTTCTGTTGGTCATAGCAAATGGTCTTAAAGGCACAGAAACCATGCTGAGAGAAATCTGCTTTCAGGTCTGTACGTGTAATGAGAATATCAAACCAGGAAAAAGTTTCTAATCTTAGTTGCAAGATCTAAAAACTGACTATTTCCTCACTTTGCTTCCTCCTGGAAGATAGAACAATGGTGAAAATAATAATTTTTCAAAGATCTTTAAAGGACTGAGTTTGTTAACTTCTTAATCTTTCTTGTGTAACTGAAGAATGAACTACATTCTCTGTATCAAGCTTTTGCATCCTAAATAACAGCAGATAGATTTTTTTAAAAGGAATGTTATAAAGGCCAAGTCTAGAATTATATTTAATGTTTTAATTTCCCCTTTTAAAATAACCTCAGTCATTACATCAGCACTGACCTGTATAATGTATTTCATCTGATGTTTTCATCTTTTATCGTGGTAATACAGTCCATCAGTGTGTTAATCAAAACTCAAGGACAAAGCAATCCCAGACACTCATAGTAGCATTTTATCCATGCAGAGATTCCTGCAGTCATTAGGAGAGCAAAACATAAAATAAGATTTTGTTGTACTTTAACCCCAGAAAACAATTAAGCACCCCACAGCCACTTGCTCACTCCCTCCCCAGTGGGATGGGGGAGAGTAAAAGTGGGAAAACTCATTGGTTGAGATAAAGACTTTAATAGGTATAGAAAAAGCCACACATGCAAGCAAAGCAAAACAAGGGATTCGTTCACTATTTCCCATGGGCAGGCAGGTGTTCAGCCATGCCCAGGACAGCTGAGCTCCATCACGTGTAACAGTGACTTGGGAAGACAAACGCCATCACTCCAAACGTTCCCCCTTTCCTGCTTTTTCCCTCAGCTTTATATGCTGAGCATGATGTCATGTGGCCCGGAACATCCCTCTGGTCAGTTGGAGTCAGCTGTCCCGGCTGTGTCCCCTCACAGCTTCTTGTGCATCCCCAACCTCCTCGCTGATGGGGCGGTGTGAGGAGCAGAAAAGGCTTTGATGCTGTGCAAGACCTGCTCAGCAATAACTAAAACAGCCCTGTGTTATCAACACTGTCTCCAGCACAAATCCGAAACATAGACCCATGCTAGCCACGCTGAAGAAAATTAACTCTGTCCCAGCCAAAACCAGCACATATTTCTACTGGGCAAATCTGAATTTTTATTAGATTTTACAATACCTGTGTACATTTTAGGGAAACTACAGTGCTAACAGAAATGCAGTGCACACAGCCTCATGTCTCGATGACCTTGAAGGTCTTTTCCAACCTAAACGATTCTATGGTTTTATGTTGTCTGGTGAGGATGCCCTCACCAGTTTTAAGTGGTTCTGTGCGCAGGGCACATGTTCACTCTCTTTGAAGTCCAAAATCTAATCTAAGGTCTATATTTTTCTCAACTTCTAGTCACCTTTGATGTATCACAGCAGACCAGCAGGTATCACTAAAACAAAAAACTCTGTGTTTTATCTCGCCTTTCATACAACAACTTACCCTCCAAGAGCAAAGCCCTTATCTCTCAGAAGGACAGATTAAGAAATGGACCAAAGGGTAGATGAGCTCTGCAATTATATCACTACATCAATACCAAAAGAGAAATCAATTGGCTTCAATAAGATAAAAATGAACTTCAAGTTAATCATCTCACCAAGCTTATGGTTCTTAAATATTTCCTTTGAATTTTCCTATCCTTGAAGATCTTGCTTTTTCCTAGACATAAAAGAAGGCTTTTCTGTATATTATTTCCAACATAGGCAAGTCATGAGGTACTGGAAACATCTCCCATTACATTCTCATGAAATTTCCATCTCAGTTTCCAACCCAAAGAGTTTTAGACAAGTTTAGATACATTAGCTTAGGTACGCTAAGGCATATGAGCAGTCTTTTTAAGCTTCAGATTGGAAGGACTGAAACCTTTTTAAAACACAAATTAAAAATTTGATAAAACTGTCACAGTTCATCTTCCTGAAACAAGCACTTTCTATTCTGCTCAGTAGACTGCTGAGTTTTTATGATACTCTATTCAAAAGTCAAGATCCTTTCCAGTTCTGACAGACATCAGCTATCCCATCATATCATTAAACACGTGAAGAGTGTAGAAATATTATTTCTTGACACCACCCTTCCCTTCCTCCAGCAAGCTCTATAGACTGACTGTCCGCATGGTTTGCCTGCACAGCTGCATCCTCCAATCCATTCATGTCAACACTGATTTCTTATCTGAGTGTAACAGGAGCAACGCTGAGTTCTTAGTCTGAGGTGCAGGTACATGGTATAGATTTGGTGTATGAGGTACATTTGGAGTGGGAGTGTAGAGATGAAGATTCTCCCACCCCTAGCCCCCCAAGATATGTCATATATAGCATTGTAAAATTATTTGGACTGAAAAAGCAAAAAGACAAAGGAAAATAGCATTGCTTGAGCTTTTCAATATTTATATCAAAACCAAACAGGCTATGATATATGAAGAGAAATTATATGTGTTGCATGTGTCAAAAAGTCTTTGAAGTGTCTCTAGCAATTCCTTGTGAAGGAGATCAATATCGAGCAGCAAGGGAGTTTTCAGTTCTACTCATGCTTTAAGCTGGTAATCCATTTGGAGGAAAAGCACATCTAAACTTCTATTGTAGTTATGCAGTCCTCCTCTCCTGCTGTGTAGGGCTCAGGTGGCAGCTGCCTTTACTCCAAATCAGCAGATACAGTCCAAACCTAGAAAAATATCTTTTCTGTTCCTGTTCATTCTGGATTCCTGGGAATTTGCATTCTGAAAGTCAGACTTTTCGGTATTGCTTCATACATGTCCTTATAGAAAACGCACTTCAGGGTTTGGGGATTGCACTAAAGAAGTTTCTTTATAAATTATTTTTTCCTCCAGCCCGTGGTGTAACTTTCCCATGTTTTAGAAAATGCCAGAAGCCAAAATAGCAGAGGGCTTTCATGTCTGTACATGGCTAGAAAATCTAGTTTGTGAGACCCCACTGTTCTTTCGCTATTTCTGCTTACAGTTGCTGCTTAATAAGCAAACCAGAAACTCACCCAGCCATCTGGCAAAATTTTTCAATTTCTTCCAGATTACCACATTCTCTTTCTCTTGCCTGCCTGTTTTTTTTCTGAAAATCAAAGGGCCTCACTGAACTTTAATTTTTCTCAAGTCTCTGTTTCTAAACAGGCTGGTGGCATTTCTCACTTTTCGTATCCTTCCATGGAACTGTCCATGCACACACTTCTCACTCTTGCTGCAGCCTTCATCCTTGCTGCTTCTGCATGACTTAGAACCATTCCCATCACAGACTTATTTAACAAAAACATAATACATTTATTTAACATCTTCCTTACAAGAAAAGCCTGTAAGCAGACTGGCTGGTGATCTTTCTGTCAAGACTTTCCACCCCAATCACACACACACAAAAACCACAGCGCTCTGAAAATCCAGTCCCTGGGTTTTAGGATAAGCCAAACAGAACAAAAAGTTCTGCTTCAGTTTTCACAAAGGAAAATTGAAACAAAATTTGTGATCTTTCTAAAACTGAAACATTTCTGCTTTTCCAGCCAAAGCGAACTGTTTTGTCTGGCATTAGCTCAGTGCTACTCTGTCTGCCTGCGGAGTTACAGCTCCTCCCAGGAGCAGCAGGCTGGTTGTCTGTGGCACATATTCCATGTCTTAGTTAGGCCTTCCTGTGTAGGCTGTTGGTTCTAAGATAAACAGCATTGTTGCATCTGCCCTCTCCACTAATTCAAATATTTTAATGATAAAATTATTTAAACCAGTTTTTAGAGGTATTCAGTCCAGCAAAATACTTAAAAACACTCCAATCACAGGAGGTCAAAAGGCACATTTAGAGACTAGTAAAAGCAGTGGAGACTTGTTTTTAGACTGCTACACCAGCACAGTATTTACTGTACAAATAGGAAGGACATAGATACTTTTTGCAAGGGTAAAAAGTCTTTACATTCAAAATTTTGTTATAAATCTCCTGTCTAAGGAGCAAGATTTGAATGCTTTCTTGGCCAATTAGTTGGTCTTGCCAGCTCACAAAACAAGCTCTGAATAAACAGCGATCAAGGAGCTGTTTCATGGTATTGTTATTGTTATTTACTAATGGTGTTTAACTGCTGAGTTACACAAATGTCTGTTTATCTTTTCATATTGACTGTCACCATTTCCTAGTAGTCATTGTGAAAGTAAATATGATGAGTCCATGGAGAAATGAAGCATCTATTGTCCCATAGAAGTACACTGTTTGAATATATGTATTTCAGCAAGTTTTGCAATAAAATCTTGTTTTTTTAGGATAACTTCAGCTCAGCACAGTGACCACGGCACTCCTCCCCACTACTATCCTCTGTGCTTGTGGGTCAAGATGTGCCCAAATACCCGTTTTCCTAAAGAATATTTATTCAATAGTGTATCCAGAGGTCTACCTGACCTCCTTTGAATGGAGATTGTCCTAGCTGGGTAGTATATAATACTTTGTTACGTCTCATAGGAATCATTCCTTTTACAGAGATACTTTTTCCAGGAAGTCTTAGCATCCAGTCTGATTCTGTGTTTGAAAGCAGCTTCAAATACAAGGTCTGCAAGATAAGTAATCACTAGTCAATGACCATCAGACTAAAGCATCAGTGAGATGCACTGAAGACCACCTTTCCAGAAAGCAACGTGTCATCCTCTGCTGCAATCACAGTTAGACAGCAGACTTATGGTACCCTGAGACTTCTGTTCAAATGTATGTTCTTCTAAGTAATAGGGTAAATTTTTGCTTCTCTTTCAAATAATCTAACACCAGAAATGAATGTTAGCCCAAGGAATTGTGTGTACAGGAAGAATCAGGCACACTCCCTACCACTTTGCATAGCACCTTTCGTACAAAAGGACCTAAACGTTATGTATTAGTAATTGCCAGTTACGTACAAACTGTGTACAAGATACTTTGCGTTTGAAGAGTCAAGACTTCCTACTGTGGAGAGGAGGTGAATCATATTCCCAGGGCTAAACAAGATCCTTCCACCTTAGCCAGGCAACTACACTGAGTGGTAGCTGGAAATGGAAGGAGTTGGGTGATCTCTCACTGCTTTTTCCTCCACTTACTTGAGGCTTTCTTACTTCCATTTCTACAACCATGGAGAGATTGCTCTCATCTCATGCGGGCCGTGTGAAAGGAGGACAGGGCACTTTTTCGTTCTACCTATCATATCATGTATCCACGTTAGGGAAGAACAGAGCACAGGTGGGAGTGAGGTACATCATCAGAACCTATCGACATTTATAATCGACACTGAAAAAGCATGACAGATGTTAATTTGGTTTGGAGTCTGTCTAAACCTCACCATGTCTCTGCTTCAATGTATGCCTAGCATGGAGAAGCTGTTACGATTTTACATCCTAGTTCCATTCCACTCCCTCACAAAAAGTCCTTTTCAACCAAACATTTTTAGGGCGGTATTTGAGGTGTACATGTACATATATTTATGCATACAACAAAAACATTTGTGAGAATTTTAAAAACATATTAATTCCTGGGTGTCTTCTGAATCAATAGGAATTAAGCAGTCAGGAACTTAAAAAAATAATAATAATAAAAAAATCCCCCTGCCTGCTTCTTTTCACATTTAAGAACATAAAAATTAGAAGCTGGGCAAAATATTTCCTATTGATTATTCAGGAGTACTAGGAAAAAAAAAAAAAAGGATGACTGAACAGTCCCAGGTAAACACTTTACTGTGTAGAGAAATCGCACACTTAGTGGAAAACTTGGATTCAACCTTCATGGCCTCTTGAAACTGTTTGAGCCTTCATCTTCCACCTTCCAAGAGGGTATCTTGTCTGATAAGCTATGGCATATGTTTTTGTTTTGTATGATGTATGTGTGTCAATGTGAGGAAGAATGGCACTCTCTCTTGGCTTAATTAATATGCTCATTGCATAGGTAAAAACAGTGAGTTTAGTGTGTTTCTCTTTTTCAAGCAGAGAAAGAAAATGAGTCTCAGCAAGCCAGAATGCGAGAGGGGCTGTCTCCCCTAGGTGCCCCATGACCTCTCTCAGGAAACACAGGCTCAAAACCTGCAGGATAAAGGGAAGAGTGAATTAAGGAGCTTTGTACCGATTGTGAGCAATTTCTTAGTGTAAAAGGGCAGTGACAACTATCTGATTCAAGTCCTTTGCTGCCTTCCCTACATAAATAAAAAACATAATAGACACTTCAGTTCAGGGGAAATTGGAGAATTTGTTGGACACAAAAGGAAAGTTTGGAATGTTTTGTCCTTTTGAGAAAAACTGAAAAGTTTTCTATTTGATTCAATCATAAACAATTTTGTTTGGTGGGAATTTTATTTATTATTTGACAGTGGAACTAACCCCCCTATTTTTATTCCTTGTATTGTACACTACAGTACATTGCTGCATTGTCCTAAGTATATTTTAAGTTATGGCCCTTAGTTCCTAAGGTAGATTTCCAGAAACAGGAGCTTGTGTTTTCATTTCTAGGTCAATAAAATCCCAAGGGAAAGAATAATGTTTTATGTGACAGAAATTCTCAGACTGAAATCCCTAGACCTTTCAATTAATTTGTCAACCAAGCAGAATTTATGAGGTATCTAAAGTGGAAATGAGATGTGTATCTTAATGGTCTGTCCCCCCTGTAAGCGAATGAATGAATAAATAAATCACACTACTGTTGTGGGCAAAATGCAAAGTTACTTGCATCTTTCTATTCAGACTTTAAACACTTGCAAATCATTATGTGAACACTCTGAGAAGAAGGATGATAGAAAATGTGTCACATACCTGCGATGCATTGTGAAAGAAAAAATCCATTTGTTGATAAGATGGAAAGTAATACAGATCATTACAAGGATAAAACACTTTCACTAACAAAACACAGATTTTAGAATACCCCACACTGTTGCGGCTTAAGGTATAGAGAATATTACTCAGCAGGTGTAGAATGCTGCATGTCTCAAATTGAAAAAGCAGTGTAACTCATTATTGCTGTGAGACTTTCAGGTCAAAACAACTTGGTGTTTTAAGATTTTCAGGAAAAATAATGAAGGAATGAATTAATGTTAGAATTGAAACCCTGGATTTACAATGATGTGCATGATGACATAACCAAAATAAATGATTGCAGAGATCTGTAGGAGGAAAACATTTCACACCTACATCCCCATAACTCATAAAAATACAACCTACTTTTACACAAGAGTTACTATTCCAAAATACTTGCTACCTTTTTTTTTTTTTTTTTAGTGCTGGCTTTCCAGGAACATAACCTTTAATATTATAGCTGATCAAATGTAAATACATTTATATATCTAGACCACTTGGAACCTGCTCAAAATTGACCTCCGACCTCCACTTATGAAAACTGGACATGCTTGGTTGCTCCACACCTACACAGAGCATGTCCAATTAATGCTTACATTATAAGGATTGTGCTAACAACACAAATGGAAATTAAACCTTTTCACTACTCATCTGCATCCGAACATTCATAAATTGAAATAAGTGTAGAAGAGCCTCACTCAATCAATTTCAGCTTGAGTCCATGACCTGATTATGTTATGCATGTCAATATACATTCTCTTAATTAAATATGGTTCCGTGAACACTAGAGGTAAGAAAAAGGGAAACTGTCCTCCACTTATTGCTACCCAAGATATTACCAGGAAAATGACAGAGAGAAAATTAATGGGGAAAAACATCATCTGAAGACAAAGCTGCTGTGTTATGTTATCATAATGTTCTCTTACGCTGAGAATGCAAGCAGGTAACAGAAAATGTCACTATTTTTCCCTTGATGACCAACTGTGGAGCTTAACAACTACACAAAAAGGTATAGCATCTCTGAGGAAAACCAAATGCTACACTTAACTGCGTATCACCAATCATCTGCTGTTGCAGAAATGTGACACTTAACTGCATATCACCAATCATCCGCTGTTGCAGACAACAGGAAGGCACCTGCTGGAAATCTCCAATTTAAGAATGAAAGAGTAGCATTGAGCCCAAGGCTTCTGACCACCCTCAGGTCTTTCCATTTCACATCCGTCTGATATGGTTTCTGCACAGCAGGCTTTGTGTTTTGGTTTAGCTTTATTTTTTCACTTTCTTTCTTCTCAATTCTCTCCAGTTTCCTGGCCTCTTTCTACCTCTTCCCCAACCAGCCTGCTGTGGTGACACCCACTGAAGCCATCGCACAGTGCTTGTTGCTGCCCACAGCACCTAAGTGGTTTCCACGAGGGAATATCTCCATCAGTATGATTTGAAAACAGAGGGTCCCACACAAAGACTAAGTTTGCAAGGCTGCGAAGAGCTGATAATGGTGTTTGGGGGCATTAATTAGGTTTCTGGCAAAGACAGCTTTTTATCCAGGGTAATGCAGATCCTTGGACAAAAAGAGGTGATGGACTGGAAGAGTCACTGAGCACCAGCATAGAGACAGATTCAAAAGGGGAAAAAATATCTACAGTTGGCTCATGTTATTTCTATCATATCTTTCCTCTCTTATAGTCTGGCTATGGATTACACAGCACTTATAATTCAGAAGGAATAAAACGTCCTCTGGTGTGCTAATGAGCATGTGTTACATTGCCCAGATGGGAGTTAGACGATCCCGAATATCTATTCCCACGGTAGCTGGATGCGCGTGGTAGACAGCCTCACAATTTAGCCCATTGTGACGAGCTAATCGATTCTGGACGTGGGAACAATATTTAGAAAAAGACCATATAAGTTCACCTTCATGCACAAAAGCGAATTAAAACGAACAAATCAAACATGTTGAAACAAGCTATTTGGAACTGACTACACTGGAACACAAATCTGACTCCAGCATGGTATGGCAACTGCAGTCAGGCTTGCAGAGACAAATACAATGACAGCTCTCCATCTTGCCTTCCAGAAACCTTGCCAAATCCTACTAATGCTCTCTGCCCCCTCCCCACCACGAGTTTCTCCAGTCTAACAACCCTGAAGTCCTAAGAGACTCTTTTTCTTTCCTCATTCATGAATGGTCTTCAGCCAGACTATAATTGTTTCTTATTTATTTGCACAACAGTTGCTGAAAACACTGACAGGCCTGACATTTTTCACACATACATAGTGCGATTTTAACTGAACAACAAGAAAATTCAACATTATTTGCTTCTGAATGAAACTCAGAAAGATGGTCCCAGTCCCAACTGGAAACAGCTGTAAAAAACAGCACATGGGCAAGAAAACACAATATTATCTGTAAAACAAGAGCCACAGGCAGTAGAGTAAATTAATAAAGCTTAGAGAGTACTTATCTTCAATACAGAACTATACGAAGTGAAAGCACAAGCAAATAAATGGAAAAATAAAAAATTCATTAAACTACCATGGGAAAATATTTTGCGTTTTCCCACTATGGAGATAGGAACCAATCAATGTAGGAGAAGGAAGTAAGTTTCTATTTTAATCAGTGCACATCTCTAAGTAAACTCCTTTCCTGAGATACACCAAGACAATACAATAGCAGACGTGAACTGAGATCTGCAAAATTCTATTTTGCCGAATTTGGCTAGTAGAGATGGAAAAAAGTTTGGATCTTCAGCCTTATTTCTTTGAAGCAGAGGAACATGGTGTAATCAGTAACATCCACATCTCTCCGCTGGCCTTTTCCCTGCACTGGAGAAAACATAAGTGAAAAAACTATCTTGACTTCCCCTAGCATCTCCTTTCTACAGGAAAACCACAAATCACTGATGATGTGACAATAACCAATTTTTCCAGCATCTAAACTCTGTATTGTCGTATGGTCTTCATTTTCTTTTAAGGGCTCACTGGGTGGAGGGTTAGGAAGGAACAGAAAAGTCCTAGAGAAGACATTCAAGGTAATTTTTTTAGGAGCTCTGCTGGGTCTATGTGTTCTCACACTTCAGTTTGTTTCAGTGAAGGTGAACCTGAAAAGCAGCTATACAGATACCTGCCCCACTGTCCTCTCAGTAGCTTTTGATCTTGCCAGGGGCAGGTCAATTATCAGCAAATACTAAATATGGACCTCATAACCAGTACAAGCTAGGAAAAAGTAATATATTCAGTCTTCAGTACTCAGACGAGCAACTCACACCGATAACTTGTTCCTAGTTCCTTGGGCTGCAAAATCACGTTTAACATTGTGTTAGATCATATGACTTCAGCTTTAAGCCATCTAGTTTTCCCACCACATTCATCATACTGAATCCAGACCAACTACTTCTCTATCTTCTAGTATGACCTACTTTTCCACAGAAAATAAACCTCTTGCAAAGCAGTTGATTAAGGGTGATAAGATACTTCAGCCTTTGCTGATGTTGCCAAACAGGATGCTAATTAAAGCTATTTCTGGTCTTAGCGTTTTCTTCTTTTCTTTGTTCTTTCCTTCTTTCAGTCAGTATCAACATTTAGTCACATAAAACCCAGACTAACTGCAAACAAACTTAATCCAATGCTAACACAGAGGCACTTTTCCCCATCAGCTTTTCAGGGTCTCTGAATGGCAGGCAAGTTCCTAGAATTTTAATAGCTGATGTGATGGTGCCTCTTCCAAAAACTTCCCCCACCTTCCTCTGAGAGCTCTGCAGTCACGGTACTGTAAGTAAAATCAATGACTACTCTGATAATTGTAAAGCTGTCAGGTGAGCACAAGAAGGGTCCTTTTTTCCCTATTTTTAAAATCAGGAAACCATGCTTTTCCGCTGACCTTCCCAGGTTAATCCAAATTCCCCCTTCGCAAGAACATCTGGAGGAAATTAAATGCAATAACACAAATCTTTCTAAATGGTTTGAGTTGATGCTTCTATAAAAGTCCTGTTTCATTTATATTCCTATATTTCCCCCATCTTTCCACTCTCTCACCTATTCAGGGACAATAAAAAATACAACTCACATCTATCAAAAGACAAGCGCTAAGGAAGTAGAGCAGGTCCAACCAGTCTGGCCGATGCTGGTGAAGCAAAAATCCCCAATAAAACAGCACACACGACTTACACAAACTGTTAGATTTTAAAGCCTGAGCTTGGCTCTGTGACACACAATCACATAAAGATCTTTCCACCTTTTCCTACAAACACTTCAGCCTTGGTCAAATAATTTCTTTCTTGCACCATGAGTTTTCTCTCACAACCCATCACAGGTACCAGTGAGCTTCCTCAAGACTTTCTGTTGGTTTCTGTTGGTTCTGCCTCCTTTTGTCTCTCTGCCTGCCTCAGCCCACTAGTCCATCACCCCCAGAACCTTACTTCTGTCTCAACACAACTGTATCTTAAGGTTTGAAATTTAACTTTAAAAAGAGAAGAGCTGTCCAATGTTAAGTGCATACTATTTCTCCGTCTACATCCCTGCTTCTACCTTTACGTAGGATATCAAGTAGGAACTCATGAAGTTAATTTTCTTTTTTGTATGAGATGCATTGTAAAAATTACACAAATAGCAACACAGTTTGACTTCTGCCATTTAGGAAACTTGCTGTTGGTTTGCCTGTGAGATAACAAATTGAATATCTTGACTAGAACATTAGAGGAAGTAGCCATATTTCTCTTTCCCCCTCAGCCACTTGGCCCCCCACAGTGGCATCTAAGAAGCTCCATTTGCGATGAATAGCACCAGTGTTATATTGTGACAGATCAAGGACATCTCAGTATTATAAACTTCTTATTTACTGGTTGATAGTGAAGCAGATGCCTGCAACTGATAGTTCCATATTTTGTCTTTAAGGGCTACTGAATTGATATACAGAGAAAAGCAGCCTTGCTATTGTATTTTCATAGGGATACCATGACATCTGGAATACAAGTCAGTTAATTTTACTCTTGGTTAATACTCCCCTATGGCAGTCCACGCAAAAAACGGGTCAATTACTATTATACACTTGTGCTAAAAACCCATTAGAGAGATGTGTGACCTGACAGTTAAAATCAACGAAAAGTAGAACAAGTAATTTTTTTTTCTGGTGATGAGTCTGCAAGTCTCAGAGTTCATATGGAAGGGATAGCTTTCTTGGTTCCCTCTTGATATTATCTCCCTCTTTTGCATCATTATCAAAGATAAGGTTGATCCGTTCAGCCTGAAGCTTCCACTTTCACAACCCAGATCATTACTAAGTCTGCATTCAATGTGTGGCCTTCTAGTTTTCATTGTGTGGGTTCGATGGCAGCAGGTTAATTGCTTTGCCTGTGGATGTGTGGTGGTACATGTGTTTGTGTTTACATGCAAAATTTGAGTTGGAGTAAAGCCGAATATTTAGCACCATTTAAAGTTTCCTGCAGTTTTTTCTCTGAAACATACTGGTACCCCACAGTTTTAAGCAGAGAATTTTCCATCTGGGAAAAAAGTAACAATGATGTCCAGGTAGGGTAGCAGTGAAAAGATTTCCTTGATGACGTCAAAACTAGTTTTTCATTTAATAAGGTCAATAGGTATTATTCCAAACAGAAAATTTTATTTCAGATTTTTTTATCTGCTAATTTTTTCCCCAGTTTTAAAGAAATACGTTATTTCAATTTGGAACTTAAAAAATATTTAATAGTGTTTTTTTAAGCTACTGCATTAATTTAGGATGATACATCAGTATCTATAGAGCCCAATATGCATTATAAAGATGCAATACGTGATTTTAAAAATATTTTTCATTTCATTTGGATTTTTTCACTTTTTTCTTTTCCATATTCAAATTATTAATAGTTTTGCTAAAATACCACCAATATAAAATAGTTGAATTTACATACAGTTTAAGTGTGTTAAAATCATTAAGTCTTGCTACTTATAAAAATGAAAATATATTTTCTGCAACAAAATTTGGAGGGTTTTATGTATTATGAAATAATTTGATAGTATGATACAAAGTGATATACATACAATATATTGCCACATAAAAAAGGTGTGAACTTTTTTAATCTAGAGTTTCGAAACATTTACATATATACTTCAAGCCTGCTTCTCAGGCCATCAAAAATATGTCTTTGCTTCTATTTTAACTCTGAGTTTAACCATCTCCGTTAAAAATGCTCGTTAAGAAGCTGTAGACTAACAGGCTTCCAGTGAAAGTCCCTTCCTACTCATTAATGGTTGGAAAGATCTAGTTAAATATTAAGCATGGAACCTGATGTTTAAATGCATTAGCTATAACAATTCTGTAAAATGTTGATATTCCCAGGCCCTTTTGTGTTGTTTCTGGTTTTGGCCTCAACACTGTCACATCACCGTGAGTGTTACAATCTTAGAAAGAGCTTTATCTTCCTTGTGAAATTATTGAGGCATCTACTGAAGCAGAGTGTTTTCTACGCAAGTTCTGCTAACATTTGCATTTTAAGTATGTGATTTTATAGGCTGATGGGTCTAATATAAGGACAGGATTCAGCGATGAGAGGTCAGTATAAGACAGTATGATCTTGTGATGAGGAACTGATGTATGTGTTTTTTGAGACACACAATAACAGACTGAGAATCTTTTGGAGGAAAATGTCAGTATCACTGTTACATGGTCAGTAAATAACAAATGTGACAAAAACATATAATCCTGTAATCTTTTGAATATCAGGGTCCAGACCTGCTCTTTCCAAAGCCAGCAAAGACTTATGTTCAACTTCCAAATACTTTAAGGAAGTTTTTTCTCAAGATAGGGGAACAGCTTATGCAACAACTGCCACCATTTGAATGAAATCCTTGTAAGGTTTCAATGCACTTAAACCTGAACTGAATTTAAATCTAAAATTAACCACCATATCTTCTGCCCCCTCTCCTGAAAATAACAAGCTGAATAATCTTTGTTCATTTTGTAACACAAGCTGAACTGAAAGCTGACAGAAACATTCTGGGTTTGTATAATGATAGTGGAAAAAGAAAAGATTTCAAACCTGAAAGAGATAATTTGTCCAAATTTGTCCAAACACCATGTACATAACTTAAAATTACTGAAACCATTCTTCACCTGGGGTGCTTCAACTGAAAACAGATTTTATGACTGTTCCATCACAACGTAATTATCAAAATGTAGCGTGGGAGCATGCACACATGCAGACAATGCAGGGATAAAATATAAAAGACTATCGAGTGTGAAAAGTTTAGATGCAGAAAGTGTTTAGAAGTCTTTCCTCACCATTCTGCAGAAGAGCTTTCATCACACTGCGATTTCTTTAATAAGCCTGCCTGAAGTATATGGTAAATCTTGATGGGAATAATCTAAGCCAGTTGAAAACTGAGTGGACTCACTCCTTCAATATTCTTGGTTCCCCGATAAAAACCATCCATCATGCTCCAGAACAGCCTAACAGCTCAGTCTTTTAGAAGATATCACAGATTTCTTTTTTTTCTGTGCACCAGGACCAGTTTACTATCATTAATTCTTAATTTTCCGTGTATTTGGATTGCAATACCATATTTATCGTATCAAGTCTCAGCACTTGAAAGAGTGGAGCTTGGACAAACTGTAAGGTATTATATCAATAAAGACTGCAGTGAAACCCTGATCTCCAAAGCCTGAAAAAATAAACAGAGCAAATAAAAAGTGGTTTTCTTGCTCCTCTGTGCACTCAGTGGAAAGAAACTATCAAACTTTTGCACCCCACTGCTCCAAGATGCATTAAAAATCTCTCTCAGTTGAGAGCAAAATGTGTCAACCACCATTGCTATTCTGGCTCAATTTAAGGGAAAAGAAATCTGTTTTTGTAAAAGCTGCCAGTGCAAAAACTTTCATCTTAACATTCATTCATGCTCGAGAGCAGTCCTGTGTTTAAAGCTTAACAGGCCAAATTTATAGAGAACTCTAATGATGATAGCCAGCACTGACCCATGCTGTGTGTTGAGAAAAGGCACACTTATGTGGCACCGTTTTTCTACTAACATAAGAATGCAACTTAATTGAGAGAATCTCCCAAGCAGCTTTGGTTTTCTCTGTTCAGCAGCGGCTGTGGGGTGCGAGTACATCATACCTGTCGTATCAGATCAGATCAATGATGCCACTGAGCTCAGGGCTTTCCTAGCCACTGCTAGGGATTTCTGAAAGAGATGTAGGCTCCCAGCACGGGAAAACACAGTAGGCATGGGAATGGAAGTGGAGGAAGCTACAAGTCGAATCCTCTCTGGAGTAATCAGTTTACCCTGAGGTGAGAAGTTTCCTTATTGTTACTGCAGCACATGGCACTTAGCAGGGTTATTTCAGAAGCCACACACAGTTCCTCGTGGCAGCTGTAGCTGCGTGTGACAGCTGCAGCCCTGATCAGTTAGAAGCAACAGGCATGCAGTGGTCACGCATTAATATTTGAGGAAAAGCTCTAAGTGAAGAGAAATGAAGGGACAGAGGGAGAATATGACCTTTAAAAGATTAAAGAGAGTATCACATTGATTCCATCACTGCGTGCTGAGATAAAACCTGTTCCTTTGCAGATGTCTCTCTTTCCTTCTTTTATACAAAAACATCGAAACTGAGCACTTATGAGTAATACTTGGTGCAAAACCAGGATATTAATTCTGAGCAATAAACTAATGTGAAACTCTGCCTAGGAGCATTGTAAATACACATTCTCATCTAACTTTTTTCTACAAACCTTTGGTAACAGTAAGGAATGAATATTATGGTTTTAGCCTAATGACAATCTAAATGTTTTCTTGATAAGAATGCTACACACAGAACTTTTTTCCTAGGTATCATCTTTTATTATAAGAATAAAATAGTGAGCCAAATGCAAGAAACAGATGAGCAAAATACCCCTCTTGAGACTATAATCAGAAGTTGGTTTTATATTCATATCCATTCTTCTTGTTATCTACCTCAGAAAAAAAGAGGTAGGACACTTCTCCTGCACCATGTGTTTCTTTCAGTTTAATCTTTCTCTGGAAAATAATGTTTTGAAATTCTTCTGTCTAATTGATTTTGTTTGTAATATCACCATGATAAGGCATTCTGTCCGATCGGATATATTTCATTGACTGACATTTTAAATGTGACAAATTTACAATTATCTGAGTGGTACATGGCAACTGCTAGGGAATGAATCAGTCTACTTCTAGTGTTCAGGAAGACAGCATGAATTGGATGTCACTGCCTGTGAAAAAGCATGTTTCAGACTCCCACTATCATTAAGCCACTCCTAAGCAGGGCCTGCACTTGTCTTTGGCATTTCCCAGCACAGCAACCTCAAAAATACACACAGTCATATGCCTCTTAGCATCAAAGTGGACCATAACCTTGACACACAATGATAAGACTCCATATCTAGGGATTACTCAATTCTGGGGAAAAAAAAAAAAAAAAAATCTTATATTCTTATTTTGCATTTCTATTTTCACACTTTTGTGCGCTTACTTATTTGTTTTCTAACTTTTAATTCATTTATTTATTTGTTTTTACTGCCTGCCTCTCTTTCTTCCTTCTCATATTCAAAAGGCAATAACCCTGCATCCAAGTCCCATGCACATGAGCAGCCATTTTCTCTAGAGGCACTGATAACACAGACTCTTGCTGGAGGCAGAAAATGTTCCTTGCAAGAGCTCTTCCTTGTCACCAGCTTCATGGGGATAACATGCTAAGGGGATACTTGTTACCAGAAGCATACCATCCACACAACCTATCTTCTGCCTACTTTTTACTGGCCACCAAAATACCCACTTATTCTGTACACTTTTGTCCATCTCCAGTGCCCATTCATTAGAATTTTGGGGTGAGCTCCCTGTCAAGGGTTTGTCAAGGTGAATTAGCTGAGACAGGGCATACCAGCAACATGGCATAATATTCTGGTGACTCAAGCTACCTAATTTCCAGATAGTTTTTTCCATCATATGGGATATACAGATCCCCAGGCACCTGCAAAAGCACCTCTCTGTCCTTCTTTGAACTCTCATGATGTTTATAGGAAAAACTTGTTGCCCCACAGAAAATGCTGACCAAATACTGTTCGTCTCTTTTACTCACCTAACTTACTTTTTGTTTCTCTTTTTGTTTAAATGCTTAAAAGTTGTACTTAGGCTGTAAAGTTCTCTTGGAGCAGGATTGTCTGCTCTGTTGTGCTCCCGGGTAAAATAATAAGGTAGACAGTATTTTAATTAACTATGAACATGTGTGCAGCAATATCAGAAGATAGATACAGATAGGTAAAAGTTGCACACTTCCTTAGCCATCTAATCCTATTTTATCCTCACACTGGCCTAAATCCATATTTTAAGCCCAAGTTTCTTTAAAGTCAAAAAGTGTTATTTTGAGATGAATTTTTGACCCAAGGAATAATTAGGAAGCTTTCCACACTTGCTAGATCAGATGGTCTTCTGTATCATGCCTTAAATGGTCTTACTCTTATTTATTTAAATATACCTGGCCAACTCAGTCCTCCCCTTTGAGTAGTTCAAAGGGTTTCATTGAAATTTGCATCTGTGGGAAATGGAGACTACAGAGACTTGTGAGGTCCGAATACTCAAGCCTCTTTATATACTGTTAAAAATATTACTTCCATGTCTTTAGCAGTTAATATGATAGACACTACAGAAGAAATTCTATACTTAAGCTGCACAGTTGCATACATAGCGGGGATGTGCACACCGGGTGGACTGACATCAGAATGCTTTGTGGACTCCAGAAGCAAGCACAGAAAATAACAGGTGAATTCATTTTCAGGGGTAAAGATCACATGAGAGCAAAGGAAAACTCCAAGCTTTCACCCTCACACACCTAATCGGAGATTTGACATTACAATTTTACTGCATTTCCCTTTTGATAAATGAAGTATGGTTATTGGAACTGACTAAATGATTGTGTTCAGTAGAAAGACTGGAAAAATAATGAAGATGGTAGTCAATTTTTTATATATTATACACAGACAAAACATCTCCTACATAGAATCTTAGATGTGCTATTTTGGAGCTCCAAAGGAGAAACAGCTTTTAAAAAAATAGCAATACTGAAAAAATCATATATCTGTGCACTTAACACCACAGCAGGAAGCGGAGAGGAGAGGCAGCAACACCAACAGTAAGCGTGTGCCTAATGGCTCAGCAGAAACACCTTCCTAACGTCTGGTAGCTCTCCATACACAGAGCTATTCAGTGCCCTTTGAACATACACACAGTGTTTTCCGAACTAATTATGAGGCTGGCATATGGTACATTTACCAAGAAAGAAAAAGACAGACTTTTAAAAAGCGCTGTCATGACCATTATGGCAGAGAAACAGTTGGCCACTATTACAGGGCCTGAGCCAATGTTTATTTAAATCAATGCAAAGATTTTTACTGACTACACAGCAGACTTTGGATCTGGTCCACAGTAAATGGAGAATCTTTCTGAGATTCCTGGCCTCATAAAGAGCCAGAGACTGCCTGGGCACCATCAATGCCTGGCTAAACAGAAACGAATTCTTACGAAAAATCCTGTAATGCCTAATAGAGGGGAAAGCAAAAGGTTCCCTTGGAGTTCAAAGGCTTCTGTAAAGGAATGATATGATTCTTAGAGAATTTTTATGTACCTGTTTTATTCAATGAAGATCTGTAACTATACTGTAAAATTCTATCGATCAAAATTACTGAACATGACTTATGATCATTCTCCAGCAAATGCTGTGATAGTTTTCCACAAAACTATAGCAGTGCAAGACAATATGCAGTGCCTTGTTAAATCTTGTCTAAGCAGTCGCAAGATAGATTTCTAGTTACAGCATAGTGCTTACAGTCCTAGTGGGGGTTCAGTTTAGAGTTATGCCTACAAAAGTGTCTGCTGACTAAGCCTTAGTCTCCTGCAAGCCCCTCAGCTCAATCGCAAACAACAGTTCACCTCAAACTTGGAAGTTCTGCAGTCCTCACCTCCAACCTCCCCCTTTTTGACCATGTTTCCATCCACTCTGCAGACCTCCAGCATGGGAAATCAGTGAGCAGCAACCCCACAGTTCCGTGTCTTAATGCCATGCTGGAGATGCAGTACAGATGATTCTGGTTAGGAAGGGTGGTGAAGATGAGACAGCGTGAGCTTGTTCAGGGCAACACTGAGACCTACAGTAAATGTCACAGTGCACACAGCCCTAAATGAGACCATCAATGATCTGAGGCTGGCATTTGGAAACATTTGCATTAGCAAGGTTACTGTCTGGGAATAGACTTTCATGTATAGCCCAAAAATTGATTACTAAATTGATGCAGCTCCTTTTTGCTAATTTTAAATACTACGGATCAAACCCTCAGTTACAAAATACATACACTACCAGGAACTTCCACTGCAAGCCCAGTTTCCATTAACTTTTAAACTATAACCCGTGTGTTTCTTTTTCACTCTTGCAGCTATTAAAATGATGCAAAGCCCTGCTTTCAAATAGGTCTGCAGCTCTTGCTCTAAGCAGCAACATTTTTTCTGAACAGCCTTGCATTCTCTCATAAGCTTACACAACCAAGTAGGAAAAAAAGCTACCACAAAACAAAAGTATGATGGAAGCAAGTGACAAGGTACCTTTGAGAGTACAGGCAATAAGAACTGTGAAAGGTGCTAGCACTAGCCTCATCTTATGCTAGTAGAGTGGCGATCCAACACAGACGTCATGTATTCCCTAGGGTTGCTAGTACATGGCAGCATGCTCACCACAAACTCTTCTTCAGTTTTGCTGTGCTGAGCTGCTTTCTTCCTGAAGTAAAATGAAGCCTAAGAGTGTTTTGGATGAGCACAGAACATGGACTTGGCATCTATAAAAGATGGCTTACTCAGTAAAAGTGCAAAGAAAGAAGAAAAACAGTTTAGGAAAAATCTTGTCTAAAATAAAATTTAAACAAACAGAGAAACCAACCCTCAAAGGGCTATGGAACAGCAAGAATTATAAACCTTCTTCTAAACAATCTTTTTTCTTTTTTTTTTTTTTAATTTACATTTGAAATTTATCCAAATTTTTGACACAAAGTATACTACAACAGAACATAGAACTGTTAATTGATAACTAAAGTGACAGAATAGTTTAGAAAAACATAAATACATCAGTGCTATGGCCAACAAATCTGACTGCACTCTGAAACAGGCATCCAGTGCAGAGCTTCTTACATCATCCAAACATCAAATGTTGCCAATAAAAGAGTTTAAGTTGCCCGGAATATATAACCCAGAATGACTGCACAATAAAAATAAATGAGTGTTCAGAATTTTATATGGATTTCAAGAAAGCATTTGATATTGTATCACCACAACAGGAAAGATAGAGTGGTGAAAAAAGAGAGAGAAATATTATATTGAATTAAATGCTAAAAAGAGCATCAGTAGAAGATGGTGCAGTTAAATTACATACTCTGCTTGTTATATTGTATATTATGGTCTCCAATGAACAAGCCAACACAAGTGTGCAGAAAAGTATTTTCTTGGAAAAATAAAATCCTCTCTTCTTATTCTGAGAAAATAAGTCCTGTTTTTTATAAGTGATGTGTCACCAGTTACTTTAGCTCTTAAATGCCTCAAAATCTGACTTCATGTGCCTTTGGAAATGATGATATTCATGTTCCACAGATCATTAAGTGTATTTTTTAAAGACTAATGATTTCATTTATTGCTTATTTCTGTTTAAGGAAACTGTAGAAGCCCAGGCCTCACTGACTGCGAAGAGATTTAGGATCCTATCTGCACCACAAACTTTAAAAATCATTTGGCACAGTTGGTATAACGGGGAACTAAATACAGATTTCCCTGACCTCAGGCTGGTACTTTAACCTCTGAACCATGTTTTTTCTATCACAACATATGTGTTAAGCCAGCACAAAAAAGTGGAAAACCAGGCCTTATTCATAAGAAAGAGGTGAAAACCAAAACCTTTACTGCTAGTTAAGCTCTCACAAGGATAATTATATGGCACATACTGGTTTGATTTAGTTTCTTGTTTTATTTCTAGAACTCCACAGCACCAGGCTTTTTGTTCCAGAAATTAGTATTCACGGAAACATGAGATGTCTTCAGCCTTAATAATACTAATAACGATAATGAAGAATACTAGAAAGTAAGAGAGAGCGCGCCCTAAAAGTAAGCTCTGTAGACAATACATATAAACCTAAATGATCACACAACATCAGTGCTACTTATGTGGACTCACACAGCCCACCTTCCCCACCCCACAAAAATTATTCCTTAACTAATTCTTATCATGTTTCATCATATTCACAGACAGCTCTGACAACAATCGATACCAATGAGGTTTGTTCATTTAACTTGTCTGACTCTCTCAACTCATGTAAATTAGTTGTTCTGAATGAACATTATTTATTTAGCAGGTTAATTCTTAACAGAAAATATTATCCATATTTGTGGGGGAAAAAGTAGGAGGAGACAAAAATTTAGGATATAAATTTGGGATATTAAATGGTTAAGGAAGCAGTTGGACAAAATAAAAATAATAAACTTCATCCAGTAATCCCATAGCTCTTCTTCAGTTTTAAAAAGTAAAGAAAGATGGAGAACTGAAGCAGCAAGTACAGTCAGAAGAACTAAGTATAGTTAATATTTACGGTGACAATTCATGAGGGCTGAGTGAACCAGAGATGGCCCAGACTGATATTCAGAGGTATGGTGTTGGCTGGATCACCTGCACCTTATCACCTGAACATCCAGGCCACGATTAAAAGAGAATATTTCTGCTCTGGAAAGAAACTAGCAAAACCTAACAAAAGAACAATGTCTGCTTGGCTTCTTCATGCCACTGATAACAGTGATGAAAGTTGCAAAGAGGGAGTGACAGCCCCTAAATAACCTGTAATTACTTCTATTTAAAGATGTTATCATTTCCAAGGCACAGTGTAAATGATTTTGAAACGTGTGACATTGCATACATGTGGCACAAGAGCAACATTAGCTGGACAGAGGAGCTTCAGCTCTGAAGATGTCAGTTTTTGGACTAAAAAGGGTTACAGACTTTAATGTCAGTGTTTTATTCAGATAACACCCATGAACATTAAAAGGGCATGAGTTATGTTTATAACTTCCCATACGTCAAGAATGAGAAGATTATTCCACAGAGTCTGTTGAATATAGAGGTCTACCAGAAGCAGATGGGAGATCAAATTTTGCTGAAAAACAGAAGATTCTGATCTCATCAACAGAATCTACAAATTACTATATGAGCCCTATCAAAGTAAGAAAGACTATGGACAAAACCTTAGTGGAAAAAAAAATAGCAGGTGTGCATCTGAGCTGCAAATAGCTGGTTCATGTTCCTCATCATCTGTGCTCTGTAGCTTTGTCTGCACTTAAGTTTATGAAGCTTGCTGCTTATCACTAAAATAATGATATACATCTGCAAGACAGGGTTGTGCTAGGATGCTTGACGGTGCAGTGCAGAGGGTTACATAGTACCAGTCAGGATGAAACTTGACTGCTAAAAAGAAAAGAAAACAAAACAAAACAAAGGAACAAAAAGTATTGAACAGGTGTAAATTGTGTACTCATTTATGAACAACCTGTGCTCAGCACGACTGGTACTGTGTTCAGAGACCACATCCACCTCTGAAGTAAACAGAGAATCCGCAGGAAAAGGCAATTCCCTATGATCACTGCGTCAAGGGTGAGGAAACTAACCCTACTGCACAGATTCTGTGCTCACTCCCCTTACGTGAACCTTACCCAGCCCAGGATAAAATCATGTTTTTAATATTATAGATGCTAAGGACTCTGTGCTACTGTCACTACTAGAAACTCTCACACCCATTTGCCTATTGCAAAAACATCTTCCTGTGGACTGTGCTACACAGACAAACTTCCAAGTTCTCCTAAGACTTTCTGTCTGAAACGGACTGACAAGGAAGCAAAGGGTTGGAAGACCACTTTGGAGCAATCAAACAGTCACAATATACTGCCTGTATGAAAAATAGAGAAATTGGAATTTCTTAGCATCTCCTTTTATGGGACCTTTATTTTTACTGCTCACTGGTTTGTCTAACTTTACCTCTACTTGCAGAAAACTGAAATGTTTAAAGGAAATGTCACCCCCATATGAATCTCTGCAGAGAGACTGCTTTACTCATGCTGAAACCACTTTTGCAACTGGTGAAGCCAAGATCTGAAGTGGCTATGTTTCAAGGTCCTGCTCTTTAAAGTCAGTTGGCACTGGGTTCCGTTTGTTAGGCACTGACCCTTTCCCATTCTTGTGGGAAGTCAGTCAAATTTTGCTATGTATGCATTTTAAAAGCTACAGCTGGCGTGGTAGAAGTTCACCATTTAGAAATTACACTCTCTCTTCCCCATAAAAGAAAAAATCATGAAGTTCTTACCTACAGGGAATGTTCTAGCCTAGATCAAGTGGAGATTTTCCTGCAATTTCAAATGCCTGAACCAAGAGTATTTCTCCTTCTACCACCGCTGCTGGAGCCCAGCATCTTCCCAGGAACTGTACAGGAGAATGCCCAGTGCTACAAATATAGGTGGGGAGGAGATGAGGAATGGAGGATGTGTGGCTTGGGCCATGCCAGAGAGATTTGGGGGCTGGCTGAATAAGGCAGGAAGATTAGAAGAAAGGTCATAGGCTTCACGTATTTCACACCAAGTGTGGCTTGGGACCTAGATGACACCATCTGAAAGAGGCAACCAGGAAACAGGAGCCAGTGCTGCAGAGGAGGCTATTGGATAAAATACTGACTTGGAAGATCAGGCCTGGATGAGCCAAGTGTTAGGTACTGAGAAGCAGCTGGATGAGGAGCGAAGTCTTCAGGAAGAATAAGCAAATTCTGGAAGACACACCAAACAAAATAACCTGGGAAACAGGAAGGGAGGAATTCAGGAATGGATCTAGACATCCTGAGAAAGAATATGTAATTTTTCTGACCCAAAGAACAGATACAGGTAAGGAAGCAGTATATGCTGGGAAAGGAAACAGAACTGCAAGACAGAGCAGATGAGACTGGGTATGGAGGGATACAAGCAGGTGGTAGAAGAATCTGTGTCTGTTAAAACATACTTGTCTCCAGAGTGTAGAAGGGACCCAAGGAGTCAAGCGTCCCTCTGAAACCAGCCACTGTCTCTGCATGACTCACCCACGGAACTGTTTCAGTCAGCAGGGGTTTTGGCCATCATTACCCCTGGTAATGGGTCAACAGAATACTGAGTAGATTTCTTTCGTTTGTTTGTTCTGGTTTGGTTTGGTTTATTTCGTTGGGGTTTTTTTTTCAGATATTTTTGTCATTAATTTTAGAATCTATGCATACCACACATTTAATAGAATGATAAAATGTAAATGCAAATGCTCAAGAATCTGAAAATCCCCAAGTTAAATTTGCTTTTACTGAATTCAATGCACAGGGGGTGTGTACAATTTACTACTATTTTTAACTATGCAGTCGTAGGCAAACTGTCCCCACATATATGTCCCCACCCACATTTTGTACAATAGCCCTAATTTGCAGTTTTCAGGAGAGCCCTAGAAACGAGGAAGCAGTGAGAGAAGTAAGCTGTCTTCCAGAGCACAGATCCTTTAACTCTGTCTTACCCTTTTTTATCTTTTCTGATGGAAGCTAGAAGAAAAGACACATTTGTAAAGAAGCACATTAATAACAGTGAACTATTCACTGTACCTGTGTTGAGGTTGTTTTCTACCGGCTCACCAGATCACTTTCCTATCCATCTGTATTTATATTCTGCCTCAGAATCGTTCTAGCAAACCTAATTAAAAAAAGAAAAAAAAAAAAGAGGAAAAGAGATAAAGAACATGCAGTTTACTGGAAAATGTATCATCAGGTTTCCCATATGCGCTGCATGGGACAACATTCAGGTCAATGACCCTGCTTTGGTAACTTATGGAAGAGGGTTACTATAACAGATTCCAACCTCACCAAAGAACAGCGCAGTTGCACTTACAGCCACTTGGGAGGAGTCTGGAGGGAAAGTGCGGTAGCAATACAGAGAGCGTGATTTGTATGTAAAACTGGTATCGTGTGCAAGGACAACTTAACCGGATAATAAAAACAACAAAGTTTTTGACACACTAGCCCTTTCATCACAGCTACAACAGCACTACCACTGCTATTAAAACACAGTATTAAAAAGCAAAGCTGTTAGTTCAGACTATGAAAATCCAAGGTAAAGAAGGACAATGTGAACAGTATCCAGTAACATGCTCAACCAAGCCAAACACTTTATCACCTATTTTCATCTACTGGTATGAAAGTTTCTGCATTTGTTTTCTTTAGAAAAGCAGAGTAGCTGCCATTACAAGAATTTCAGAACCTCTGAGTTTTTTTTTCTGTGTTCGTCGAGGATTTTTTTCTTCACACATCATTTCTCAGGTAATACATCATGCTCTCCGCCCTTTGGAGCAGCTGGTGTGATATTATTGAATAGATGCAGTGCATTGATTGTGGGCTGCTGGGAATTACTGGCTGGCACAGTGGGTAACAGGATAAGTATTAACTGCCGCAGATAGAGTTGTTTCTTCTGTACAGATAATGGCTCCCATCAGTTAAAAATAAAAAAAATATAATCTAAACATTTCTCTCTCTTCACGTTTTCCCAGTTTCCAGGACTTTTAAGTTGATCCCTATAATTTCTCTTCCATATGCAATATTATCAGGTAACGACTATTGAGGGTTTCCTGATCTCCATTTATATGCCCCACCTTTAGTTGAAAGCTCTGATTTTTCACAAGGTTCAGAGATTTAGAGTTGATTAGTGCAATGTAACGTCTTCCAAAGTCTACTTACAGATAAGAAATGCCACAAGAGCTCTGCAGTATTAGGATGAATAAAGTGCAGTAATCCAGGCTGCAACAGGAAGAATTTGCAGTATCACAATCAGCACACTGCTGTAAAGCCCCTGTACATGCTGGTTTACAAACAGTGCAGATGACAACACAAGCTTTAACTCTGAGAAGCATATATGGGATTAGATATTCTTTTTCCCATAATCTTTGTTAAACTTGTCTTTTCATAGAAATAAACATAGCAGAGGGCTCTGGGAGAGCATACAAATGAAATCTTACAGGTAATGAGAAATAAGGAGCTTTAGGATATAGTTTAATGCTATTCTCAATAGACTCCTCCTCATGCCAAATTACATCTGAAATGTTTATGTTTCTTCCAAAGGGAGTGTCGTCATTCTGAAGAGAGTATGTAATCTGGACGATGTACTGATAGTGGAAATATATCATCCTAATGACATTTGTAACAAGACATTGGGACTGTCAGTCATGCATATTCCATTGCAAAAAAAAAAGTAACAATAAATTGCAGTGCCATTATCTGTATAAGAAAGCCTCTTTATTAATTGTATCCCATTAGTGACTGTAATATTTTACTAGTGAGTACAAACAGTATCATGGGAAGCTTTTATATTGATTTTTTTTTTCTTTTAAGTTGCTTGAATGTGATTAAGGATCTAAATTCTAGAAGATGTTTTGACCTTTGTGAAGCTTAACTGAGAAGCTGCTTCAGGAAAAGTAAAAATGACTCAGATTTAAATTCAATAATGGTGAGCCAATGCACATTGTGGGAAGGACAAAGCACTGAGGGGATGGTGCTAAGTAAAATTATGGTTAATAATAGGAGAATCTAGCTAAAATGCAGAAAATATAACAAGAATTATGAAAGATATCAGAAATACACTTCATAATGAGCCCAAAATGAGATGTAGCTAAACAGGTTGAAATGGCTTTTCTGATATATAAGAGGAACAATACTTGTAGGGAAGTCATAATGCCTCATTTCTTGAAACTGATAAGGCACATTCAGAACAAAATTGAAGGTATTTAAGTAAGACAGTGATATTATATATTGGGAATTGGAGGTAAAGGTTTCTTAGCTGATGCAAGGCACAGACAGACTAGATGAATGGGTAAAAAAGATTTTAAATTATACTTTCTTCATCCACCTATTATTTTTTGCTATCTTTTTTTTCCTCACACTTCCCACAACTATTAAGCATCTCTCAGCAAGTATAAAGGCCCTAAACTAATGTACCGATGTGTACTTTACATCACTTTACATGTCTTAATCTGACAATTAGATGAGAAAATCTGAGGAGCAAACACAAAATAGCCCTGCAGGGTGCAGTTTCATGACATACCTAAATTATCCTAACGGCGTTCTCTGCCATTTTAGCAACCCAAGCTGTCACACCAGTCAGGTGAGTGCCAGAGCCATTGCAAATAAGGGGAACAGAGCAGGGCAAAGCCCTTTCCCACCAGCAGTTAGTTACAGGATTAATGTAGCTGTAAAGTAACATGCAGTCGTTTGTGGTAGAGAGCGTGTGTGCCAGTGGGGATGTGTTCGTGTCATGTTTGTATTCCTCCTGCAGACCAGCTCTCTGAACTGCTACTTCTCATGGACCTATTAGCACCAGTATTAATGTGAGTGGGGGAACCAGGAAGAGTTGTGGGGAGAAAAGCAACGAAGATGCTTTGATCCGGATGCTTCAAAACTGCCTCAAGTACAGGAGATACTAAAGTCAGACACTGAGTACAGAGTCCTTGCTTTTAGCAGATTCTTACAGGATGTGGCTAAGAAAAGCAGCTAGATATTTGACAGGTACACTGAGGTTGCCGCACTTGGTCAGCTCATTATTCCATTTGGCCTTTGGACTTCACAGGAACTGAGTTTTCAAAGATAAACAGCCCATAATAGACTTACTACTAATTGGAAATAGTATATGAATATATATGTATATGCATAAGAAAATTTAGGCTCCCTCACTGGGCATTTCTCTTATGCAATGAAGCTTGAAGTTTGAGTCGTTGTCTTAACTTGCATAACTGCAAAAATTATTCATGATCCTAACACTACCGAATGTATCTACAAGATTTGCCTGGCTGACCTCCTGAGGCTGTGATTTCCATGAGCCAAGGACAGTGCATTGGGCAAAAAAGTATTTTTTTATTAGCTCTAGATTTACTGCCCTTTGATTTTACTGCCTGTTTTTTCCCATGTGTCTAAGCAGGTGAAAATGAGGGGTTGATCTATGTTGATTATGCTCATCATACTGCAAGAAAATGGGAGAACAATTATAAAAAAGTAAACATAATCATGTGAAAAAAAGCAGGGGAAAGCACTTTCTCTCATCCTCCGCTTAGGCAAAGACAGTTGCCCCATATTTCAATCTATTTTAACACTAGGTACCTTAATGCAGCCTTGGTTTTAATTAATTATTAATTTCCTCAGGGCCTGCCATGCCATAGCTCGAGCACGTAAACTTGGGAAGGCCTCCCTGAATGCGCTCAACCAAACAATCCCACCTAGATCTTTCAAATCCTGTTGAAGGAGCTCTCTGATGAAAACATTTGCTTGATCTGTCCATGTGCAGACAACTTTTGCTAAATGTATTCCTTCCCAAATCATATATCTTAACTTGATATTATAGCCATAATAACATTTACAGAATTAAACTATCTCACATGCATGCACACGCTTGTATTCTCTTTTTTTTTGATAATCACCTGAGAACTGCAATTCTTCTGCCTAATAAACAACCTCATTGATCTATGTATGTAAAGAGATTCTGAATTGATCAGCTATTGGGGTACCAAACATTATAAACAAAACAAGCCTTAATTCTGCCAAACTAAACAGAACTCATCCCAGAAAAAAAATCATTTAGTCATCACAGACACATTAGGTGTTTCAATTTTACTCAATGGAATTAGCATCCTCCTCATTTTAGTTGATGCAGGAAAAATAGATTATTTGATGGAGCGGATCCAAGTGTATCTGTACACACTGTTCTTTAAATTGAGGCAATTTTTTGATACCGTATGAACTCCAGTCACACTTTTTTCCAATTCTGCAACATTAAGTAATGGATTTATTTCAGCTTGGTTTAAGCAAGAACATTATGTTGCTATCAGCAAAGCCTTTCTTTATTTTTCATATCTCAAAGGCAGAATTTTTACCAGACAAGGATGCCTCCTGCAGATGAGTCAGGAGCCTCTGCTTAAATCCATAATCTGAATACCTCTTCTTTTCCACTCAACATTGAAAACAAAGACAATACCACCATTCTTTGGAGTCCTTCATTCAATAACTTAAAGAAATAGCTGGGATTAACAGCTTCCAAAATATTGTTTGCTTTCCTGTCACCTGGCTATAGGAACAGCTAGATAAGAACAAATGTTATTTTCCCTATCGCTGGTGACATACACCGTAAGGAAACAGCTTCTGTCAAGCTCAGGGCAGAACAACTGCTGAGAGGGAACAAGTCAGACCTGGGTCATCTTCTGAGGTAATTGCTAGAGCAGGATAGAAAGGACAGAGCCAAAGTTCAGAGTTCTGCTGGAGCCAGACACCTCTAGAGCATGCTGAAACCTGTCGTAAACACATTTGTTCTTTTAGGAATTTTTTGACCTCTGTCTCCGAGTAGCTTCATTAGTGCAGCTACAGCTCAGAGTGCTCTAAATCATCACTTTTTCATGGGAAGTTCTATAGCTTTGTATTGTTTTATCAAAGTTCCTCTTATACAAACAGACATTAAGAGCTGCTTGAATATTGGTCTCCTTGTATTCACTTGCTTACTGTGGATCTTTCTGATCTCTGTGTTATTATTTCCTTATTTATCTGAAAATGTCAAATTATAAAAAAATATTAAGAAAAACATTTTAAAACTCAAAATTAGGATTAATGGTAAAGCTTTGCACTCTGCCAGCCTATGTTTGTCAGTAGACCACAAGGCTCAGAAAACATGTAAACAGGTAATTAATTACAGGCCCATGCAAATGTGACTCTGGCCCCTGCAGCTGGCAATAGCCACTGGAAATCTTCTTCAATGAAAAGCAGGGAGGCAAGAATATTAATTTTATTGACCTTTCTCTTTATTTTCATCCCACATCTTGCATATATGCATAAAAGAGATAGATATGTATCTTGAGGAGTCCAGACTATTTCCTTTTCTTGCTGAGTTCTGTCAGTTCTGTAAGCAGAAATCCACAGGATGGGCTTCCTACCAAGGGGACTGCCAGCAGTGAGAGAGAATATGGGCTTCCCAGAACATATGTAAAATTCTGATGTTAGATCAAAGTCTACAAGAGAAAGCCAATACATTGTCTGTAGGTGAACCTCAGTGTATGTGGCTGAGCAGTCATTGACAGACCCCATCACCCAAATGCGAGTTTTGCCATAATTGTGAGAAGAGCTCAGACTGCTCTAGAAGAGCTCTGTGCTCCCCTAATGGTAGAGATCCTGCACAATCTGCAAAGTTATCATGTAAATAAACATGTTGTGTATGTAAAAGCGTATCATTTGCTCAGTGTAGCAATAAGTTTATGTCATCAAGTATGTCATCCAAGAATTACAAAGTTATGAGGTATCTAACTTTGAGTATTCTCTGTGACATGCTATGTATATCTATGTTTGTTGCAAACAAACACAAATGGCAGAAAGTCTGCTTATGCTGTAAATCTACCACCTCCACTCTGGCATGCCCCATAAAACTATTTAATAAGCAAGCAGTGCAACACCTCATGTACCTGAGTATAGGTGCACAGTCATTCTGAATGGTCACATATGGTCACCTACAGGATTTTCAAACACCTAAAAGCTGGATCATGCCTAGCATCCAGTAACACACCAAAGACAAAAAGTCCTAGAGGGAAGCAGTGTCTGTCTGGAAAAATATGACTCTGGCAAGTAGAGGAGTAAGGTAAAGCAAGGACCATCTAGGCCCCAGCTCACAAACAGGGCAGAGAACAGAGTTCAGGTCATGTGAACAGACCAGAATTTCCACAAAGCCTTTCAATGTATACATCTATTTCTATGACTGTGAGCTGTACACTGTATATACATATATACATGAAGACAGAGCTTGCTAAATGAAGCCCTCCCCTCTGTTCAGAACCAGGGGTGATTGCTGAGTTTGAGGATGCAGAGGCTGCAGCAGCAGTTGTTGATGCCCCTGGACAAGCACTGCCCTGTTTACTGGGCTTGGGCACAAATGCTTCCTCTGAACAAATTTGGCTCTCTGCAGACAGCTTTACACTTCCCTGTTGCCTTCAGCTGGCCTTACACCTGCAGCAAACCTAGATGCTTTATATTCTCACACTAGTTCTTCAATTCCCACACAGCTACTTCAGAGGGAAAAATATTTTCTCTATTATTTAGTGGCAATGAGACAAAGCTCTCACTAAATCTATTTGCCTTTTTTAAATAAGGGGAGTCCTGACTGCAGAATATCCAGCTCAAGCATTTTTACCTACTTGAAATATTTAGCTTCATTAGAAATGTATTTATTGCTACATCTAAGTGACCTATCACAAAAGATTAGCCTTCTCCTGTATTTTCCTCTCAAAGATTTGTATGTGCCACCTCCTGAAAACAAAATACATTGTTCTCATTCTTACCTTCTTATTACTTAATCTATCAAGGACTTCTGAATAGCTGAAATTCCTACAAATCCATAGAGCTATGAGGTCAAAAAAAAATGTTCTGAATAGATATTTTTCACTTGCATGCTTTGGAGACAAAATAAAAAGGCAGAAAGACCTTAGAGGACTTTAAAATCTGGGAGGAATAGAGGAAACCCTATAGAACTGGATGCATAACTTCATAAGAAGAAAGAATTTTGAGAGAACAGCGATGGATAAGGTAGTCTGCATTTCTTTTTTTTTAATAGATACTGGCAGCTTAGTTTGGGTAGGGAAATTTCAGATGTATTTCTGTAGTGACTTTGGTATTTCACTGTTTTTTTCTGTTTCACTGATTACTCTGAAGGCAGGTTTTCTGCATACCAGCTCCAGAAGACCCCACGCCTAACAGCTGTATAGGTACTTCTTCTACAGCCGACACTAGTGAAGTGCCACAAAGCTGCTTTTCCTCTCTGAGATCAAGACTACAATTTAACTCAATATTGCTCTCTAGTAGCTCCAGATGGGTAATGGATTAATCTTTGTCACTTCTGCTACCTCTGAAGTTTACCTGCGTTTGGCCAGCCTCTAGTTTCCTTTAAAAAATTTGCTGCTGTTCACATTTGACAGCACCAACTTTGGATTCAATTCAACCCTTTTTTGCTATGACAGACAAGCTAAACTTCTTTGGCTGAACTTCACCAAACTTATTTGGTGAAAACATATCATCCTTCTTTGTCACCTCTGGAGCTTCCCTTTCTTTCTTCTTATGTAAGACTAGTTGAAAGAAGCTTGTTGATTTTGAAAACTTCGATGGTCAAACACAAAGAGAACAGAATTAATCTCTGCATCTTCATGACCTATAGTTGTTATTTGCATTCACATATGTTTAAACAGAAAGTTAGCATGTTGTTAGATATCAAAAAAGCACCAGTTGCTAAATAAACAGGAGGTGGCATTTGGAAGATTGCAAAATAAATTAGAAAAAAAAAATCTGAAATTGGGAAGAGCGAGTCCTAGCAGAAGCGAAATGCAACAAAGTATAGACAAATTCACTTGAGGCCTCATATAATAGTGAAAAGAGAAGCCTAGACCAAGAAAAAGTAACTATTCCCAAAGAAGTGCCAGCACTTGGAGCGTTAAGAATAGAGGTGTTTCAGAGAATGTATCCTAAATGCCTGCTCCACCTCACTATGCCACTTCTCCCAGCTGGTGAAGATCTTGGTCTGGACTTACTACTAAAGCACGGAAACTAGAATACCACTCATTTCACTTAAAAGAGAAATTTTATACAACAGAAAATTGCCATTACCTGGGAACTAATTATTTTTCCTAAAATAACCTTGCTACTATATGTGGAAGAAGTGTGTTCACCCAGAACTTGGTACCACACACTTTTGTATGGAGAGCTTTCTTAAGCCACTAAGAAAGTATTGGTTCACGTGGGAAGAACCCCAAGGGAGCTCAAAACCTTACAAAGTTGCAAAGACTATACACAAAAGCCCTTTTCAACCCTCTGCCAATCAATACAGAGATCCAGGATGCTAATCAAGTGTTCAGAATATCCTGTAGCATATCTGTAGCTGAGATTACAGGATGCAGTATCTGATAGTTAAAGTGCATACATTTGTTGATGTGTTGACTTTGGAGTTTGAGGTTTTTTTGGAACAGATAATGCTTGTATGGTGTGTTTAATAATACATGTGTTTGTTACTTCACTTCTGAGAACACTCCTAAAGAAAAAGAGGCTTTAGTCTAAGACCTCCTGCAATTCAGACACATCATTTCAGAAAGAAAAGACTGTATTAGAGACTTACTCATGGCTCAGCTAGCTGATTCACCTATTGAGCTAGACTGCAAACCTTACAGTGTAAATGTCACGTCTGTCTAAATTTGGGCGAGCTAATTAGGTGTTGCAGGGCTAAGAGAAACTGTTCATGACACTGGGTGTCATTGCAAGCATCCTTGTCACATGGCTTCCAGAGATCAGTTCCAAGTTCAACAGACACTTATCTAGTACCGTCAGCAAATAATTATGTTATAGGCCATTCTGTAAAAAAAGCACATACATGCAAGGTATGGAAGTGCTATTTAACAGTGCAGGATGATTGCTTGCTACATGCCAAGTCACTTGTCTCCTTTAGTGGCAGCCCAAGGCTCCAGCTGTTGAAATGAGGAGTTCTGCAGCATTTCCCTTGCTTCTTGCACACATGCTATAGTCCTGACCCTTGGAATTGACTGTGATCTGTGACTGCGTCCATGTGTATGAAGACTCTATAAGTTATTCAGAAATTACAGATAGCCAGGACTGCCTGGATGTCTTGATGAAGGCCAGAATAAGCAAAATGCTAAATGAGAAAATATATTTCACCGTAAAGAGGAAATGACAATAACAACAAAAATAAAAATCAGCCAAACACCCGCCCACCCCAAACCAACCAAATAAATTTGGTCAGATCACCAACATACTCTTCTGAACTTATATGTGGCCATAAAAAGGCAGAGAAACAAATCTTCCCATTTTACGTATCAGCAGACTAAGAAATCCAACTACCTGTTCCAAAATGAAAGACAGTTTCAGAGAAACCTGCCCGGCACTGACATGAGATGGATCATGATGAACTACCGTACCTGTAGTTGAAGAGATGAATACATCATTCCTGTCTGGACACAGACTGGCCTAGTTTTTGCCCAGATATAATTAATGATCCTTAAACTAAACCTAAAACCCACTACAGCTGCTCTCCATAGTTGCATTCATTGCATTGGCAGAATAAATAATGAACTACAGTCACCATCAGAACATTAATTCACGGTATTCACTTGGTGAAGTTTCTTGATACACATTGAGATAAACCAAACCTCAGAAATCCAGACCTCAGATTCACATAAATCCAGTGTTCTTCCCGGCAATAATTCTACTTATAGTATTTTCTTGATAATTATTAATCTTGACGCTAGGGGTGGTTTGTTTTTTTCCCCTGTCTTCCTGAGCACATGCTAATTTTGGCCTAGGTACAGCAGCTGTCACTCTCCAAAAAGATTTAACAAATATCAACACTTTCAGCATCCCTTGGAAGAGGAATTTGCTTTTTTTGTCTTGTATGTAATAGCTGATCACACAGTTAATTGGAGATCCAATTAATTTCTGGTGATGCTTTCCTCAAGATATTATAACATTAAAGAAATACTTTTAATATATAATTTAACAATATTATAAATCCCAGAAATTGAAAATATAGAAATGAGAATGCTCCTATTGCATAACGATAAATTATGTAATTTGGTATCTACGCAATGCCTCCCATGCAAAGACCCCAGAGTTTCAAAAACGTTAGTTGAAAGAACGTAAGATAGGTATATGGTCAATGAATTCCACCATGTCATTGTATGCACTTGTCAGTTGAGGCACAGAACACCAATGTGAGTCAGTCTGCCTAAGGTTACCAGAAGGTAAATGGGAGAGGGAAGGAGAGAGAAAAACACCAGTCTTCACTCTTTGTTTGTTGTTCTGGCCACCTCCAACACATTCCTACCTTGAGGAACACTAGGCAGGTTAATGGCTTCAGCTGCCACAGCAGCTGCTGCTTTCCTTAGACAAAGGCACCAATTTTATCAATATCTTGACTCCCATTGTCCTCAGGCAAATAACTGAGGTTATTATTCACCAGCTATGAAGTAAGACACTCCTTGCTTGTAATTTTTTCTGCTGTGGTAGCAGAGAGGTCACCCATTATACTTGGCAGTGCGACAATCATAAAAGGCTACTCAAAAAAGCAATTAAATGTTCTGAATAAAATTACCATTTATAGTCCTAGCAATGAATTTTAGCAACAAACACACCATGTTTACATCTATGAAAGCTTCAAATTATCCCTTTACAAACAGGGCATTTCAAAACTCTTGCTACCTGTTCCCAAAAAAAGGATCAGGAAACAATGGAAGAGATTTTAAATTTTAACCTCTCCGTTATAAGACAGTTTCTGACACTTGATTGATGGCCACAGAATTCAAGAGCTACAGTTTGGGAGCCTGCTGATTAAAAGCTTCCATCACCTTGAGCTTGGAGGTGAAAAGGAGGAAGGGTGAAAATTCTCTAGCTACGTGAACAAAAGCAGAGCAGAAAACAATTAAACCTGTAGAAAAGAATAATATTTTACTACTAAATGGTACTGATTTCTCATTCATAATTACCACAGCTCTTTGACATCTAAGATGGAAAACACAGCTCCTCTGTGCTATATACTGTACACAGTGAGGGAATGAATGGTCTGTGTACACATAGCAGCATATATAAGAAGCAGAAATAAAGAAGAATTAAAGCACAAGGATTAAGATACAGATTCTTCCCTCCTAATTTGAGGCACTTAACTAATCTACTTCAATTAGGAAGCTAGGAACCTGCATTTTCTCTATAGTGGTGATGAATGTGATAGGGGATGAAGCATCTCTGGGATTTCCCTACTAGCTATTCATTAGGTTCCTGACTGATTTGGTTTTGCTGCTGTTGCTACCTGTCATGACAGGCCATAGCAATTTTCTTCTGTTCTTTCAGAAGTCAGCCCACAGAGCTGAGGTGGGTATTTAGTTCGGATTTCCTCAGCCAGAAGGCCTGAATTCACAGGCAACTTTTTTAGTAGTATGCTAGAACGGAAGAGTTGAAACGCTATTGATGTAGCTCCATGGATGAATACCTACCCCATAAAAAGAATACTTTTCTTTAAATTGGTTAAGGCAGACTAAAGTGATAAGCTAAATGGAAAAGAGACATTCATAAGTAGAACAGTGTTCACATGATAATTTCAGAGATTTTTTATTCACATTACAACTTGAATTAGCAATAACTGCCAAGTACAACTGAGTTGTGGACTGTGGCCTTAACCATAGAAAAATCTTTTTTTTTTAGGGAGTTATAAGAAAGATATCAAATATTAAAACATAATTCCACAGTAAAGAAAAGCTAACAACTCATTGATTCAGATGGTAGCCAGCCCAGGCATGGATGCCTCAGTTTCCACCTGCCTCTGTCTCTTGTGCTGCTAGTAGGATGAAAGCTGTATCCCTTGGAAAGGAGAAGCAACATCTGGACTTTGTTTTAACTATCCAAATCTGGATGGAGATACCCAGGGAACACAGAACTGCTGTTATAGCAGAAAATCCCTCACAATGCTGCCTTTGAACAAGACCCAACCCAGTGGGTCTAGATTTAGAAGTGTTTGCCTGCCAGAGTGAAGTAAGAGTTTCTATTCCAGCATGTACAGTGATATAAATCTATCATGCAAACTACATCTGGGCTAAAGTTCCCTAAAAATTCACATTGTATATTTTGATTATATGACACACTATCCAAAATCTGAAGAGACAGAAATATTTCTCAAACTCCAGGGCTCAGAAACACTGCCACTTTGAGAACACCACTTTTTGACTCAGCATTAGTTCCTTCCCACCCTCTTTAGCAGCTGTATCCAAGGCCTGGAACCTCTGCATTTAGTCTTGTGTTACCAGTGCCTGGGGCAGCCCATAGTTCACCAACCAAACCAGTAGCTGGTTTCATTTCCACCGGTGCTCCAAGCCAGAGCCCTGCCCATCCTTAAGTACTAAGAAAAGAGGACAGCAGCTCTACACAAGCTCCTCAAAACCGGTAAACGCCAAATGAAGCCACCAAAAAGCTCCCTTCAGCATCCATCTGGAGAAAGGGCCATTCCCACAGTGAAGCAGCGCAGACAAAGGAAGGCACAGGGTGATGGAGAGGGTAGAGAACCCATCTCTTGCCTGTGAATAACCTGGCAGGATATTTACCTGTCAGTCAGAAGCAAAAGCAGGATCACTACTGTTCTAGCCTGCAGGAAGGATTTATTCCTCATTGCCTCAGCTCTTCACAGAATGGACAGCTTTGGGCAGAACACAAGATTTAAGTACGAGGAAAAAAATATCTCACTGTTCCTCTGTCCAATTTTCACAAAGATAGACCTTAAATAATCAAAGAGCAGACCACCATTCTAACCCATACCTCCAAATTAAGAAAGGCATTGACTACTTGTCAGTAGTGACAACGAGCACTTAGGAAGCCAAGGGAGAGGGAAGGGTATCTACTCTAACCCAAAGAAAAGTGGCAACTGTACAAAATGGGACAGGAGATCTCAGTTTGCCAAGAGTTTTAAGAGCTCATTGGCTAAAAAATGCATTAAAAATAATTACCTAAAAAATGTAAACATCAGGGTTGAATTCCAGAGCAAACACTGTATTATTCACAGTATTTTAAATGTTAACTGTTCAAGATTTGATTTAAAATACTTTTCCAACAATGAGATCACTGAAAAATACCAAAATACTGTGTGTGTTTATGATATTTTAAGATTGCAATTTGTTTTGATTACATCAAACAGCATCTGCTCTGTTTTCTCTTTACCAAAAGCACCAAGAATATGCATAATCACAATATCACTCTGTATTTTGGAATTTGCAAGTCTTCCATTCTTTATTGGAACTGGCAGGATGTTTGTAGTTGTCATTTTGAGCTGCTTTTTTGTTATTCTTTGGGTCTTTTATTAACATACTGCCAGATATCACTCTGTGACGGCTGTGCTGAGTTAGTGGTAATGCTGTCTGCAGTGGCAGGTCTACCTTGGCATATTATGGGCATAAAATGGGCAGGGGGCAATTGACTTGTCAAAGTATTTACACATTTAAAATTGCTATCTGCACCCTTAATGACTTGCACAGTGAAAAATATTACTATGTCACCATATCTGCTCTGCATGATGTGTGGTAATAGTTGGAGAAGATGGGCTGGGAGGGAGGCAGCCCTCGTTAAAAACAAATAGCTGCAATTGACATGAAAAACTACAAAGGTAAAAGGAAGGTAAACACATTTGGATGTAAGTAGCTTTATTGGAGGGCTTACTGAACCAAGAACCCTTGCTAGCTTTACCTAGATTCTACTGCAGAAATAAGTATTAGTCTGAGCTCAATAGCTGTGATTTCTGAAGGTACCTGCATCTCTCACCTTGTCTACACTAATCCAAAGGCACTGTTTACAATTTAAAAAGGCTACCATGGCTTGTCTATCTTATACTTGATCCATCTCCAACATGTTGTCAAACATTGCTACATAGCAACTTACATTTTAACACAGCCTGTTGCATCTGACATACACCCTTGCTTCTTTTTCCTGTTTCTGAGTTTCTGCCCCTTTCCCCCAGCCCTCACCCATAGGACCACAGAAGAGCCCATATTCTTGTTCCTCTAGAGTGGCTTCCAGTATCATTTGTTCTGCTAATAAGAAAGGGGAATAAAGACAAAACCATATTTTCTTCTGTTGTCCTAGGATATCTTTCATTATCTCTTTTTCTATAATGCTCATGTTGTCCTCCCTTTCCCTTTTCTGTACTTCCTCAACTTATTATCAATCTTTTCTCATTACCAGACCCACAAGTGTGGTGAATTCCTACCAAATTTGCCTGCGTTTGCTCAAAGCCTCCATCACAGTCTGGACCTCCTGCTGCCAGGCTTGAAACTGACAGCAGGGCAAAAGCACCAGCCTTTCTCCCGCCAAACCCAGATGTTTCAGCAGACACACATTAAGCAGGGGTCTATGCCCATTAGCCAAAGGCTTCCATGAACCACAGCATCATGAACCATGGCATCACCACAGTACGTATCTGACGCTGACACAGTCAAGCTTTGGACCACACAGTTATCACCAAGAGGACCATCTTGTTGGGGGCAGTGAGGGTTGTTTGCCCCTGAGGTGCAGGCAAACTGGGAGCAGAGGTGACCCTGGCACAGGCCATGCCTGCACCCACCGACACTGTTCCTCCAGGGCTGAATGGAGGGGACAGAGCCAGGGCTGGTAATGGGGTTTTGTCAGCAGCACCAGGCACAGCAAGGGGACAAACGAGGTCCAGGGAGTCCAGTTAGGAGCAGCAGAACATCAGTCCGGAGACAGGGCAGGAGACAAAGTCACATGGTGGATCCAGGAGATCGATGAAGGAGATAAGGCTGGAGGCAGAACTGGGCACAAACGCAGCTTTGGCATGGCTCAGGCAGCACTGACGGCCATGGCCTGAGGTGAAATGGGCAGAGCATATGGGTGGGTGTCTGGGTGAGCCTGTGCATGGTTGTTAGGCCTGTTAACACCATCAGGGCCATGACACAGCCTGGTTTCTAAACCTGGCACAGGACCTTACAGAAATTGTCTACAACTCAAAAGCCACCGTCCAACTATTCTTGCCACAACAGAAAAACGTTTGGTTGTCTATTTGTCCCTCACATATCAGTTTCCTGGGATACCCCACCTATCCTTTTTTTAATCCTTCCTGAGCTAAAGTGGGAGGGGAAAAATGTCTTGGTCATGGTAAAAAGCAGTAAGAAGGGAAGTTTATAAAAACTTTTTTTAGTTCAGCTTTATTACTCATTGTCTGTGCCATCCTGTGGAGTCAACTGCTGAGAGACCCATCAGCACCCCTGCTAATAACTCACTCTATCCGGTCCTCCTACCTCTTCAGAGATTTCAATACTGTTCTTGCCAGAGCCAAGTACAGGAAAGAGCATGCTCCCCATATCAGCCTGATCGTTCCCTATGGTAAGTAAGAATTTTTCCGCTGGCTAGGGTGGAAGACTGTAATGTTACTGAAAGCATCTCTTGTGCTAAAACAGCAGAAGGTCACTTAGGCAGCAAGCTGGTGATGATGATTTAAATATGTAGTGTCCGTGTTTCATCAATAGGTGTCTAAGCACTTTGGTAAAACAATAAATATCACTTAGATCACTCTTTCAAGACAGCACATGAAAGAAGAAAGAGTTGCCAGAAGGATAATAGTAGAACCTGGGGATAGAAACCGGATCTTCTAAATACCAAACCTGTTCCTTATACACCCAGCAACATTTTATTCCGATAGTGTTTTCCTATACACAGCATTTACAAGAATTTTTGATAGCATAAGGCTTTTGCAGGTTAACTTTATAATTACAACTGTAAAACAAACTGTTTGAAAGGTGGTGTCTGAAATACCATAATTTGCTTCTTGTTTCAATATTGTTTACTGGTATCATTTTTCAGAATCTTTGAAAATGTTAAAAAAAAGTGGTAACAGTTTGAGCATCTGATTTGTCATAAAATTGAATATGTTTACCTAAAAATGAAAGATTTGCAAATGTTTTTAATGTTTCTATGGAAACAAGAAAAATCACAAAGAACTTGTGTCAGAGCTGTTAACATAGGAATGACACACATTTTCTCCATATATATGTAAAAACGTATTCCCAGCAGAAAAAGCCTTTTTTCATTTTAAAGAAAATGGAAGTGATGGCTAAATCTTTTGAAATCCAGGACCATTGCTTAGCCATGGACCAACAGCAGCACAAAAGACTCAGCATCACAGGACACTGCCAAAATCTCTCATAATCTGAATCTTTAGTTTCTCTCTCAATGGTCTATTTCTTACATTCACTATCTAACAAGCCATTACATCAGACACTTCAACATGTAAAGGTACTTACTACAAAATACCTCACCTTCATCCCAAACAAAAGTACAAAACCATTTATTTTACTATTTTTTTTTCCCCTTCTCTCTTTTTAAGTACTCTCATATGAGGTCAACAGATATTTAGAAGCGAGGGGCACTTGCTTCAGCAAAAGTACTGTCTTTCTGAAGAAGCAATTCAGTTTATGTGGCAAAAGAAGCCTAAATTTATACATGTAAAATATCTCATCACAAACAAGAAGCCAGTGCGTACATAAAATTACACATCTACAACTGGGCTCTAGCCTGAGTCCCATGTAAGTCTGGGTATCTCAGTCAGACTTCTGCATTGGGTACATAGCTATACTCTAGAGCGAGAGAGAGGCCTGGGCTTCTCCATGGTTTGCCAGTCATATGGAAAGAGTCAGCCTTTGGTCATGATCACGTATCTCCACTGAAGATACCACAACCCTATTTCAGAGACTGCCTCAAACTAGGAGAAATGGATATGGTCCTCTGTGCACGTCACCACTTTTGCTGACAAAAATCTTAGGCAAGAACTGTCAAACCTGGAACAAGCTTGCTCGAAAAGGAAAAAAATCCAGTTTATATAGTGAATTAAATCTTTAGGAACATACAATTGGCACTCTAAGAGTAGTCTCTGAACTCGGTCATTATTTTCTTTTCATATATAGAACTTTGGACCTCATATTGAGAAATACCTAAACTCACCAGGGTGCCAAGTGAGGCTAGCTAGCGAGCTACGTTTCTTCCAGCCTAAAGAATCAGTTTATAAACATTTATGTAAGTAAATGCAGATGACAACATCAATTTAATTGAAGTTTAGTCCTAGATGTTTAAAACCATTCATGAAAACCTGGCTGCGAGAATTAGAACCCCTTATTTCTCTTTGCCTTAATTTCCTGAACTCTAAACACAAGATTTACGTGTTTTGAGATACATGCAAGAAGGAGCACCACATAAGTAGTGGCATCACCATGAAAGAGATGTTCAGCATCTGAAACCATGCTTCGGACAAAACCATGCCATAAGCTTTGTGTGCTACTTTGTAATTAAAACAAACAAACAAACAGCTTAGCCTGTAAAAAGTATGATGAAAAATATGATATGCTAAACTAAGTCACTTCTGTATTTTGTTATTTCACAGAATGTTACCAGAAACAGCTTTTCCTAGTACAGTCCCCTCCAAACTGTCACATCTGTAAGTTTAAAGTAGCACTAGCTTTTCAGGCCATAACGGTTTTGGATATTAACAACTGCTATGAAGGATGGAATTCCCCTCACCTGACCTCAGATATCTCACAGTTTAAGGGCTTGTTAAAGCAAGAAATATAAGCTCCCTTTAATGTCAATATGGAGAAAGAGTCCTGCATCAATAAATTAGAATAAGGTCCACTTAAAAGCACACATCCTTTAGATGAGACTTGGTGACTAGACACCACACCTAATTTTTAGATGGATGAAGTTAGGTGAAATGAATTATTTGTCATCCTTCTACCTCAACCAGATTTCTTGTCTTGCAAGAGGCTGAAGAACATTACTTATGCAATTTCTGTAAAATCTCTGTTACTTAAGCCTGTGTTACTTTCACTAGTATGGTAGGTAGCAGTAGTGGTTTAGGTATTTGGTTGGTACAGTCATTATAGAACTACTGGACTAAATCCAGGGATTAGAGGTCCAGTGGCTGATGAGGACAATGAGAACAATGTGCTGTTCTTCTGGAGAACTAGAATTTGCACACCCATGATCATGCTAATCCTGCTAACAACAGCCTCTGAAAGTCTAGCTCGGTTAGAGATATTTCACAATTATCTCATAATATATATCTGATCACATTTTTCTGAGACAGATTGGGCAGCATAAAGTCATACAAATTAATGCAAATACTCTTCGTGAAAACAGTAGCAGTAGTAATTTGAACAAATGTTTTCTAGAAAAAGTCATCTACAATGTGAGACATGAAGGTTGTCACCCATCAATCAGAGCTCATTAAAAAGGCAAGGTTGACCATTTAGTCTTCCTTCAGTTTCCATTGTTATTTTGAGGTCTTTGAATGACCACTCCAGAGAAATTAAATTAAACATAGAATTTTATTTTAAACACAGCAAACACTGTGCTTCAGGAAAGAAGTATGCTATCTGTAACTTCATTCGACACTAATTTTCCTATACATAACAGTTTTATAAATTATCATATTGATACTTTGCTCCCTGGCATTTAGAATTAGTATTTTATTAGTCATCACCCAAAAAGAATATATCAGGACTCCCAGTGGAACTCTGCTATACTGGAAACAGTAAATATAAAAAAATAAAATTGTAAAACTCAGGATGTGATGTTGTCATATCTCAAAATTAGGATATTGAAGTAGAAAACTTAATTTCAATACAGTTTCTGCTAGCCAAAATTAAAGCAAAATTGCTGTCTAATCAACTGAGCTTCCAGATGCGGCAATTCCATACTGAAATTCATTACTGTTATTTCTCTGCATATTCATGAACATTGCCACCAATAGAAGTCTTCTTATCACAATATATGCTGGAGAACTGATCATACTGCTGCTTCAGGGTAGAAGTGAAAACGGAAGTTGAACTCTGCCCCTCAAAAAACCCCAAATCTCATAGTTGCTTTCACATCTGAGTATATTTTTCTTGTTTATTTTCCCCTCTCATTGAGGACGTTGTCCTTTATTATTAATTAAATGGAAAAAAAAAAAAAACACAACAAAACACAGCATAGCCAGTGATTGAATTACCTCAATGCACCTGCTTAAAATGATCGATATTGATCAAACTAAGAGGTAGAAAGTACCACTAGTCTTCCTAATGTAAGTGATTTGGCACAAGAAATGTTTTGATCAAATTAAGTGGAGGATCTAATTAAGCTGTGATTAAATTAAGTGGAGGTCAAGCTATATTGGCATAAATCCCATACACATTGAGATGAAACTAACAGTAATGCACATATTTACAGAGGCTGCCATGGGAAAGTATGCAATAAATTCAGCAAAGAAAAAAGGTCACAGAAAGAAAGGGAAAATAAAGCATGAAGGGATTAGAATACAGAAAGAAGATAAATACAGCCACAGACAATGATTACTGTTGGAAGAGCATTAGACAAGGCTGGGAGGATTAAAGGCTGTGCATACACTGGAGTATGAAAAAAAAACTTTCAGATTAAAAATCTAACACAGTGCAAAACTCTGTGATACAGATTGAAATAGAATTCCAGAAGCTAAAAAGCAGGCTCTTAGACAAGGTCAAATTATGTACGTCTGTAGGTTGTACCTCATGGGCAACACATGATTAGATCAGTGGTAGGGACAAGTTGTCAACTCAATACAGGCAGACAAACCCAATGCTTTTTCTGCATGCAGCAGATCCTTGCTGCTTGGGAACTGGCTTATTTCTGATTCTACACTCACTAAAAATCCATTTGCATCAATTCAAACTGTCAGACACCCCTCCTTGCATGACCCACTTTCTTACGAGAGACCACTACCTTATTTCGTTCTGAGGGGATAGAATCAATGCAACCTATTCCCAAAGAGGTCTGCGTATTTTCCACCCACTGCCACAATCTAATAGAGCAAGACTGGACCAATAGAAGGGGTCTTTGTGAATCTACATCATACGATGTTGGAACAAAATTACCTGTCTCCAAAAAAACTGGTTTCAAAATTAGTATCCTAATTAAAGGAATAAGGAGATCTTAAGCTGGATACCAAATCAGGCAGAAATCCCCAAACCAGTTTATATGTCTTTATCTTGTGAAGACTTGTTTTTTTCTTAAGCTTTTAACAAGGAATTGTTGACATTGTGAAGCTCCAAAAATAGGGTTTGTGTTTGTCTTTTGCCCTAATTAGACTGTAATAATACTTCAATCTTGATCCTTGCCAGCTGGCACTTTGAAACCCCACTAGTAGTAGCTGTGTGCAATCTGGGGACATGTATGCAAACTTTAAACATTTTCAATATGTTTCTCAGATTAAAACAAGGAGGAAAAATAATTGTCTGCAAATTATTAAAGAACAATAAATTACAGGTATGGAAGTTAATGGCACTATAGAATTCATATATTTCTGCCAGATACTTATAACAGCAAATGATGACCTAAAAGCACCATTCCAGAAGTGATACTTCCATTCTGCCAAAGCACTGGAAGTTTTTTCAGACACTACTCTCTACTAATTATCTTAATGTGCTCAGGAAAACATTGCACAGAGTTTGGAGTCTCCCCTGAAGTGCAAGGCAATATTTTAGAAGATATGAGGCCCATTTCAGGGCTCAGTGATTGTAGAATCATAGAAGCATAGAATCATTTCAGTTGGAAGAGACCCTCAGGTTCATCAAGTCCAATCATAACCTAACTCTAGCACTAAACCATATCCCTGAGAACCTCATCTAAACACCTTTTAAACACTTCCAGTGATGGTGACTCCAACACTTCCCTGGGCAGCCTGTTCCAATGTCTGACGACCATTTCTGTGAAGTATTTTTTCCTAATATCCAATCTAAACCTCCCCTGGTACAACTTGAGCCCATTTCCTCTTGTCCTATCACTTGCTACTTGGGAGAAGAGATCAACACCCTTCATGCTGCAACCTCCTTTCAGGTAGTTGTAGACAGTGATAAGGTCTCCCCTAAGCCTCCTTTTCTCCAGGCTAAACAGCCCTAGTTCCCTCAGCTGCTCCTCATCAGACTTGTGCTCCAGGCCCCTCACCAGCTTTGTCACCCTGCTCTGCACTCTCTCTAGTACCTCAATGTCTTTCTTATGATAAGAGACACAAAATTGAACACAGTATTGAAGGTGGGGCCTCACCAGCACGGAGTACAGAGAGATTATCACTTCTCTAGTCCTGCTGGCCACACTATTCCTGATACAAGCCAGGATGCTGTTGGCCTTTTTTGGCCACCTGGGCACACTGCTGGCTCGTGTTCATCCATCTGTCATTCAACACCCCCAGATCCCTTTCTGCCAGGCAGCTTTCCAGCCACTCTTCCCTGAGCCTGTAGTGCTGCCTGGGGTTGTTGTGACCCAAGTGCAGGACCCGGCACTTGACCTTGTTAAACCTCATACAGCTGGCTTCAGCTCAGCGATCCAGCTGGTCCAGATCCCTCTGTATGGCCTTCCTACCCTCCAGCAGATCAACACTCCCACCCAATTTGGTGTCATCTGCAAACTTACTAAGGGTGCACTCAATCCCCTCATCCAGATCATTGATAAAGAGATTAAACAGAACTGGTTCCACTACTGAACCCTGGGGAACACTACTCCTGACCGGCTGCCAACTGGATTTGGCTCTGTTCACCACAACTCTTTGGGCCCAGCCCTCCAGCCAGTTCTTTATCCATCGCAGAGTACACCCATTCAGACCATGAGCTGCCACCTTCTCCAGGAAAATACTGCAGGATACGGTGTCAAAGGCTTTACTGAAGTCTAAGTACACAACATCCACAGTTTTTTCCTCATCCACTAAGTGGATCACCTTGTCATAGAAGGAGATCAGGGTGGTCAAGCAGGACCTGCCTCTCATAAACCCATGCTGACTGGGCCTGATAATTTGTTTTTCTTGTATGTGCCGTGTGATGTCACTCAGGATGATCTGCTCCATGACCACCCCCAGCAACGAGGTTAGACTGACAGGCCTGTAGTTCCCTGTATCATCCTTCTGGCCCTTCTTGTAGACGGACATCACGTTAGCCAACTTCTAGTCAACAGGGACCTCCACAGTTAGCCGGGATTGCTGATAGATAATGGAAAGTGGCTTAGTGATCACCTCTGCCAGCTCCCTCAGCACCCTTGGATGTATCCCATCTGGCCCCATAGACTTGTGCATGTCCAAATAGTGTAACAGATTTCTAACCATTTCCCCTTGGATTATTAGGGATTATTCTGCTCCCCATTCCTGTCTTCTGGCTCAGGGGGCTGGGTACCCGGAGCACAACTGTTCTGACAGGCAAAGAAGGCATTTAGTAGCTCAGCCTTTCCCTCATCTTCTGTCACTATGTTTCCCTGCACATCCATCAGGGGATGGAGTTTCTGCTTAGCCCTGCTTTTGTTGCCGATATATTTATAGAAACATTTCTTTTACAGCAGTAGCTAGGCTCAACTCTAGTTGGACTTTGGCCCTTCTAATTTTCTCCCTGCTTAACTTCATGGCATTTTTGTATTCCTCCTGAGTGGCCTGCCCCTCCTTCCAAAGGTTATAAATTCTCTTTTTATTCCTAAACTCCAGCTGCAGCTCTCTATTCAGCCAACCCAGCCTTCTTCACTGCCGGCTTGCCTTCTGGCACGTGGGGACAGCCTGCTCCTGCACCTGTAAGGTTACCTTATTGAAGAGAGACTTCCTGGACTCTTTTGTCCTTCAGGACTGCCTCCCAAGGGATTCTGCCAAACAGAGATAAGACACCCATGTGTTTTCCAGAAACCTGCCTGCTCTGAAACTGTAGGCAACTATCTTAAGCTCCAATTTTACATAGCAACCCTACTTCCACATCCATTGGCAGTTTTCTACAGCCTCAGTCATCTTTTCAGGAGCTTTGGAGGCTTGCAATAACTACAGTGGACATAGCAGATACTCAGCATTTTCAGCTCACAGATTTAGGACATCTCTGTGAAAGAACCTTAAATAAGGAAGCTATCTAAAAACGTCTGGCCTTCATGCTAAAACAAATTAAAAAAAAAAAAAAAAAAAGCTTTAGCTAAAGATATCCAATCTAATGCTAAACTAAAGTGACTTCAGATACCCAAAGCAGCATAAGCTCTTTACAGCCATGCTTTGTCTAAGGTAATTAATGCCGCTGAAAACAACAGCTATAGTTTAGGAGGTAGTTCTACATAGTAATACACTGTGCATCGTACATGTTTCCTTTGTTTCTTGATTTTATCATCCATGAAGTCAGTGGCAACCACTATAATCCTAATTTCTGAGGTGATGTCTTTAGATGAGAATTATTTTAGTTGCTTAAGTACAGTATTTCTTTATGTGATTTGTAGAAAGTTTAAGTAAACTTTCTTCTTTTTTTTTCTTTTTTCTTTAAAGTTTGAGTTCTGAGTACAAGTTCAGCAATATCTTATTTTACACAAAAACTTTTGTTTTCCCCCCCATTCTACTTTGTGCCTCTAGAAATGCTCAAGTCATGACTGGAAGTGGAAGAAGAAGGGTCACAATACTTTCTGACAACACGTGAGCTCTGGAGATATACAGAGAGTTATCAAAAAAAAAATCTTTTTTTTTTAAAAAAAACTCCAAACTTCAGAATACTGAGCCTTTTTTAGATGTTTTTCAGACCAATTATTTAAAGCCACAAAGATCAAAATGTTCTGCTGAGTACTGAACAACTCCGTGAACTTAGGTGCTTACGCTGTGACAGATGCCAACTTTGGAAAGCATTCCCAGGTGCTATTAATGGTGATATATCATCCTTTTCTCTTCTCCTCCTTCTCCTATCTGTTACAACTGAGGTCTATCTATAGTGAAATTATGCACATTAAAATTATGTTTCTCTGAGTGATGATAGAATAGATAATACAGTTGTAAAATTCATGGATGTCAGCAGCTTGGAGGGGTACAAGTACCCTGGAGTACTTGTAGGGCAGGAGTAGAATTCAGAATGATTTTGACACATTGGGGAAAGGCAGTGGAATCAGCAAGATGAAATTCAAGTCAATATGAGTACAAAACACTACACTCAGAAAGGAAAAAGCAAGACACACATAAAAATATGAACCAACTAGCCAGGCAATAGGGGAGCAGAAAGCTGTAAAGCTTGACAACTCTAAAATGTGCATTGATCAGCACTGTGATACAGTCTTGTAAATAAGGCTCATCCATTTAAAACTGGGGTGTCATACATCTGACCCCAGAAAACCACTTTTTTTTCAGCTCCTCTCAGTGCTCACTAGGTTCAGATTAATTTAGCATATCCAGTCTGCGAACCACAGTTTCCAAACATTAAACCTAAGGAAGAGGAGCAATAGATTTGAAAAATATTCCCAGAAAAGTAAAATAATTTGGCTTGCTTTCTCTAAGAAAAGAGAGGGCATGAATGAATTAATAATGATCTTCCAAAAATTAAAAGTTGTAAAAAATGGGGGCATCTTTGTTAGAAACAGGTCTCCTTAAAAAGAGGATCTCCACATTTTTTAAAGACTGGAGAGGACATATCTAGGTTGCTGTGCAGCCAGTAAAATATAGACTGGATATTGAAGTACAACAGCAGCAGCTTCTTAGGGATGTCGAAGAGTTTTCTTCACTGCTGGGTGTTTAAGAATAGCCTGGACAACAATCTACCAGGTGAAGGCAGACTAGAACCCTACTCACTTTGTGAGCAGGAACATGATGGCCTTTTCTACATGCTATAAAAGGTTAAACCACCATTAGTTGTGTTGTTTTGAATGACCTAAACAAACTATTTTATTAAATAGCATTTTCGATACCTCAGTACTTGAGCCACACACCTTAAGATATCCCCATGGATGCAGCTTCTGGTGGGCTGATATTTAGTACTTTCTGAAAATCAGGAAGTGTTCATAAAGCAGAAAATCCAGCTAGTCAAAGTCATTGCCAAGTCTGAAAACTTGATACATTCTTAATATTCCAATAATACATTAATATGGATTTTTGATTGGTTACATTGTATGCATAGTGATGATTTCTTCTTCAAGTTAGTAGGCAGTAACAGTCACCAGCCAATTTTTTTTTCTTTTTCAGTCAGAGAGATTTACTCCTACACAAAATAACCTCCGTTTTGCAATCAATAGGAACACTGAACAATCGGATTGGAAATCACAGTGCATAATCAACTCCAAGACTCAAACGGCAGAATCCCTATTGTTCTTTCCTGAGCAGACAAATCGAGATGTCTGTTATCTTTTAAGTATCAACAGTGGTGCAGTGAAGATATTAATTTTCCATTAATAAGCATGGAATTATACATCTGGCTGCTGTCAGCTGTTTTATGTTACTGGAACAATGAATTAACCTTAAACCATGCTGGCAACTCTGCAAAATTATATATCAAGAGCATTCCTTTCCAAACTCAGATGATTGCAATAACTTTGTATCATAAAACCTTATAAAGCAGCTTAATCTTCTTTTATGCATGAAGTAAGTTAATCTTTTTATATAGTACTAGTTCATTTCTGTATATGTAATAATAACAATAGCATAATACAACATATAATAATATTTTTCATTTCATCTCTTCTCAGTTGCAGAACTTGTTGCAGCATCTTCAGTTACCTATGACAGTTCTGTTGGTTTCTTCCCTATAATCTGTTACAGCCAAAGCAAAATTGGCATGTGCCCTGCCAACAGTCAGGGACAATTGGAGGGTCCCAAAAAGACCTGTGGTTTTCCACTTCATTGCACCAAATCATGGTTTCCACGACCTTCATGACACTTTACCACATGTTCTGAAACAAGAACAAAAACTACATAACAAACCTAAGGAAATGACTAAAACTAAACACATTATCTGAGTTCTCATGACAACCATAGATTAATGGACAAATGACTGCAGACAATTTCTCTTCTATTTAACTTTTCAGACAGTGTTTTTGTTCAGAGCTTTATATCTTAACTCCTTGTTCCTCAGAAGGTACCTACTTTTCTGACTAATTTCCAATTAACGGACATGTAGAAACATTCTTGCAATTGCTTTGAGTTTAATCTCACTGATAAAAGCAAGGCGTTAATAGGTAAACTAGGACAATAAACAGTGCATTGACTTCTTTAGTGTAGAGCGGTCCTTTGGATTTTCCTTATGCATTTATTAACTCCTATGCCTTACACTATTATCTCTACCTGTGGAGAATAATCAGCCCCTTATCCCACTACTTAACACTGTTAGACTTCAGTGCAAGTGATTTGATGTTTATTCCATAAGCAATTTCAATTTACCTTCCAGGCTCATTTCTTTTCCAAGTAGATATAAACAACCATGTGTACTAGCAGGATGACTGTACCTGGGGCACTCTAATTCTGCGTATGTAGTATGAGTTTCTTATAAGGCAGAAGACTTTTTTTTTTTCCTGCATGGAAAAAGAAGTCCAGTTTGGCTGGAGTTTTTGCTGGCACCTTTCCAAGTCTTCCACTAAACACAGGGAAGTAATGATTTTCCTCTCTTTTGGATTGTCAGGTGTGGGTAGATTTTTCACAAGAAAAACATCCAAGCCTCAAGTGGGATAATACTTCTGACCCTAAGTGGAGACGTACTTAAATGGTTGCAAGACTGCTTCCCATCACCCCTCAATAGAACAATACATTTTCTTTGAAGTTCACATTCTGGAAACAAACAAGGTTCATTTTCATGTATTGAATCTTCCCCTCCTTTTTTAATTTTAAAAATATTTTGGAATTTCTAAAAATTTGATGGAAGGAATAGCCAGGAAAATTCCAGACATCCTGGTAAAATCTTGGCAAAACTGTGAACAATGGACAAAGGGATTCCAGAAAAAAAATTCTTACTGTAAGTTCTACAAACAATATGTATATATGCTTTGACATCTAGATATCACTTTTATCCAAAGAAATTCTGTTAGATGAATTGTGTGGTTGAGAGACCTAGGCAGCAATTGCTGTCTTAATATCTTGTACTAAGAAGCAGTAATCCACTTGATACTAGCAATTACAATCAAACCATTTCAGTACAAATTGATATACTTGACATTATAACATTTTACTAAAAAGTCCCTCTGTCCCTCCTGTTTCAGTTCCCTTGGCTTCTGAGGTAGAAGGCAATAGAAATTGCACATGAAAAACTAGGACAGCATAGTGGCCTCTAAGGAGTCTGGATGCCCCAGGCAACCTGGAAATCATCCATCCTTCCTTGTTTTCAGTCTCCCACACAGCAAAGATGCTAAATGTTACACAGCTTTTAATATACTGGTTCACACACATCTCTGAAGAATATGGATATAATTGGCAATTGCCTAAGAAAACAAAGGAAACAAAAATACACCCAAACTCATAAAAAAACATGAGAGAAAACCTCAAATATTTGTTTTAGTTTCTAAACCTGCTCCTCAAGCAGAATTGTCTCAGATGCCAAGCAGCATGGGAGAAAGACCACAAATTCCTTGTTTTAAGATCAAGTTTCATAAAAATATTGCCTTTCACTTGCATTTCAGTGAAGGACAAGGTGGACCTACAAGTAACAACAGGTCTCTTCTCATGATTACCTCTCTCATGATATAAGCTCGACCTGATTTAGCAAGCCAAAAACTTCACTTAATGCTTATTTACTTGGTGAAGTGCCATACAGAAATACCTGAGCTGATTTTTGAAGAAACTGGCTTGTGTATTGGAAGCTATGTAAAACAGAATGAGCACAGTGGGTAATATCCAAGGTTCATTTAGGCCTCTATCCTCTTTCCAGCAGTGGCCAACAGCATAAGCCAAGGAAATAGCACAGGCACACAACTATTTCTACTCCAGAATAGAGTCTCACCCATCATTGATCACTTTCATGCCAGTGTGGTATCTTTGCCTTCCACAGTCCTCTGTAGTTTTTTTCTCCCAGGGGTTTGTGTATGTGTTTTTCAAGTTAGCACAAAGCCGAGAAAACAGTCATATTGTGACTGGCAGAGCACCACTATGCTAATTATCATTCCTTCTTGTTGATAGAAGTGAATTATCCTATGAGCACATGCATACAGAGACCTAATGTAGGTGGTAGTTTGATATGAAATTCCTATGCACACAAATGGCTGATAGCATACCTAGTTTTCTGAAAGGAAATGTTTATATATACATCATTATGAAAGACAAAGGACAAGAAGGGCAAGGAACTCCGGTCTGCAAGAGAAAGACAAGTTCAGATCTCGAAAGACGGGTTTATCTGTTTTGTTCATAGAGTCAAAACTATGGTCACAAACACGTTTCACCATTTCCACATTGCAAAGCAGAAGTATGGCAACATCAAATTAGAGCCAAAGAAATTAAAAATGGCTTCATTTAAACATAATTATATCATTAAATGTAATTTTTGTATTACACAAAAGGTTAATATCATAGCAAATTATTAGAAGAATTTCTGTGAACCTCATCAAGAAAGTTAATAATTTAGATACCATATGAAGTACAAGAAAAATCCCTGTGATACACTTGTCTGTATAAAGCAGCAGTTTTCAAGGTTATTCCTTTCATATGTCTTAATAGAGGTGAATGCTGCTAACTGGAAAACTAAATATACTTTGAGATTTATTATTTCAGTAATTGCATTTCAGGTGCTAATTAAAAGCAAAGCCAAGAAGAATATTTCAGAAGGGGATTAAAAAAAGTGACTTTTTCTGAATATACACGTACACATGATGTACAGTACACATACAGTACCAGTATCTAGAACTTCCCCCTCCAGTGTCTGAGAAGATGTACATGCAGACCTCCCACAAAGGAGCTATTTTTGACCAGAAATGCTGCCATTCCTCTGTCTAGTGGGACCACAGAACACAAATCAATTCACTACAGAATGCAGTATTCTAAATTGGAAGCCAGTTCTAGAAGTGTGAAATACTTCCAGATTTGTGTAGAAAGAGCCTAGAAAGATCAGGAAACAGAATAAAGGTGCTCACAAAAACAGAAGATAGAAAGTCAGAGTATCAGGGGAAAAAAAACGAAGAGTAAAGTCATGGAAAGAGTCATAGAAGCTTTCTATAATTCTATAGTTTAAATCCCATTCTATACACAGATGTGATTCACATGGATTAATAATCTCTGAATGAAGGGAGAAGAACTAGTGTAGTGGTTTGGATAAGTTTCCTTGGTTAGTAAGCAGTGGTATCCATTTACCACCACGGTGTATTTTGAAACTGTATACCTGGTTCCTATTTTCTGCCAAAGGGAGTTTGGCATTGTTTCAGGTGTTCACCAGGAGGACAAGACAAAAGATATAAGGATATGGGGAATCCAGGAATCATACTAATGTAAAATCTTATTTAGAGGAACATTTTAATCTAAGTCTTTTTCACAATGATTCCTTACATTTTGGCAACAGACTCTATACCTTTTCATCTCCTTTCCCTTTTCTTTCCTTGTTGCTGGCTGTAATCACCTCCAGGACAAATGGAGTTATTATAGCAGGCTTTTCATCCTTACTGGTATTATGCTTATATTTTAAAGAAATAAGAAATGGTTCTGAACTAGGAGCAGTAATGGATGAAAGAGCAAGGTTGAATATAGGGAGAAAACAGGTAGCAGAGAAGAAGGTGGCCAAATGGGAGGGTAAAGATGAGCGTATTTGTGCAAGAAACCTTTATGGATTATTTTTCATTTCTTCTTCACCACAGATTGAAAAAAAATAATATTTTAAAATTTATTTTCTCAGTTTGAAATGTTAATGTCTACATAAGCATAAGGAATATTACTAACTTAAATGGGATATCTTGCCTTAAAAAAAACCCCACACCCACACACACCCCAAAACCAAAACCAACCAACCAAACAAAAAAAACCCACCAAAACCAATAAAACAACCCTTTTTCATTATCCTAGTAGAAAAATAATCTATTATCCATGTCCTGTATCCTTTACTTGAGAGACTAGTTTTTAAATTTGCTTTTGGTTGAAATATCAGCATAAAAAGGAATGTAAAGGTACAAAATATCAAGGCCAACAACAAGCCTCATATACAAAAAAAGTGCAGTAGATGTTGCTGGAAATTCTTATCCTAATTCTCTTGATCTTTGACACTTTTTAAAAACACATACTAAATTATCTTCCAGTTTTATACCTGTGCAAACACTCTGAAGGCAACGAGGCTAGCCAGGTAGAGGGATATTACCTGACATACAAGCGAAGTCAATAACACTCCTTATATAAAAGCAGAAAGCTGGATCAGAGCACAGTTGCATGTGATAGAACAGTAAATGTCAGGGATCTTTTTCATATCAGTTTACTACACAGACTGAGGAGCATGATTGTTGCCCTTCGTCAGTTATGGTTATACTGCTGGAGCAAATCAGACATGAAACGCAACCTACTTAAATAATAATTCAATTGAAAAGCTTTGCTGTAATTTCAAACTCATCTATCTCCTGTTTACACCTGAAATTGTGAAAAAAAAATAATTTGTACAGGAGGAAATTGAGTTAAAATACATAGGTATTTTTTACAAAAGACATCATTAACAGAAAGCGGAAGTTACCTTGTGCTGCTAGTCCCCTTCTGGCTCTACTTAGACCTCTTAAACAAAGAATTAAAATACAGCTTTCCATATTGTAAATTATACTGGCATTTCTACATAATGGTGTTCAGGGCATTAATTCCTTCCTTGCTCGCAAGAATACTCTTTTACTTTTCTTAGAATCATAATTTAATATCAAAGACTATCAAAAATGTAGTTTGAAACAACAAAAGTTTTCCTACAAGCAGCAAAGATGTTTTAGTCTCACAGAGGATGTATAACTTGTGTTAAGAGACGTTGCAAATTCCCCATGGACCATGACAGTTCTGACTTAACAGCAGTACCAGTTGCCCAGTGAACATACATTCTGTTGTCTGCTATTTATTTATTTGGAAAAAAAAAAATGCTTGGTAGAAATATCCGGTCATTTGGGAATGATTTTCTGCTTCTGTCTTCAAAGTTTTTTTGTTGGGGCTTTCCTTTTCTCTTTTATATAATGGCAGCAACATCTGCAGATAGTTGTCTCATACATGAAAATACATTTTAATTGAAAGAGTGTTCTAATGAAGAGATGGGATAAGTTTATTTTTCTCATTTTAGCAGCCAATTCATACTTAGGCTGTACATTTTCCTCGCAGAGGCATTTTCTACTGCAGGAACACAAGGGATTTTTTGAGAAGAATCAGTCCCAGTCTCTCATGATATCCCTAGTTTCTGAAAACTGAGGGATTTTCAGAATGTTTTTCTTTATATCATTTGTCTGAAACATGAAAACAGTCTCTCTCTTCCCATCTCAAAATCTTGCCTCGGTAGTGTTTTAAGATTCTTTCTTTTTTTGTTGTTTAGAATGAGGGGAGGCGTAGAGAAAAAATTGCCCGAAAATGACATCTCATGACACTTCACAGAATACGGCAGGTACATGTCAGGAAGCTGGTACTCAGCCCAGTGGAAACCAGTCTTTGGAAGGAATATTCTGTACTTTCATGTCAGCTACAGCACTGACATGGATTTGCCACACTAGATCAAGCCACCGGCTTGTCAAGCCCGAGCCTCTGGCAGCAGCTGGCACGTGGTGAGTCAGGGTAGAGGTATCCAACACACACACACACACAGAGGAGCGTGGGATGATCTATGGAGCCACCACCCAGCTGTCCTTCCCTCTCCCACTGCTTCCTCACTGTTTTTTCGAAAAACTCACTAAATACGGCCACAGCATTTATGGTGTGTTTTCTGTGTTGTTTTCTTCTGGGTATTCGCTCTGTTAAACATTAGGGATTGGTCCATAATGCTCTCTCGGGGCAAAAGGGCTTTTTAAAAATATCTGTTTTCTCAAGTACCAGGCAGTCTGAACTGTCATTCACAATGTGGTGATAATAAATTTATAGAGAAACATGAGATCAATCCAGAAAAAGAAAAGAAAGAAAGAAAAGAAAGAAAGAAAAGGGAGAGGAGAGGAGAGGAGAGGAGAGAAGAGAAGAGAAGAGAAGAGAAGAGAAGAGAAGAGAAGAGAAGAGAAGAGAAGAGAAGAGAAGAGAAGAGAAGAGAAGAGAAGAGAAGAGAAGAGAAGAGAAGAGAAGAGAAGAGAAGAGAAGAGAAGAGAAGAGAAGAGAAGAGAAGAGAAGAGAAGAGAAGAGAAGAGAAGAGAAGAGAAGAGAAGAGAAGAGAAGAGAAGAGAAGAGAAGAGAAGAGAAGAGAAGAGAAGAGAAGAGAAGAGAAGAGAAGAGAAGAGAAGAGAAGAGAAGAGAAGAGAAGAGAAGAGAAGAGAAGAGAAGAGAAGAGAAGAGAAGAGAAGAGAAGAGAAGAGAAGAGAAGAGAAGAGAAGAGAAGAGAAGAGAAGAGAAAGCGTCACGATCCTGCCAACATGTAGGCACTTGATTTCAGACATATTGACAACAGTGCTGGAAGTGGGGAAGACACATGGAAAACTAAGGATGCAGCAGTAACCTGATGGAAAGAGTTTTTCTAAAGCCAAGGCATTTTGTAATCTGTATTACATTTTTGTACACAATCATTATTGTCAGTTTATTTGCCAAGGATTTTTGTCGACCTGTGATTAAAGCCCACTCATCATTACAGCTGTCCCACAGCTCAGCCTGAATAAAAAGGTGCTCTGAATTACTATGAGTGAGGCAGCACGGTTTTTACACTGTAAAATACCTGTTTTAAACTAAAGAAGTGATGAACAATAAGCTTCAATGAAATGCAGCAATTTCTTTCCCCCTTTAGCTGCTCACGCCATATAGTGTGATGACAGAGGAAACGACAGCTCAGTCACTAAAACAATGTTATTGGAATTGACAGAGACTGTGATGGTCATATTTGACTCTAAAAGATGCAGTCTAGGTGTATCTGGCTGGGCTGGAGTTGACACATTTAGGTACCTGTAGGTCCGCATCTGGTCACATCCTAATTTAAATTCCAGTGAGGGTAATGATTCTGTTTGTATAAGAATTCAGGGGAAATTGGGTTGTTTTTACAAAGTAAGTTTTTACCTGAATAATGCTATAAATGAGTGCTCATCACACAAATAATTTTGTTTGCAGTTGTTTACAGAATATAGTTGCATCCATTACAGATTCTGCTGGCTCTGGAGATTAAATGTTCTACAGTACTAATTCCAGAGATTTATAACTCATGGCAATTTCATGGCCCACCTTAAATAGTCACCTTCCATTAAAAAAAAGGAACCCATACTTAGAACGGTGTGAATGGTATGAGCTTCTTCTCAGAGGTTCTACGGAGCATGTGCCTCAGTTCTTAGCACTGGGTATCAGCTGACAATTCACTGAGACAAATCGCAAGGCCCCCAAGGAGGAAACAAACAAACAAAAACCAAAATTAGCAAATGCAGGTCTTGCAATAACCTGTACAAAGTGGCTTACTCTTTCCCACTGTGTAACAGCAGATCAACAGTGCGCTTCCAGACAACACAGAAAAAGTCATCTTAATATTTGTATGCTTATCTGCGATTTTTCCTTTCATTATGACTGCGAAAGTCCTGCTAAAGATGAAGTTAATAAGATACTGATAAATGGTATTTTCAACAGATAAAAGTGATTAGGACAGTATAAAAACTGTGCAGAGCCACAGTTCTTTCTTCAAACACTGCTTATTTAAATGCTTGTTGTAAATGCATTTTTTCCAAATGCATAAGGATGATGGGAACCTACACATATTCACATTTCTTGGGGAGAGTATGATGGCAGAAAGCCCTATAATGAGGGGAGAAAGTAGAAATGTAACTATTCACACCCTTCCATTTTTGAGCAGGGAAGTTTTGTGTCTATACATTTAATTTACATTTTAGAATATCATTCTCTCACCTATTGATACTTGTACCAGCATTTTCTCAGCTATTGATACTTGTACCAGCATTCTCACAGCACATATAGAGACCCAGGGACCATATAAAAAAATCCAAGGTGCAGGGGACAGTGTCTGAATAGAGGTGATAACGAAGAACCAGATCTGCAGTGTTTTTCCTACTTGACCACAAACAGCACAGAACATATTGAGATGAAAAACAAAGTCAGCAGGCACAGGATGGAGAGTTCAGGGGAAAAACAACAGAAGTTGAATGAACATTCTGGAATTTACAGAAGATCCATTTCAGACTATTCTTAATAGTGAATAACTTTATAGAAGTATGTTGGCAAGTTCTATGTATAAACCCATTACTGAGGAAATGTCTTTATTGAGTGTCTCATTTACACATCTTTGAAAGCCTAGTTTGAAGTACAACCTGACATGATGTGGATTGCCAGACAGGCAGATCCACAACCCTATTCACAACCAGGTGTGGGCATCTAGGATAAAACCTGTAGTTGAGCTTGGAATTAAACTCCAGATAAAAGAAAGCAGAGAGATGACAGAAGGCAAACTTAGTAGCAGGGAATAGGTTTGCAGTTGTTCCTATGTCTTCATTTCCCTACGGACACTGACTATTTGCAGAGCACAAAGGTTATAATGAAGCAGAGCAATCACAGTGAATTACTGTGAAGTAAACCAATTACATTAACTAGAGAGAGAACTTGGCACTAAGCTCATATCTAGCTGAGCTGGAAAATATAGCTGTAGAACGGCATAGTAAGTTAACTTTGCCGCCTTTGAGTAGAAGTGCTGTAATGTGTGTTACTATCCACTGATATTAACAGGTTTAGGAGTATTTGAAAACTGTGTATTGTGCATTACCAACATTCTTTTAAACTGTAATGCACAATGCTTATGGTACCACTGTAAAACAACTCTTTGATGAAAGATCTGGTGTCAATGGTGAAGACAAGTGATTTATAGAAGCCTTTTCTTTTTTAACAACTTCTCATCAGGTAAAACTCAGTTAATGCCTCAAAGTTTTATTACACTCTTTACGGACTAGTTAGGATGCACAGAGGGCATCCTGAGGGCAAGACTGCTGACATCTTTTCCAACTCTAAAGAAGGTATCAGCTGTCTCTAGGAGAAAAAGAAGAATTTAAAATCAAAATTAGTAAAGAGTAGAGAGGCTTGGGGTTTTTTGTTTGTTTCTTTGTTTTTTTAAATTATTTGATATTACCTCTTGATCACTTGATCTTCCAGGCCTCTTAAAAATGTCAGTGAACCAAGATACAAGTGTCAGATCAGACATAGTAATTTCTTTGAACTTCAGCTATTTCCACAGGCAATGCCCTTCCTTCTAGAAACACAGAAATTTAGCTGAAATGCTGTGGCATACTACAGGAAGCATACAGGTTTCTCAAAACTAACAGCTTACTGAAGCTGTGTATTTAACTTAATGAGTCAATTCACATGGAGTCATATGCACAACTTAAGCTTTACTGGGGATTTACTGGACACTAGAGCCAATAGGACTGGAGATATCTCCCTCCCACAGAAAAAATTCTGACATGACCCAGATGCCCCTTAGCACTCCAGTGACAAAGAAAGCCAGGTAAGTAGAAGCACTGAGCACAGCCAGGTCCTGCAGTGGTCAACAGAAACAATGGAGTGTGTTAGCTGCTGAAGCGTTATTGTTTGCATGGCTGAGAAGTAACATCAGATTTTGAAAGAGCTTTCTTTTAGTTTGTTGCATAAATTGTGCCAAGCTTTAGAATGGATCTCTTAGAAATAACATATACCTCCAAATCAAATAATTTGTAATTGCCCTCAGAAATTAAAAAAAAAAAACAAAGGAAAATTTACCATTCAACTTTCCAGAATTCCAGAATTGTTCAGAAGACATGAAGTCAGTCTGCCTTCTCCTGGAAAATTAATGACTTTATGAATTCCAAGTACAGATACTTTTGAAAGCCTTTCTCTGATGTCCCTTTTCTTTGCTGAAAAGTTGTCTAGGAGCTTACCAAGCACCCTCTAAAGGTAAATCGGTTTTGTAAGGCAAGACAAATGAATTGGTTTGGTTAATAAACCATTGGATTGGCACATGCGCTCATGCTCACTGGGCACACAGGTAATCTGGCACACGAAAAGCTCTCGCCTCCCTTGTAGGAAGGCTGCACTAACTCTCCTGGGGTTTGGCAGGTGAAATGGAGGCAGTCCTGTCAAAGCTGCTGTTCTCAGCAATGTGCAAGCAGGCACACACACCTGGGAATGACCCAAGACATGGTTTCATTCTTGTTTGCAAAGCAACTGATGAAAACAAACGCATGTTTGCTTTTTAAGCAGCCCATTCATAGGCACCTCCTTACTCGGGAAAGATTGTATTGTATTTCAACCTTTGTTCCAGGGGGTACCTTAGGGGCATAACTTTGTCCATGGACAACTGCAGAAAGCTGAGAAAGTCAGCAAATTGCATGCTATGCAAAAAGCTTAGTCACTCAAGGCAAATTCCACAGAGGTTTGAGGTCAATGCACACAATTAAAAATTAACCATCAGTGAATTAAGGCCACTACATTTCTTGGATGACAACGATGCTTTAGGGTTTAACTAGCATTTGTCTCTCATTTCAAATCAACTTTCCTGTGGTTTCCTGAAGAAAAAACATAATGAAACTTGCAAACAAGTGCTTTTTTACTTACATTAAAAAATGCAATAGATGTTTTATTACTAGTTGTGTAGCATTCACCAAAATCATACAGATATCAAAATTCACAGCAAAAAGTAGTTCAAAGCACCATGGAAAATCACAGCCGAAACAAACTGAGGAGAAGCTTTTTTGGTTATTCCTTATTTGCCCAGCCAGTAAAGAAAAAAAGGAGCTCCAAGTGACAAGGCAGGTGAAAAGCTTGCAGAGCTCCTCAGAATGGCCTATTATCACCTCAGCAACCCTCAGGCACACATATTTGATAGGCAAAAGGGGAAAAAAATACAATCTAGCTCTTGATGCTCAGGGCAAAAATTCTTTTTTGAAAAAAAAAAAGATAAGTTATGACATAAAATCTGCAGGCACTTTGACTATACTGATTAGGACAGGAAAATTAGATGTGACAGAAACAGAAAACAACTTGGAACATCATCTTAAGAAAGTAGAGGAGGTCTTTAACAAGGGTCCTGCATGCCATGTGGCTCAAGGTGCTCCCCTGAGGTAATGCAGAGACCCTTTGAGATGACACCTTTGTGAAAATAAGAAAATAAAACTGTAGCTGTTTGATGCAGCCCCTGCTCTGGGCACACTGAAAGTTTTCTGCAGGGTGAAGAAGCAGATATATTTTAGCGATGGAGGTGATGCCTGAGGACTTGAGAGGAAGTCCCCAAGGGATGCCAAGTCCCCAATGACAAAGTGTCAATTTTCTGCTCTTCTAACCAGTGGTGGTCTTCCTCCACAAGCACTTCGGAAACTCTGCTTTCCAAAAAGTAGCACAAACAAGAGGTGGTTCAGCTATAAGATATTCTATGAAGAATCACAATCTAATGGCTTACTTTTTAGACTCACCTCTCCCAGCTACTGTAGCTGAAATAACTGATGTACTGCATATGGACTGACAACCAAAGTGCATCACAGGATGCACACATATCTGAGCCAACATTTAATGAACTAGCTTAGGAATCTGAAGTGGTATACCCTCAGCAGCATGCTAACTTATCTTGCTGATACACCTATCCTATGATACACCTCATAATGTAATGAGATAGACAAGATTCAGCCTTTGTCATCTGCAACATAATCAAAGCAAAAAAAACATGGACCAAAAAAACCCACCACACTACCTAACATCTGAATGTATCTAATCATCTCAGCTGTCTTCGGACAGAGGTGACATGTTCTTGACCCAGGCAGCAAAAGAAAGGTGATGACTGGTATTCCTTAGATGGGGTAGATAAAGTGCTTATATTCTGTAAGTTTTTGCCTATTGAAATCCTAAGTAAACATCCTTGAACAGAGGTGGACAAATAGGACACACATCCAGCTCATGCACTTCTGAAATTTTTAGCCTGTTGAATTATGAATTAATATGAACCATCACCAACCGTGACCTGTGCTAATGCGCTGAGCTGAGAAACAGAGTGGGACATGAACTAACACACCCTGTGTTTAGGGTTTCCTGCTCCTGACAGCTTATCGAAGACATAGTGTAGGCAGCTGTTGACAGTAATCGCAATATGTCTTATGGTTAAATCTACCACCAAACATGAGCAAGGACTCTAATTTGGGTGATCAATTTAAATATAGTTTTGGTGAATCTTGAAGCTGTGCTTAGTTTAAAGTGGGGAGACAGGGAACAGATCTCTTTGGGGTGATAGGGTAAATCAGATATTTAATTCATTTCTCCACAGCTCAGTCCAAAAAACCTGTACTGTTTTATGGATATAGCTAGCTGATTGACAGGTTTTTAGAGGATGCTCCATTATGCAAGGCAGTCATGACCTTAATCACAATAGAGACAATAAGCAAGGAAGAATACCTGGTTACACATGATAGCCTCACAGCATTTTGGATTTTTTACTAGACTTGAGAGACCAAAAAAAGCTAGAATCCCTGCAAAGTACATTTTCAGACAAAACATGCACAGAACATGTAAATAAACCAACAAAATCCACTGACTGAAAACACAACAGACTAGGATGTTTGATTCAATACTACAGGTGATCAAAACCTGGAGTTACTGTCCCCAAGCACTTTCCTGTATTTCCCCTTTGTTTTCATCTAGGGTCAAAATGTTTCATTTGCAAGCCTGCACTGTGTATGCTTAAACTACCTCTGTGGAATAACGTGTACTGTACTTCCTATGCTTATACTGTCTTCCCAACTGGATTGCATTTATTCCGAGATGCTGGCTATGGGGCTTCTGTTATGTATTTCAGCAGAAGGAGCTTCAGAAAACATACAATCTGGTTAAATGAGGAAAAATGAATAGAAATTATTATGTCATTATGGCTGAGTTACCAAGATCTCTGTTAAGCATCTTAACAAAAATATGATAATCACTTGCAGTCATCTCTGACTCCAAAAGATTGGATTACCCGTGGAAGAAAAATTAACCTACTGACACAGGCACTTTACATATACTGACAAATATCACCAGATATCCTTAAATAGGCTAATAATTAATCCGTGAGATGACTGCTGCAAGCACTTCTCAGGAGTCTGGGAATTATGTCTCAACATAAAAGTTCGCACTCAAAGCAACACACCAGCTCTGACAATGTACCAGCTGCCCACACAGATGATTCGGTCAACACAGGAGGACTATGGCTTCAATGTGCTTCTTGCCACCTTCAGGGTCAAAGCCAAAATCTCCTTCAGCAAGGAAAACCTGAGTGGGGCAGACTAACTTCCTGCAAGTAGAGGTGAAGCCCACAGAACTTTGAAAGTACAGAGCAAAGCCCCAAATTAACAGAAATCCCCATAGTTAACAGTTATCGGGAAGAAGTGGTTGTTTAATTCATCACACAAAAAAAAGGACGTGAAATGGACTAAAAGGTTTTGCTGAATATCTACCTACAATATTTACTCTGCTTATTACCCCCATTTATTTAGAAACAGGTCCAAAAATATATAGCTAAGGACCAAAATGCAGCTACATCCTATTTGGCCAATGTTTTCACTTCTTGATTGCAACACAAATATACTAATCTAATCCATTGCTCGGTCTAAATTTCTTTACAATTTAAAAAAAATCCAGTGCCACTTGTGGTATGGAAATCATGGTGGGATGCCCTAAGGCAAAAAGGGATTAATTGTAATTGTTGACTTTTCTGAGCACACTTAACAAAGTAGCAGCCACACGCTGCCTTATTCCATGAATCCAGGAGATTGTTTGAACAGGCAGTGTTATATTACTCCGGGGTGGGAATGAAATCATGTGGGAGCAGAAAGCACAGCTCATGGAGAAAAATTACCATTTTATATTTATTACTGTGGCTGGCTTAAGTGCCACAGGAATAGTCTCTCTAATGCATTTGAGTGCAATTCCCCAACAATTTGACTCTCTTTCTTTGTAAACTATTTTTAGGTAAAGCTTGAGAAGGCTGTTAAAGGCACAAGCCATCCGATTTTCAAAGATTATTTTGGTGTTTTTTCAAAAGGATATAAATAACGTGATACATGTCTCCATATTAGATTGATACTTCAAATTCACTAGGACATCAGAACTCTAGGAGAAAAATGCCCATTTTTAACTTGCACATTATTTTCATTCCATAAGCTTGAGAACACTTCTGCAGGTTTATCACCATTTTGGCTTTCTGTTGGTAACAGTACAGTGTGGATTCTTCATGCTTTCAAAAAAAGTATTATTCTAATGAAGCTACAGGCTTGAACATACATAACTGCATAATTATACTGTTCACAAGTTAATGGCAAAAGAACATAAAGAAGTTCTATTTTAGAGGAGATGCATGTCAAGAGAAAAGTACACAGGCATAAATTTACTTCTATGAAAGGATATCTGATCAAAACTACATTCTGTTCATGGAACAGCAGGGTAATTCCAGGTTCACTTCCCTACCTTACATCTTCTCGCAGCCTCAGAACATAGCCACTTGTCAATATCCAGTTCTCGTTCATCTTGCACACTGGAAATCTGTTTTTCCAGCATAAAAATGTACCTTTTGGCTGCTAGGACCATACTACAGATTAATTTTGGGGCTGACCTTCCAAAACAGGACAATTAGTACCTTAAGGAAGTATACGCATTCTTCCTGTCTATGCATTAATAGCCATATACTGAATGAACCAGATGCTAAGACTAAAAAGTCAGCCTGTTAACTGATTTATAACATTACAGTGCTAGCTCAGAGGTGCCTACTGTCTATTTCAATAGTCTTTTCTAGCTTAGTCACTGAATCTTGGGGTGATAACACTACAAGGCAGAGTCAGAGGTTGGTCCAAGCCTGAAACCTCTGAACTAAATTTCTTTTCCTAGCTGCCATTTCAGTGAATACCAGCAAGCATCTCCCAACCCACCCAGCTGGCTGACAAAACAACTGCTATGTTACACTTTGTGAAATATTTATTCTGCTTCTTAAAGGACACAACAGGCTCTCATAACAACTCAAAATAATTTCTGTGAGGGGCTCACTCACCCTCTACTGGAACTACCGCAAGCATCCTTTGTCTACCCTGTAGTGCTGCAGGGAGAATAAATGTGGAAGGAGTCAATATTTCTTTTTTTTTCTTTTGCCATTGTACCGTTTACAGTAGCACTAGGAGAGAGAGTGGGAAAAACATCGACATCTAGCTGTCATCTTCCCGGGAAATTCTAAGCCACAATAGTGACTGTAATCCAGAGTGCAATATTAGCGCATGCTAATTCATCACAAGCCAGAAGTTTGAAGCTCTGCTTCCTTTTTGAAAGCAACAAGCAGCCAGCCCACCAGGTTCATCAGATGAGGACAGCCACACCAAATTGGCAAGGTCACTGAGCCTTGTAGCATCTGATGGGAACTGCTTGATCAATGCTGGACTGCAGAGGCCTTAAGACTGCAGCTGCCTTCCCTAGAACAAGACTTTAAGATGGCTGTTCCCTCTCCTGCCTTTCAGATAAATCTGTGAATTGATACAGGGAGTATAAAAAATTAAGAAATTTCTCCTTCAGTGGCACACAGCACTGTCTGTGCTTGAATAATGGTGCAGCAGCTGTTGCATAGCAGGCAGTTGACAGTGAATCAGACCAAGCAAATCAGTGTAGACCTAATCACTTCAGTGAGTTACACTGGTTTAAGTTAACTGTAGCTGCAATACACCATATTACACAACAAAATCAGAAAACACACTGTTCTAGTATTTTTGTTAGTGCAGTCAAAGCACCCCGTGTTTTCTGAGATCTACTAACTATATTCTTCTGTTTTTTGCACATAAACATACAGTTAAACTATCTTACAACAAGATTAAATTATATGTTAAATGCTCTACAAGGAACACTGCACAGATCACTGTACAATCTGCCTCAGTGTTTTATAACAGGCCCAATTCTTCTCCCTCTGCTGTATTCATTGTCTCATTTTCTGTAATTGGATTACTCTTTAAGAAATGGACAGGACGTCTTTGCTCCAGCTCTTGAGCCTAAAAAGTACAGTGTCTTCACTGCTAGCATCTTCAAAGCTGCATGGATTTAGCAACAGTAGGACAGAAAAAGATCTTCCAGATCTTGTGTTCTTCATTCCAGTGAGATTCATGGTTATATGGCAACAATTCCAAGAGTTGAAACATTGCTGACTTTTTTTTTTTTTAAGTGATATGATACATAGTTCACCATAAGGGAGAGCCATAGTAAATAATTAAAAAGAAATTCAAGAAAATACAACCATTTCTCATGGCCAAAGAAAGCCAAGAAGTACAGGTCAAAGCAGTAAGGTTAACCCCCTGAAAATCAGCTCCAGAAAGCTGTTAAAATCAGAAGCCAGAAATAGCTCAAAAGTGTCAGAAAAGTATTTTCTTTCTTCCTTTCTTTCTTTCTTGGTAAACATGAAGCCACATCATGGAAAGAACTTGCAAATAAGAAAAACAAAGGATAATGTAGATATCAACACAAAGATCAACAGGTTACCTTGTCTCTAGAAAACCTCTCCACTTCCAAATTCCAGAAACTGCATGCAGTGAACTACAGCCACTTGCTTGTTTAGAGATGAAAAAATAAGTCAAAAGAAAAAGGCAGCAAAACCAGTACGTGAAGATAAATAATGAGTCCTACCACAGCACTGCCTGGGCTAAGAAGAGGGAGAGAACACTCACATCAGATACCTACACTGCACTGGAAAAAGACACTTCAGACGTTTCTACAGCTGTTTTCTTCTCATCATTTCTCACTTAATATCTGTAGCTGCAGAAACATAGAAGAAAAACCAAAGATTTAGGGAGGCAGGGATTGAGAAGCAAGACATCAATAGTTTCTTACAGAGATGAAAGAAAGGACAGACCAGCAAGATCAAATCTAACCAAGAAAGAAATCACATATGGCAGCTCAGTAATGGTCAAATACATGTCATTGGTGCAGTGTTTAACCCATAAAATGCAGAGTCCTAGGTTTAAAGTAAGACATTGCCACATTTGCTTCATCTGTAAGTAACAGTGAAGAAATAATTTTAAGTAGCCAGCCCACAGACTTTTTCCCTAGCCACAAAAACGCACAATCTCCATTCTGAGACACTGGCTTTTATCTCATTTTACTCTCATTACCTCATTATGCACTGGCTTCTGAAACTTCTCACATCCACTGTATTCTGTAGTAGAGCAGTTATTACATTTGTCAAACTTGTGAGAGATCCTTGAAAGTATTAACTTTGCTATTTGGGCAGGATTTTTTCTTCATACAGAATGAAAGATGACAAGTAAAATAGATGAACTCAACAATTCAGAACCGGTTTTTAAACTGATTCAGTGAAAAAGTTTTTGTTATCAGATAATACAGAAAAACATCTGACATGCAAGCTTGATTTATATATTTAGTTTCATCCAGGAAATACTTTTTGCTAGTTGATAATATTGACCAAATTTCAAGAAGTGCCTTTTCCCCTCAACTTCAAGGAAAGAGAAAAATAGAAGAATGAACTTCTTCTTTTTTCTGAGCTCACTTTCAGATTATAAAATTAAGCACTTAATACTTCCTCCCCCAAACAGTACATAATTCTAAGTACTTTTCTTTGGTGAAGCACATACATTTTTAAAAATGAAGACTTCTGTGGGGTTAAGCAAAGAGACTGAGAAACTTCATCCTTAAAAGAACGTTTTGTGAGAAAGTGAAAGAAAGATGGAAATAAAGCTCAACTTCATTTTTCAGCCTTAAATTATGGTGGTCTTCTGTGACTCCGCAGGAAGTCAATAGTCCGATAGGTAACATACTTAACTAGGAAACAGACAATTGCAGGGTTGATCATCCCTGTCTTATGAGCATTTGTAGCTTTCCCTTGGAATTTATTGATGCAAATCAAAACTTTTGAAGCAAAATCAAAATAATGGGGTCTATATTGTCACAAGCTGGTTATGCACTTAAGATACCTAGCTATAAGTTGTCACTTTTTTTGTGTACCCCTCCAACAACCTATGACTTTTGTCTGAGTGTAAACCAGGAGGTTACAGAAAAACAGAGTAGAAATACCTTGCTTTGAGTCATTAAAAAAATAAAACCACATCAATTTTCTACATTTGGTCATACGTTTAAGCTCATTACAGGTCTCCGTTCTGGCCTTAAGTTACTAGATGGTTTAACTTGCCTGTTGGACACATAAAGTTAGGCCTGTAATGAAAGTTTAATGAAACAGATAACAGACTGGCAACGAGAGGATGCCAGGTCTGTTCTCATGAGGCTACAGAACTCCATTGCCAGTGACCATTTTTATTTTTGCAACAAGTAGTTCCAAAGCTCTGCTTGACTGCTTTTAGTCTAGTTCACTATGAAATGAAGATTTTCTCAGTATGCATGTCTTTGAGCCCTTGTTCGCTATGATTACAGATGTTAACAAAGATATTGCCACAGTCATCTTTCTTTGATAAGTGAGGTTTCAAGCTTCAGGTGTTATACAAAGAATTCAGATAAGGTCATTTGTGTCCCCTCACCCTCCCCCATCTGCCCAGCCTCTGATATGCACCTTACGTGGGGAACTAAAAGGCAGCATTTAACCACAGCAAAAGGATGGCCAGTAGCCCCTGTGGGGTTTGATTCATCACCCACTTAACGAATGGTCTGGTGAAACTTCATTTCATTAGTCTTATTTCTTGTTTTCTTACAGTACAATCTGTTTTATGGCTCAGGCAGCACCATGAGGCAAACCCTGTCAGTCCCACCTCCCAGCCCATGCAATGGGATGCAGGTACGAAGAGGAGGAGACATGCTGCAGACACCGTCGATCAGCTCAAGGAACATCTGAAACACCTCACTGCTCAGACCCAGGCTCCAGAAACATGCTGCGCTCTCACACGTGATTCAGACTCACCAGGTGCTTGCAGTGACACAGCAGCTCAGGACTGCTGGTCTGTCAGTGCCAGCAAAGCAACTAGCTCTGGAAACAGGGAGTGAAATCTGCTCCATGGGGAAGGACAGAGCAGCACTGCTACCTTCATCGGCTATCAGCAGTCAGTAGTGGACATACCATGGCCCAAGCGTCCCTGGCTCATTACTGATTAAGAAGCACCTTGGGTGCCTTACAGATCAATTAAGAATAATATACAATCTGCTTTACAGGTGTTGCTGAACATGCTGCGGTGCTCCAAGAACACACAGGCTGGTTTCCACAGGAAAACATTTTAACTGCGCAACTAGTGAGCATTTTGTAAAACTGCCAGTGGATGCAGCCAGCATTGCTGATGTGATCACATAAAACATTGATGGTAAGAGTTTTATTAAAAAGAAAGTGCAGTGCAAATGAATTAGAAAATTTAAAACTTATACCACAGAATTCCAAAGTGATGCCTACTTTTATATGCAAAAAGTACCCGTATAACCAAAAAACAGATGAGACTGAATTTTCAAGAGGTTATTATAAAACCAACAAGCAACAGCTACAGTAAAGGCTGGCCAATTTGTGGTGTTTGAGGGATTTAGTTATAACCCATTGTAGACCATTTCTAATTTTGACTGGATTTTTCAGGTTATTAGCAGATATATCATTCTCAAGGAAAATCATTGCTTTATTGAATGGATCTGAAATCAAAACCCAAATCCGAAAGAGTGGAGTCCCATGCAGAAGGCAAACAAGTGGAATTGTGGGGAGAGTTTTATTACCACGCCCAAGCAACAGCCAGGGCCCTTTCGACAGAAACTTAAATCAGTGGCAGCCTATGCTCTTGTGCTGTGATTTCAGGGATGTCTGGGCATAGATCAAACTTCTATAGACACCGCTATACGTGGGGTCTGAGCAGGGGGAGAAATAGAGGGTGGTGGGTGGCTCGTGAGGGAGAGAAGAGCCAGAAGCCACATCCACCAGCCTTTCTGAGCTTGCTGCCTCTCAGTGACCAGTCCCATGGGTAAAACACCAGAGAAGACGTGGCAGCCCCAGTTCTGCACGCAGCCACCTGGGGAGTCTAGGAGATGGACCACATGGCTACTGACACCCATCTCTCTGCAGGCGGGGCTGAAGTCCTAAAAGGCCAGGACATGTGACAGCTATATTTTAAACAATTTAGATTATACTGTACATGTACATATACATATATGCTTTTTTCAGTGTAAACATTTTAGCTATATAATGATTTGGCGGATAGAAAATGAGGATCAGATACTGAGCCGTTACCCATTACCCACACGGCCAGTTTCCGATCTTCTTTGCTCAGCGCTTTGCACTTTATTTGATGAAATACCCTATTTAAATGAAGCAGGGCTGTTGTTCAAGGAGCAAGACTTGATGCACAGTATGAATAAAGATGGAAGAATTTAGAAAGAAGTTAACAGCTATCAACAGTATAAGTTATTTTGAACTCCTCATTGCCTAAATGAAAGCTAAATAATGCAGTGTTTGGGAGCACACAGCAAAACTCTGATTTTTAATTGCTGCATTTTCTTCAAGGCTCATACGCAACAATTGGATATACATTAAACCATTAAACTACTGCTTCAAATATATCACAGAAAAGCAAGTTTCTTTTTTTTTTTTTTTTTTAATTTTCCTTGTGGATTCCCAGCCTTTGAAATTCTGAAGCTGACAGAAAGAAAGGACAGAGAGAACATGCAATTTTTAAAAGGATTTGGGGTTCAATTAACTGTAGAAGCTCCAATGTGACTCTAATGCCATTCCTACCTCGGACTCCCACTGCCTAATTTCATTGTCTGATCAAATGGGCAGAGGCTATATAATTTTACAGTTTGTGGCCTAGTAAAAACAAAGATCAAATAACTCTTTCAAAGCTGTGAATGCTCTCCACTGAACTCCTTTTCTGAAGTCTGCTCTGAGGGGAGGTGAGTTATAATGAAGCAAATGAGGATGCTCAATACTTTGCAGAATTGAGTGCTGGGCTCCAGTCCTGTCCCCAGTAAACATTTAATGGCAGCAGGATTGAGCTGTGGAGTGGAGAACTAAGATTATTTTCATTAGTTAAATGCTAATTGCCCTGGCAGTACACATAACACGGAACAAGGCTGGGAGGAGTCGGGCTTATCACTGAATAGCAGCCACCAATGCAGTCTGGCTTGAGGGAGAGAAACAAACTGTGCATGTAACCTCCAGGTGATGCTCTGCCTCCTGCAATAAACCTCTCCTGATCTGCCCTCAGAAGAGCAGTTCCAACTCACTTGCCCTTTGGGATGCTTGCATCAGAGTCCTGGGTTAACATAAAGGGCTGGTAATAAAGTAAATAAGATGAGCTACTTCCCACAGAGGACTGAGTCACAAAGGAAAACGAAAACAAAAAGAAAAGCTATAAAATCAGAGGGTTTTATTGTTGTTGTTGTTTTGTGGTGTTTGGTTTTTTTTTTCCTGTTTTCTGTCATTTTAAAGGAGAAAATAGGAATTAAAGCAGGATGAGGGAAGCAAAGACATTTCCTGTCATGAATGCTTGAATGCTGTGCACATGATCTCACTGGTAATGGGTCAATGCCACCTGGTGTGCCTTGGGCAAGATGACTATGGTATATAAAATACTTTTAGTGGCTGTTGACATTGCAGAAAGCTTTTATTTCTCTCTTTCCCTCTCTTTTTTTTTTTTTAGCTGCATCTGTATCTCCATCTTAAACCTATAAACTTCATAACAGTCGGTTGAGCTAGTAATCGCATATTACACCATTTACCACACATAGACAATCAACATTTGTCACACTGTTAATAAAATGAGGTGAAAATTTAAGCACAGATAGGGACATTTGTGACACACTGCTGTCAGAGACTGATTCCAGTGAATCCTCCGGGGCTCAGAGCCATCAGTTCACGCTCAAGCCACCCAAAATCAACAGAAAGGCTCCTTTCTGCGCCAGGGAGAAAATAGTAAGTGCCATAACAAAAAAGAGATTGTATTTGCTTTCATTATTACACTCATCCAACATTTTGGAAAAAAAAAAAAAAATCAGATATTTTCCTATCATTTTCCCTTTAGGAAAATTACTATTTCATATAATCAGTGTCCTCAGAGAAGTACAAAACCCCAAGAGGGCTCAGCAGAGTATCTTAATGCCTCTAAACAGAAGGTGATGAGCAGTGATCAGATAGGATTTTTTGCTCTACACAGAGAAGAGACAGAGGCTGGTGTAGTAATGATGGAGCAGAAGAAAGCAGTAAAATTGCAAAATACAGCTTCATTATAGCAAATATCTATGATCACGATTACTAATGGCAAAAAGCAATTCTAGAGTACTAGTGACATTTCAGCTTTTTGTAGGACATTGCAATAGAGAAATTTTATGTATAGTAGATGGAGGGTGATTATTCTGTTTCCCCTGCTTTCTCTAGAGTCAAAGAGTAACTCAAATAGGAACAGACTACTAATATAAATAGAATATAGTGCAAAAAAGAAGAAATAATATCTGAATATTTTGTAGCCTATCCTCCTCTCAACTCACTATGGTGCTTATCAATAAACAAGGAGAGATTAGAAGACCAAAAGCCATCTTTGCTTATTTTTATTGTGTTTATTACTTACTGTTATTTACTTGCAGTTCTTAAAACTAACGCAGGATGTCATTCAAAATTACCTAGAAGATGAGTTTCACTGCACCATCCTCTCCCCTTCCCAAGGGAAAAAGATGGGTTATAATACACAGGCAGTGAAGAATTTCAAAGGCTAGGTATTACCAAGGTTATTGAGCTTCCAAAGAAAACCCTCAATGTCAGAAATTTCAGCAAGAATGTACTGTAGAAAACACCTGTAGAGTTTCTAATACTAATTATTTTTCCTCATTCGTGGTAAAAAAGTACTTTTTACTTCGTTCTTTCTTCTCTGTATTTATGTACCTGTGAACTTATTCCATGCTACAAAAGAGACACAAGGTATAATTCCCCTGTCTTGGTAAAGGAGCACAGTAAAACTCAGCTGCTATCAGAATATTTGCTGCAGGATAATGTGTTTCATGAAAAACACCACTACAAACAGTGACCAAGAAGGGGAGTCAGACTAATTAGATTTATTTCCTCCCACTGTTTTTAGTAAAATCTCCTTTATTATAGTTCTTTTTGTAATAAGTAACTTTTATTCAAAGAAGGAAGATATTTTCCACACAGAAAAATTACTTGCAAGAAAGGCAGAAAAGCAGAATGCCTGATGAGGTTTAACAGGATCCACTTACACAGATTCAAGCTACTTGGAGAGCACTTTCACACCAGTGAATGACCCTAAGGAACTGTCCTCACCCCATTTCCCCCAGGAAGGAGACGGAAAAAACTGTGAGATGCACAAGGGCAAGCTCTCTGGTCCATATCCACCTCATTCAAGCACCTGGCCCCAATACAAAAGAAACTGAATGCAATTCTTTGGCCTGTACTTCAAATCTTAAACTAGGTGATCTAGTGACAACTCTAAACGTAACAACAAAAAAAAAGCCTTCTATGTTCTTTCCTTTTTATTCTGTTTCTCTCCCTCAGGCACATTTCTTCATCTATCCATAACGTGACAAAAGGAATAACCAGAAGCTCCGCAAATGCACAATGTGTACATGTTTGTGTACCTACATCTCTCCTATAACCCAGGCCGGAAAAAGGAATGTGCTAAGGGTAGGCATTGAGCATCCTGACAAAAACAAGTATTGGATGAAACTCAGTATCTTTTGGATAAGCAACGAATATGGGGATGGCCGAATTAAAAATAGAACCTATGCTACTACAGAAAACACAAATCCACGTATTGTACCTTTCACGGTTGTCTGTTCTATCTTGTATTCTTCTACCTTCCTTCCATACACAAGGTTGTTAATTTCACATTGTCAAGGAGTCAAATAAAAATCAAAATATTTCTAACGCCACTGAAAATACCTTTTAGTACTCACTGGGTGGCATTTGCCTTCAGAGAATCGCTACTAGCATATGATTATTGACCACTCAGCAGTAAGGTGCAATAGCTGATGACCACATCCTAAAAGGTATACCCTGCTCATAAGCCAAGTAAATTAGTAAGGCAATAACTCACCAGTATTTAAAAAAAAAAAAAAAAAAAAAAAAAAAAAAAAAAAAAAAAAAAAAAAAAAAAAAAAAAAAAAAAAAAAAAAAAAAAAAAAAAAAAAAAAAATAAAAAAAAAAAAAAAAAAAAAAAAAAAAAAAAAAACCAAAAAAAAAAAACAAAAAAAAAAAAAAAAAAAAAAAAAAAAAAAAGGAAAAAAAAAAAAAAAAGGAAAAAAAGGAAAAAAAATAAAAAATAAAAAATCCCCAACTTTGGCTCATCTCTGTCCTGCACACTGCATAAAATTGCCTCTCAAAAATAAGGAGAGGACCTCAATAATTTATAACAGAAAACACCTCCCTCAGGCGTCATGATTTTGTCTGGTTCATTCCTGAATTCTATTTTTCGAGCTCTTGTCACCATATCTTAATCACAGACGAGAACAACACAGCAACATCTGTAAGAAATGCCAGCAAGATATTTCCTAGTCAAGTACAAGGAATAATGGTGAAATAAAGGTAAAGGAGTGGCTAAAAATGTTAATCATTTAGATCCAAGACAGAAAACCAAGGCAAAGAGCCTGGCCTCCACATACTGTGAAATGCAAAAATGAAAAAGCAACTATAATATTAATAATTAAAATTGAATTAAAAGTAGTGTAAGTTAAGGCCAAGGGAGTATTTTTTGTTTATAAATTTTTTATTGTTTTTGATCAGTTAGAGACACACAAGGCTGTGAATACAGGAATATGCATGTAAATGAAATAGTATGTACTAAGGTGTCCTAACTGAGGACATTTTTTTAAATAAACCATAAAAATTGTATAATTAATGTAATAATATATTAAGGACACAAATAAGTAATGAGAATCATGTTTAAATAACTGCTGTGTAGACAAGGGTCCAAGAGGATTAAAAACACAGCCTTGCAGCCAGATTCTCATTTTGTCATCACCATAGCAATCACTGCAGTCATACTGCTATGACTATCACAACCATGCATCATCAGCCTAGCTGTGAATTGTTATGGTATGGTAAGTACTTGGTTTGGCTTGAATCACCCAGTATTTCTCAGAGCCTTAAAGGGAACCTTTATTCCAGAAGAGTATTCTGGAAAAGTGTTCCAATCATCCTTAGATTTGGAAAATTCATTGTTTAAATATTGGTCTCCAAAGGTTACTGCAAGTCAGAAGTGTAGGCCTGTGGGAGGGGCAGTGAAGGGCTGCATCTCATGTATCTTCATCCTTCACTCCACCTGGGATTCTTGGGTACCCTCCCAACTCCCATGGCAAGGTTCATCACAGAAAGCTTCAGGAAGGCAGGGGAAGAGTCAGACCTGGGTGGGGGGGCAGTCCTGGTACTCAAAGGGTTTGGTTGCCAGCCTGAGCTCAGCTGCCTCAAAGGCTGTGCTCTTGCATCTGGGATGCATCCTTGGCTCTCCGGAAAGATGGTCTGATGATTACAGCAAAGGAAGCTCTACATTCCCAAATCCTCCATGCCGATTTGGAGAAGAGACTTGAACCACTGTGCCCACCCTTCACTCTGCAGTCCTGGCATCAGGTGGGTGCGGGAACCACCGCAGGGCATCACTCCACTGCCAGAAGCCTCACCACCACATGCCTGGCACACTGCCAACCTAGTCATATCTGCTATGGCCCAATCATAGCCAGTATTTAAAAAGCTCAGTATTTACCCAGCTCTTTGAAGATGAAAAGCAGCATCTGATCATTACAATGGAATTCAGGGCATAGGTTACATAATAAGATGGCACATTGGGGCTTTCCAAATGTACCTTATTAGTGTTCGGGACACTAGGCAAACAAGATCTTGTAAAGATGTCATTACCTCTGATACAACTGTTAGCCACCACAGCCCCAGTCTGACGACTGGATCTGGGAAGGCACAGGTATAGAGGATCCTTCACAAATACTCTGGACTTTGTGCAAGGAGAATAAAGAGTCTGTCTAGAGCTGCCACCGCAATAATTGCAGATTAAAGATGAGATCTGAAATCCAGTTACTAAAATACTTAAAAGTGTTGCTGACAGCATTCTTATGGCAATGAGAGTCTGATGCTCCATAAACTAATAGTACAAATATTTTGAGTATTCCTATAAGAAAGATATTAAGTGCACATGATGAACCCTGCAAAAGATCCACTGGTCAGAACTGCTACACTGTTCTGGGTCAGATTTAAGGACCACCTGCTGTGCGTAGATGTCAGGGTGTGACTGGCTGCACTCATTTTCAGCTATATATTCTATCAGAAAACATGAACCTCAATGTCCATCTTAAAATAACTACTTTCTCTTCTTCCACTCCTCTCTGATCACCAAAAAGTTATACTGGGATCCGTTCTTCCTCTTTCCGTCTTCTGTTCCTGCTCTTCAACCTCCACATTTTTTCCTCCTTCCAGGAATGTCAAAGTGCCAGCAAGACTATGGGAGAAGGAAGGAAGCAGTAATACTGAAAATAATTATTCTTTTAAAACGAACCTTATCCATGTGAAACATGATTTCACAGGCGCCATAATGTATCATAAGCTTAGCTGCTTCCCCGAACGATTGCAGCACGTATAGTTACCCTGAGAAAGTTATTCCTTTCTGACAAAGTAATTGTAGTCCACTGGGGAAAAAACAGACAAACTTTTTGCCTAGCTGGCCATACTCTTCCTGAGAAATAAACCTTCTCTCTAAGGGCTCTCACACATACCTAAGAGGATTCTCTCTGGCAACTTGTCATCGTGTGGGTGAGTTTGTGCTCTTTTGTAAACTAATGCTCTAATTTACCATTGTTCATAAAGTGAATAAATATGCATCTCACTTCCAATGCCTCAAAAAAAAAAAAAAAAAATCACATTAAGACATGGATGTAACTCCAACATTATTATTCTTTATGGCTACCAATAATGTCTTTAAAGTAAAAATACTAATTAGCTGTAGGTTGATGGCTTCATCTCACAGACCTGAGCAGTCATGCTACACCCACTCTTACGGTAGTCACATGCTGTGAATAAAGTGGTTGCTGTTGCCCTGAGATAACTGCACACCCTTGACCTTGTTATTTTGAGAAGGAGGAGAGAGGTGACAGAGTTCAGGAGGCATGTTCATGTTACCTGAAAACATGTCCTTATTTTACACGTATGTTCTGCCTGAAAAATCACAGCAGAGCAACATTAGCACAAAGGAACAGAAGGGTTGCACAAGGGCTTAGGGGTAACTTCAGCCTTCCAAAAAAAAACAAAAAGGAAGAAAAAACGGAACTGCATGTGCAGATTTGTTCTGAACAGTAATGGAAAGAAACACAATTTTGACATGCACAAAAGCAGGGTTTATTATCCCCTGGAGAGAAGATGAGTGGAGAAGCTGACATTGGTTGCATAGTGACATTTCAGGATGGAAGGAAGACATGTAGCCATTTAAGTCTAGCATTGTACCCTGTAGTGTTTTTTCCCCTCAAGTGCTTATCTAACACTCTTTAGAATGTGTTCACAGCTGCAGCTTCTATTTCTGCCATTAGTAAACTTTTCTACTCTTGCTTTAAAGGAACATAACCTAAAGTTCCTTCCTGGTAGATTCTTTCTGTGTTTTGGCAGGATTTGGAACCTCAAATTAAATAGAAACATTTTATCTTACTTGCTATTTTAAGCCCTCTTGTAACTGCTTTAAAATTCTCCCTTTCCATTTTAAAATTTATTCTCTGTCAGCCCAGTTGGTGTTTGTTTATTTATTGCCCTCCGATTTCAAGCTTTGATTAACCAGCCATATTGTTTCCAGTGTTACCCTAGAGGAAAACGAAAATACCAAAGACAGTGTTGGTCTCCCTCATATTTGCTGCCTCATTTTCGCTGTATCTATAGCCATCTACGAGTTCCCTAGTCTTGAAAACAAGGTGTTTACATAGGATTTCATTCTTAACTGATGCAGGTGTGCTTTATTGCCTTGATAATCTTACCACCAAAGAATCCTCAATATGCTTGGCATACTAGCAGTGTGAGGGTGTGTATTAGCTGGACTTTACAGCTTCAGAGCCTGAAACAGTACAAGGGTCCAGTCCGATTTCCCCACGTTGAAAGTAAAGTTACAAAGCACCATCTGACCTGCAGAGATTCACAGCCCTTACCTCGAAACTTCACTTTAAATCTTGTGCAGATGCTCCAGTGATGAAGAATCAACAACTTGGCCTGAAGGACTACACTTCTTCTCATCAAGAAGTTTACAGTAAGCCAGAAATTAAATGGATTTCCAATTATTTTTCTATAACGTAAGGAGGAACTCTACTTCACCCTTCATAAACATGATAATAGCTGTAGCTGGGAAACAAAAAGTTTATTTTCCCCACAAAGTGGAAAAGCTCTGGATGTTGACTTAAACTACATCAAAATAAAACCAAAGCACTGAAAGGATTTTCAGTCCCAGAGAAGGCTTTCTAAGTTGGAAGTTTTGTTGTTCATTTAAAAATTTGCCACCAAAGTTTTTACTTTAATGAGTCAATATCCTCCAACAAAAAGTGTTGTTCAAGCTGATGTGGACTATTTATTAACAAGACACACAGTAATGTAAAGAATTTACTGCATTTTAGAAAATGGTAATCTATCCAGTGAGATATCTGAGAGGAAAAATAACGTGTTTTTCTCACATAACTCCACACTCCTGTTATTCAACCAAAAACTAAATCCAGATTTTATCGTTGTATGAAGAGCAGTAGAATCAGAGACTACATTGACCTCTTCTAGGGACTTATCTGTGGAAAACACAGGCTGATAATTAGGAAAGCTGATGCAAAACAAGGATGTTCATATAGCTATGTTTACTCAACAATAAAGATAGGGTGGGTTTGTTTGTTTGTTTTATAAGCCAGCTGTAAGAGATAATGAGATAAAACCTTAGGTACTCATCTGCTAACAGTTAAAATCATTTGCGTAAGGGAGTAGGAAGATTAGAGTAGATAAATGCTTTTATAAGAGCATTGTGTAAGTGTGCAATAGACCTTACAATGTGTGCTGATATTCTAAGGCACTTTACAGAACATTTTGAGGATGTTCTTACAAATTGCAATGGCTCTTGTGTATGAAGCTGTATCATCTGCAAGAGCCTATTTTCAGGTGATTACCTGCAAATTTGTTCCTACTTGTTGCTGATGGTAAATTGCTGCCATTAAAGAGATTCCTACATAAAAATCAGACAGTGATTTTGTCCTGGTATAGGCTGTGATCTCTCATTTGGGAACTGTACAGACAACTGCATTGGGACTAATACAGCAGATCCATACGCTTTTAGAATCTTTGAGGCAGAATACATTCTATCTACAGTCTCAGGACACAAATACTGCTATTGATATCATTTCTAGAAAGCACCTCCTAAATTTGTTCCAAAACTAAAGCACTTGTAAGACAAACCACAAAACACAGTGGATGAGCAATTTCTCCCCTTCTGCACGGGACATGCAGGAGTCCCACTTCCCCATTGTTTCCTTCAGCATGTTCGTTGTTTTCCTCAGTCCTGCTTTCTTGTTCCACCTGCAGAGAAAGCGATCTGGAGTAGATCTTGTCTTTCCCAATTTTCCTCTGCCTTGTCCCATACAACTCTCTTTGTTATATGGAAAATGTTCCCAAGAGCATAATTCCCAAAGAAGCCAATTGGTTTGCCACATATCTGAAAATCCTAGGTGGAAAACAAGTCTTTCCTGAACTTTAACAACAACTCTAAGGATACAACTGGTATCACAAAGTCACTCTATGTTAATGACCCTTAATTGCTCATCATTGTTTGCTCCCCTGTGTCAACACCTTTTGGAGTTTCAGTTCAAGATGAAGACTAAAAATAACAGAGAATGCACAATTAAATTGACAAAACAGAATACATGTTGATACTCTCAAACATCCCAGCGGGCCCTATTTATTTCTTGGGTAAACAAGTTCATATTGGAATAAAATATTAGCATTTGCACTGCAGGAAGCTCATGTCTCTCTTGCCAGAGAGGCTAAGGACAGATAATTTCTTTCACCAGCATGACTGATTAGACACTCTTCAGGGTAAAGAACAAGGAGGTTTCTAGGACACACCTCTAGCTTGGGCCATAATTATAGGAATGCCTCTTTGACTTCACCTGTAGCACATTGCAGTAAATGTACCAAAGTCTCATTAGTACAGATTATTTATCATTTCTTTCCTGGAGAGACATTTCCTTTAAAATCAATAACTCAGGAAAGGAGCCCTGTCAGCTCACCTAGTGGAGCCAGATCATGGCTTTTCAAACTCAAACCCCTCTTCTAAAACCCAGACACTGCATTTAAGTCAACAACAAAATTTAGCCTACTCTAAAAGGAAGGAAATATAGTAGAACACAGGTATTTCCTTTTGTATTAAAGCAGTGAGAGTAAAGAGGAATAGCTTTTGCTGAATCTGCAGAAGAATACAAAAGTTGTTGGATGTCCACTCTCACTGTTCCTGGGTAACAAGGATAAATGGGGAAAGAAGAGGATGGAGCAGTAATGTCATTGGCCTGGAGATGACCTTATCTTGATTCTACTTTCTCTGATTCACTGCTGACCAATGGTTTAGCTGCGGTTTGTCCCTTCTCACAAGCAAGCCGTAGCCCGGTGAAACACTTCTTGTGAAGCCTGTAGAAAGGGGTGCAGTGGGAAAAGAGATCCACTGACCTTGGTGTTACAGCAAACTCTTCAGTTTCCTGCTTCTCTAGACCACACCTAAGAATTTAGAAAAGAAGAGGATTGCTATTATGAAAAGATAAGCCAGATGGCAAAGGGATGTCCAAAACTGGAAAAATGAATAGTGAGATGGGCCAAAGTAGAAAGAAAATGACCTCTTTCTAAAAAGCATATCCAAAAATACTGTGATTTTTCATTTTAGTTGACATGCATTTCCTTCCTTTAGGGCATTGCTCTACTACTGAGTGGAAAACAAAGGTTTTCCTTAGTAACAGCATTACAGGTTAAAGACAGAAGAGACATCTGGAGGTCACCTGGTCTAATCTCTCTGCTCAGGCATGGTCTTCTGAAGCAGGTAGCCCAGGACCATATCCAGATACTATATATACATGTATCTATCTCTATATGTGATATATAGGAGAAGGTAGTTTACAAAAGAGATAGGTAGTTTAAATATCCATATATAGAGATAACCTAGATAGAGATAATATATATAGATATGACTTATATATTAAAATACCTATACACAATATAGACATAAATATATAAGAAGAATAATTATATAAATATAGAGAGATATTATATAGAGAGATATACAATAAAGTATAGACAATAACAGGACTCAAGAATACTAGAGGGCTGTGTGGACTCACTCTGTAGTCAATAAAAGACGGGCTCTGGCCTTTTTGCTAAAAAAACACCTACAGCCCCAGCCAGAAATCCCAGGCTCTGTTTAACCCAACCACTCTACATCTAAATCTCATGCTATATCACCTGCAAATGCTAAACACTCAGAGTCTTAAAAGCACTGTTTTTTCATTTTCATATAACCAAAGTCACAATAAACTGTGCACACACAGGTAATATCCGAACCCCGATCTTTTTGTGAGCACGAAGATATCCCCAAAGCCAGAAGTGGGACATCACTCCAGCGTTTTATTAACATAACAGGTTGTGCTTCGTGGCTACTTCACTCTAGTATTAATCCATAGGAAGATTCACAACCTGTAAGTACATGTGAGATCTAATATCAGTTTCAAACATGGCAATTCCTATATAAATATTTACGCAAGTTTGTGCATGTAGTAATTTTTTGGTTGTTTTTTGACACGGAGGGCTTATTGGACATTCTTGTCCCACAGGTACGGATCATTTGGGAATTTGGCTCAAATTATCCTCCTCAAAACCGACTCTCTTCAGCTCAGTTCAAGGTCATTACTCTCTGTGTGCCTTCTCTGCACATCTCAAGGGAATTGCTTATCTATTTATTCATATAATCTTGCCAGCTTCTCCATGAGAACATCCCCTTCCTACGGACCTCCAGACAGCTGAACTGCACTCTTTTGCAGTTCCGCATTTTTGACTCTCCATTGCTTTTCAAAGTTTACAATTCTTCTGTTGCCCAGACTTCATTTTTCCCTGGCTCCTACTCTGGTTTTCTTGCAGTAAGATGCAGTTCCCCACAGTATTTTTACAAGCAGTTCATTTGAAGGACAAAAATTACAGCAGATCTTTTCTTAAGAATGGAAAGAATAAATACAGCAGAGGTGAAATATTAATGTCTCCTATTTCTAGTTTGCTTTGTTTTTTGGCTTTTGATCTTATTAAAGGTCTAGTCCTTCTTGCAATGGATGCCTGGCTCCCCTGTTAATGAATGCTACTTTGGCTGTCCTCCCATACTGAACTTTGGGATACCCCCCCAACCTATTCTTGCATCTAACCCTACTGGCCGTGCAACCACCAGCACAACAGGTCCAAGACTTGGGAGAATAGAGCTGCTGTGAAGATGCAAAGGCATTATAACGTGTTTTCAGGAGGCAGGGGTAAGATGGCAGGCTCAGCAAAGAGTCATGTTTTGACATCCTTAAATAGAGAAAAAAAAAATTCTGTACATTGCTGGACACTGCCATTGGTCCCTTCCAAATACTAACAGAAAAATGAGGGAAGAACTCTGCAAACAGATCACTGAGGATTTCTTCCTTAGATTCAATGGGATGGGATCATGTAGACTGCTGGAAATCTGATCAATGACTATGCCCATTGAAAATCAGAGTTTCTTGCCCTGGGCAAGGTGCGGCCTACTAAAACACGAGATTTCTCTGCTTCTCTTCCCTAAATATGAGTAAGGGCCTTTTCACAGTCAAACTAGATGTTAATAGCATTCTATGAATTGATACAATTCATACTAAAAATGCAGCTAGGTTTTTCACTAGTATCTAGAGGTAGCAACACTAATACTGCTGCGATTTTCTTGTTGTCAGTTGTTGGTATAAGGCCTATAAATATAGCCATTTATTGTATTGCTTTTAATTTGGAGTTGCTTTGCAAACTGCAGCACGGAGCAAGCATTAAGGTGCTAAAATTAGTCTGCACTGCAGTAGCAACAAATTAAAAATGGCACACTGTTACACCAAGCAGTGTACAGTTCTGCCAATTGATTTATGAGGTCAGGAGTAAAAGAATTTATCACCTGGCATTATCCCTGCCCAGATTTAATGCCTGCTCTGTCATTGATGCACAAAACAAAATATAGGAGTAGAGAAAGGTCTTTTCCAAAGACAAGGGATGTTTACAAAGAAATGTTTCTCTCAAAGACACCTTAGTAAAATAATAGCCTCAGTGGCCCAAATCTCTCAGTAGAGTAAGAAATCTGCATGGTGGTGGCTTTTGGCTCCAGACAAATATTTTTAAATCCATTGTCAAATGATGAATGGACTGTCACGTCATCTCCAGCCGCAACAAACATATTAAGCTCTGGACTGTCTGGCATCTTTGCTCCCCATTTCTGTCTCCTAGTAGCACAAATTAATTGGCAGCTGAGATTCCCTTCTGAAGCTCAGAACAACATGTTCACCATTAACTCAAAGTCTCCTTTCAAAAATAAGCACTGACAAACGACAGAGGACTACTTTGGTTCCAGTATAGGATGTCATAGGAAAAGAGAGAAATGGAAAAGCTAGTTCTTGATTTATGGTGAGGCTTCACCTTGTTAAAAAAAAAGAAAAAGTGATCAGACTATCAACAGTACTTCAGTGTAAGAACTGCTGCCAAGTTTCACCTCAGAGGTGACTACTTCAGTGACAGATGGATATGTCCCTCTCTACTGTATGCCTAATACATTTGAATACTTCCTGTATCAGAAGAAAGTCTGTAAACAAAAGGGTTTATTATAATGGCATTCATCTGAAGAGAAACAGGAATAAGTATGTACTCAGGAGACCACATAAGTTCATCAGCATTACTAGCTCCTACTCTCATTGTAATCCTTGACATAAGAATGATTTGGGTGTCTTCCACTTCCACTCTGCATAGGCACTCAAAATCACAAAAAAATCTAATTTGCAGTCTTATGACAGACAATTCATGCCCTACTTAACTACTCAGAGTCCGTGAAATTCATTACTGGAAAAATATCAGGTGATTCACATTTCAAAAGGGAGGATGAAGAATTCCAGAGACTATGAAATCCTGCTGAAAAGGTTCAGTGTTATTAGTTCCTAGGAAAAAAGTTTTGACAACACCTCATGTATAATCATACTGAATACAAATGAGTACAACAGAAGTTGTAAATCTAATGTCAAAATTCAGCAAAAATCTTTAAATTTTTAATCTCTAAGTATATCTTTAGGACCCACTGAATTCAAAACCTGCTCAAATTCACAGAAATTGTTCCGGTCAGGCTGGGGGAACTTAAGTCTATTTTATGTGTTTTGCTGAGTTGTATGTTGCTACACTTTGTAGAAGACCTGAACTTTGCTACTGGCCAGTCTATTCTCAATTAAAACACAGTCTTCCTCTCTGAACACACTCAGACTTTGGAAAAAATCAGCTGTGGCATTGGCTCGTTTCTAATTACAAATCATGCAGTGTTAATGGAATACGGCCAAGTGCAGTACCCTCCAGCTCTCTGTCACTGTACAATCATTCATCTGAGATTAATAATTTGAATATATTTTTAACTAAAAACTATTAAAAAACGTTAAGGGACCTGCATATGGAGGGGTTTGTGTGTGTGTGTGTGTGTGTATGGTTTTTTTTTAATGTTGTTGTTGTTGTCTTGTTTGTTTGTTTGTTTTTTTTAGTTTTCTAACTTTAAGCAGCAACAAAACAAACACAGGCATCTTCTGAAACTGCGTTTTGGAGACTCTGAAGCATAAATGACAATGTGGTAGAAAAAAATAATTTATTAGTGATTCGACTGGGGGTGCAAAAGGGGCAGAGGAAGTCACATTTCAATCCACTTACTAGGGTCTTAGCTCAAGCTTAATTTTACTACTAAATCCAAAGATTCCATAATAATGTAAACCCCCCTAATTTCTCTCACACAGTCATTGTACTCAAGGAACATATTGCAGCTGGTATTATGTATATAGAATTATTTTGCTCCCATATGAACTGCAAAATATGACTAAAAGAGTTTCATAGGCCCTATGGCAGTTACAAAAAATGAAAACATCTGTATATGAGCCCATTAATTTTCATTCAATAAGTTGGGGTTTTTTAATTTCAAAAGTGGTTGCTGTTCAGCAATCCAGACTTTGTGTCAGATTTTACAACCAAGCCCGAGCAAATATTAGACCCATAGAAACAGAGTAATTTTAGCAGAAGGTTTGTCTTATGCACAGCACAGACATTGACCATCTTCCAGATCCTACCAAACCTATTGCTTTTATTCCTGAAAAAATATTTGATTATTATGAATGTTTCTCAATAACAATACCAGCCTTTTCTCTTCCAATGTGCAATAAGAGAGTCAAAATATGTCTTTGTTTCTCAGAGCAGAATGTAAGCAGTGCCTTGTAGTACTGAAATTGTCCCTGCAATGATCTCTCAAGTCAAAGTTAAGCCAGCTTCATTAGCCCCAGGACAGCATATTGGGTCATACCCAACTCTGCAGCATCTCACCACCTTCAGCTGGGCTGCTCAGCCTCTTACGAAACTTCGCACTAAGAAATCCTCTTTCAAAAGCTCTTTATCTAGAACCTTTAAACATGATGGTGTTCAACTACATGCAGCAACATGATGTAATACAGGGCCTGGGAAAACACTTCAAACCCTAGGAGGTGCAGATCAGCTTCAGGGAGAAATGTGGCTGTGCTTAATCGAAGGTTTGTGCTGTGAGCAGGACTAAAAGTTTGCAAAAGTGAACCAGAGCACTCCCATCATCACTTCTTTTTCCCATCAAACACATGTCCACCTTTCTACTTGTCATTAGCTGTTACACTGGGTGGGTAGGATGAGGATGTACTTTAGGACTGTCTGTACTTATTCAAGGGCAACCTAAAGGTTCTGCCCCAAACAAGTGAAATCATCCCACTTGAAATTGTCCACAACACTGGGCTTTGGATCGTTCCTATTGCAAATAATGTAAAATATCAAGAGCGGCATTCCTTGCAGCACGGGAGTCCCAGTGTATTTCATATATCCAGACTCTTGGGTTTACATCCATAACCGAGATAGAACAATGCCCCACAGGGCCCTGCTGGAATATTAGTTAAATGTTGACAAAGGAGAAGGTATAATGGCCAGCTAATAAATGAATCACTCACAGGTACTGAAATAAACATATGTTGTTTCTGTATAAACGCAAATAAAGCACATAGGCATGTTAATGGGTGTCCATGCGTCGCAGACACACACATGTGAGACATTACTATATACACAAGGGGCGTGAGCAAACTGAACTCCCACACACCTTTTGATATAAAAAGTCAGTGTTTAGTAGTAATTAGTGGCTAATTTGTATTGACACAAATGTGCTTGGAAAATTACTGTGGTTCCCTGATGTGCTCTAACTCACGTAGTTTCAGTAAGGGTAAGGGCCACCGAGCACGTGCTATCGGTTATTTCTGTAAGAAGAAAGATGTTTCAAAGATCAAGTTAATCTCCAAGCCTAATTTTCATGTCACTAGTGAATATTTTGTCTGGCCTTGTTATTTTATATCTCACATCTTTTGTTATTTCTAGGCTTCTCTAAGAAGCCCAAACAAGAGAAGAGTAGCAAAAATACTACTACTTTGGAAGAATGTACTAAGTTTTGCATTTTAGAATGTCTCTCTGTGCTGTAGATCCCACTTTCACCTCCTCCATTCATAAATGATATTTTACTTCTCCACTGTATTTTAAGAAAAATGTTTCAGCAGCCAGCTTGCAATGATGCTAAAGTCCCAGCAGAATGCAAAGGTATACAAAAGGGCAACCACATAGGATGATGGAGAGTGAGGAGGGAGTGTATCACTTGAGACAGAGATTAACCAAACAAAAAGATACGCAGAATAAAAGCCAAATGTCCGAAGAAGCTGGCAATGCAAACAAATCTTTGTTCTATTTGAGGCACTTGCTCATTTCTAGCCACCAGTGTTCATAGCTTAAAAGCATTACTATTAATATGTTGATGATCAAACAAGGAAATTATTTCAGGCAATTCCTTGCACTGAACATTGGTTTGGAACCTCTTTTCCCAGGAGTGACTGAGAACTGAGCTTCCTTCTCCACTGTTGGAGTTGCTTTTTTCAGATAAAATGTGAGGTTACACAGGTGGTGACTGGTTCTGACTTTTCCTGCACTCGTGATATTTCATAACGAAACATGGAAATTCTTACTTAGGCTGCTGCTCTGTCACCTTTTTGGAAGTGATTTTTGATTGCATCAAAATGTGAAATCATTTAGTGAGTATAAAAAAAATGCAATTGTAGGGCTAGTGTTGAGATGCAGTAGCCATTCTTATGTCTCAGTTTGTGAAGGCAGGGATACATTGTGAATAATCTTTCTAAAGACAGTGCAGAAATTGCACCAAAGAATTTTGTGGTGGTACTGAGGAGAAACTCAGTAATAAGTGCCCTTGTCTTTAATCCTCTTGCACTCATATCTGAAACAACACTTATTCTCCAAGACCTTACTGCTCAGGGAGCATCTGGGAAAACAAATCTTACAAAGTGAAAGGTAACCAAAAGCCATACTGGGAAGATATAAGGAAAGAAAAAGTCAAAATGGCATCCCAGTGGAAAAATAAGCATGATAGATTTGAAAGGCCAATGCACATGAGAAAATAAATGCTACTTTTTAAATCCTTGCTTGTATGTTTTGAGAAAGAAATACAAATGATGAATATCTGCGTAACTACACCAAGTGTTTTCAGGAGTGCGTTTTCAGGAAAAGGTTTAATTGATATTTTATTACCTAGATTACTGAGACACAGTAGATGTAATTTTTAAAGGTATTGTAGCACTTAGGGTCAGTGGGCAGCCATAACAGGAGCCCTTTAGAACGCCAATGAGCCCCACGGAGGCAGTTAGAGTTTTTACATATCTATCTATATATAGACAGTAAAGTTTGTCCTGTAGTTGTGTCTTAAATTCATTCAACTTTGGGTTGACCAGAGGCATGTAACATGTGACTGCAGGATGGCCTTGTTGTAGGGTGTCTGAGCATTACTAAAGTTTTCTTCTGTTGCCAAGTGTTTCTTCTGTTTCCACACATTTTATCATCAAGCAGCATCCTCCCTTATTCAGTATAGCACAAGTAATAAAATGAACAATGTCCTTCAGGGCTGAGGCTTATGTGCTGTCACTAATTAGCTTACAAGGCTTCCCACCCTAAGGGATGTGGGAGGTAGACCTGGGAGTTAGTGGCTTGGAGATTAAATTTATATTACACATGTGGATGTAATGTATTTAATATGTATTTCCCAGCACATCCACAGGAAAGTTCCAAAGAGCTTCATACCACTCCTAATGATTGCTTTATCTGTGCTAATGCACTAGAAGAAACAAAAGGAGTATTTAAAGTAGGAATTCCCCTCCTAGGAAATCAGATAAACAACAGTTAGCATCTCAAAAAGTTCAGGGTGCCTCTTTGCTGCTGATAGACAGAAGGGAAGGGAGAGGAAGAAGAAGAGATCAAAACCCAAAACGGCATGGATCAAAGCAGCAGCATTGAGCATGTGTCGTCAGACAGGAGGGTTCAAAAGGGTTAGCTGTGGGTTTCATTATTTAGGAAGATGAGTCACTAAGCAACAGAGAAGATGTCAAACACTTATTTTTGGTACCCAATTCCAATACAAAATGTTCTGAAAGATGGGATATTCCTAAACACTTACATTCCCTCCCCATGCATCACTTGGCATTTCCACCCTCCTCAGCATCCCACGGAAGAGCCAAGACCAAAATCATGCCATCTGCAGATCTACACCGATGAAGACCTTTAAACAAACTCTTTGTTGAAAGTGAGCTGCCTTGACAAAATTCTCATCGTTAGATCTATCCTTCACCATTCCCACCATGCACATAGACACTTATTCCCCACATGAAAGGTTTTGTATATATTTCCACAGGAGACTGTATTCGATATTACTTGGCAGCTATCCTTTTTAGATTGCTTTTCTCCTGACACCAAATGCCAAGAACAGCTCAGGAAAATTCTCGTGTCGTAACTCACTTGGTACAGCAGTATTTGTTCCAGGATACCAAAGATCTTATCCCTCCTGCTCCTGCCTGTCCTACTGGTAACAGTAGAATCAAAAACCCTTGTTACAGGCAGGCCCTGCACTTGGTCAGGATAAACTCTCACTTGTCAGCACTTCCCTTCTTCCAATGCCAATTAAGAGAAATTTAAAGTGTTTGAGAAACACAATTCTGAATCAATTTATTTTGTCTAATATTACTAACCTCCCAAAAGCCCACCCTTCCGAGGTACTGAATCTCCAGTGACTATAAACCAATGTCAAAAGATAGTACTGCATTAGTTTGTTGTTATACTCCTAGCCCTTTCTCACTTCCTTTGGCAATATGCCACGAATAAAACACGTTGCCAAGCTTAGAACAGTTGAAAAGCATGATTTGCTGTCATGATGCACTATTCACCTTTTTTTTTTGTTAATTTTTGTTCCTGTTTAAATAATGCCCAAGGTTAACAAAATATGAGGTACAAATAACAGGAAGAGTTGGTGAGCATTCTGGCCTTTATCAGGATAGAGTCATCCTACGGTACCTCTATTGACCCAGAGCAGGTATACCTTATAGAGTCTGAGGGTGCTGAAGAAACTCAGTAGCATCACTTGCGGAGTAAAAGGTTGCTCTGTAAGAGTAAGGATACCACCGGCTGAGCGTAGCCGAAATATTCCACACTGTGTTCAATTAGCCTGGGTTGGTGGATAGTCCTGCTGATAAGCTGTCACAGTTGGAAGATTCTAGAGCAGAGTGAACAGGTATGGAAGCACTGCACTGCATAGGAAATGAATTCCAATTGTTTCTGGCTGAAATTTGCCTGTTTGAAGTTTCTCACCATGGAAGAGAACTAATTAAGTCCTGAATGCTCCTGACTGTGGTGGATGATGTTAATTTTTTTTCTCAGACAAACTGTAAGGTTCTCAGAGATACGCAATGCCATGCAGAAAAGTACTTGTGCAAACAGGTCATACAAAGTCTTAAACCCTGCTACACATGCAGCTCCAGAAGATAATTTTAGTGGTGGATTCTTTGTTATACAGGCGAGCAAAAAAACTAAAAAGTTAAAAAAAAAAAAAAAAAGGGTAGGTTTCCATCCATTATTCACAACAAGGCTGCAAAACATCTCTGAACACCTGTATGAACTTTTCCATGAAAAGCTTTCTAGTATTAGCTGGAATAGCAAAGCAACAGGCCTTCAATGTTTCTTCTGGAGTACCCATGACTAGGCTCTGCTAATCCATAATGTTTCATTTTTCCAACTCTGTTATTTCATTCAATTTGTATGCCTAGAAATACCCCACTTTGCCTCCCCTTCATGTCTATCTCCTCATAGCAGAAAGATGGAGATAGACATAAGAGAGACTTTGGTGTTCACACAAGACCTATAAGGAGTTCAGGTACTGTTGGATAAGAGGGAACAAGGTACCAGATATTCCAATTTCCACTGGTTAATCCTCCACCATTTGCAGATGTTGCTTTTCTTTATATAGTATGTCTTTTTATTAAGCTAACCTTTTAGTAGGATTTGCTGCAACAAAACACAAACAAGATGGGCCTTTTCCACAGAAGAGCAAGAAAAAGTATATTTGGGCATAATGGAAGCAGGGACTGAAATTCAGCCAACGTTAACCAGCCTATGTTGTTTGTTGGACTGAAAGTCTTGCTCATTCCTGTGTTCAGGTCCTCTTTTCTGGAGGACGTTTTTCTTAAAAAAATAGCAAAACAAAACCAAACAAAAATATCAATACAAAACCATAACTCCCCTCCCTCAACAACAAAGTTTGCATCAGTTATTAAGCAAAGCCTGTCTCAAGTCTATCTGCCTGTGATACTGATACAAATTAATGATTTGAAAGGTTACTGTGTTTTAATAACATCCAAAATGTAATCCAAACCATGTCAGAGTTTCAACATCACAGCACAAAGTCATGTAGGTACCTTAATTTTCTTTCTCAGAGAAGCTAAAGGTCAAGTCAATAAAAGGTTAAGCTGACGAAGATGAATTATTATAATATTCTTTTTAACCTGTCACAATGTCAATATGCGGTGTCATAATTCATTTTCTAGAACTAAAGACACTAACACTATTATTCTAATGAGAGAAAGAAAGCGTATCAATTTCCTGCCATTCCTATTTTATTAAATTTGGAAGTTTCAAACTCAAATCAGTAAAAGAAAATGACCCAATGAAATCAAACCCCAAACATTCTGTTCCTACATAGAAATGACCATGTGATTAATGACATATTGGAAAGCTATAGTACTTTTTGCAGAGTTTAAAATACAGCACTGAAATAAACTGGCTTTTGCAATAAGTTTATCTTAGTACTCTTTGAAGTTTGAGTGTGATAGCATTCTCTTTCCTTTAACTCCTGAGCACATTTTCTCAGTTGGTATTATATTAACCGGTTACAGGCCATCAGAGGAACATTGTGGGCCTGATTCTCCTGCATTGTACATTTGCAGAGATGTAAAATTACAATAGAAAAAAGTGGACGTTAAGTAGTGGTACACCATTTTTGGGAGGTGCTGCTTCTTTTCTGTTCATTTGCTTGCTGCTTTTTAAAAAAAATTCCTCATTCCCCAGGTGTGAATGATCCTGCTTGGTTCAAGTCAGCATGCAGCCCAGCTAAGTGCTCACTCTCTCACAGAAGCCTCTGAGTTCTGCTTTCTGTATTGTTCACTTTGCTTCAGCTAAAGGTCACACAGAACTGGCTTGCCTACACTTAAAACAATTTCTCAGGAGAGCTATATGGGCCAAGACTGCCAGAAAAGACCAGGTTTCATACTATCAAAAGCTTTCTTTGATACTGTAACTTAAAACAGTCCCTCACATAGCACTGGTCACAATAAAAAAAAAAAAAAAAAAAAAAAAAAAAAAAANAAGGCAGAGTATGGCTGTCTTTAGTAGGGCATATATATGCATAGTTCCATCACTTAGGCATACAGCTTTTTGAGCACTAGTTGAAATAAGGGAAGAAAAGCTGAACTAATGTGATGCCATTAAAAAAAAAAAAAANAAAAAAAAAAAAAAAAAAAAAAAAAAAAAAAAAAAAAAAGAAAGCCAGTTTTGCAAGGCTTGAGCTGAAATTCTATACCTCTGGAAGCCAATGGTGTAAAAGGCTCAAAATAGTGCATAGCAGCTCTGTAGAAGGTGTAAATGGGTCTACAGTAAATACTTTTACTGTAGATGACAATCTGTATCATGAGATTTTGAATAAGCAAACATGATATAGTGAGATATCAAAGACACTAAAAGCATTGTATTGAATACTAAAATGTAGCAGAAAAATGCACTCCCTGCAATGAAACAAGGTCATACAGCAAAACAGCATAGATGAGCTAAGTCAGCCTTAGGAAAATGATTCAAATTTGGTGCTACTACCATGTAATATTTTGAAGTCTGTATTGTTTTCCTACAGACTTGCCAGGAATCAAGCTCTTTCAGGGAAAAATCCCAATCCCCCACCCAAACACTGCAAGGAAAACAAGCAAATGAGACACAGTTTGGTTTGGCAGGCTTGTGGGTGATATACAGACTGTGACGTAGCATCCCTCTCCATCAGTGTTGTGGCATATAAGATAAAAGTATCACATTCCAGGATTTGATTTTGTGTTTTCCAGATGCGAAATGGAAGTAGAACTGTGCAAAAGCTATTTACTCAGAAAAAGCTCTGATGTAGCCAAGAAGTGTCTCTAAAGAGAGACTGTGTCCAAACTTCTTGAGATGGCAGAAACTCACACTTTATTTCACAAAATTTCAGTCTAGCCTGAACCTGAACATGGGATGTCTATTTCCATTTCTGACTGGAACAACAGACCTTTTTTACAGTGGTGATTGTCCTGAAATCATAATTACCAGTCATAATTGATACTGCACAAGCTAAAAATGGAAGATTCAAACAAAAACTCATACCTGAAGGACCCCAGAGGCCAGCGAGAACAGTGAAATATTTACTGCACTAGATTTACTGTAGCTGGATTTTAGTATAGCGTTTGATATAGGGATTCTGCCTTGCAAACTTTATTCAAATTTGCTTGGATATGAGCAGAGTTACACGGACAGTAAATTGTTTGAAAAAATCTGTAAATAAAGAGTAGTGATAAATGCTACCATTTGAAGTTGGAAAACCATATAGTGTAGTGATATAGAGATTAACGTTCAGGAGAGCCTCTTAATTTTCATCTATGTTCAGGCAGTGGGCAGTTAGTAGCTTTTTGGTTTTATGTAACCGTATATAAGAAATATATGTACTCACACACATACATGTAGAATAATGAAGTGGGACATCTTGTAAATTCTAGTAAAGAGAGAGCAATACTGTAAGGGGATCCAAAGTCTGAAAACAGATGGTGTATCTTGGGAAGTGAGAAGCTAATATCAAATATTCACTAGTAAAAAATCTTGAATACTTTGCCTTCTGGACCTCTGTAAGGGCAACTGTGAACACTATCTTAGAAACAAATTTTCTATGCTGCATGCTAGCAAAGAGTACAACACAATCTGGGGGATGCACATACTGAGGTGATATATAACACAACAAAGCAGAGAAGACCAGCCAAGATGCTCCTGCAATACTACATTCGGTTCTGTGCTCCTCAGCATCTAAAACTGACAAATTAGTAGTAATTCAGAGAGGAGAAAAAAAACTGCTGCCTAATGGTAGTAATATCAAGGCCACAATTTCACTGAAGTCAATGACAGGCACCTAACATACCTTTGAGGATCAGGCCCTCAATCTTATGTAGAAGGATTTGCTTATGAAGAAAGATTAAAAGGTCTAAATATGAACAGCTCAGCTAAGCTCTGACTAAAGGGAGACGTGATAACTGCCTATAAATATTTGAAGGGTATAAACATTAAGAAAGGCGATGAATTATTTAGATTGGTACAAGAGATATAACGAGGAGTAATGGGATGAAATTAAGAAAGGGAAAATTTAGGCTGCTCCCTGACAGCGAGGTATATTTCATCTGTGAAATAATTTACACTGAACATCATGAAAAACTTCAGTGTGAGATGTATTAACCTGTTATAGTCTTCCAACAGTAATGGCAAAAGCCCCGTTTTGCAGGGCTGCTAAAATTAAGTGAAACAAAGTATAAGAAAATGAATAGAGGGCTATCTTGCTTCAGCTGGGAGACTCTCTGGATGACCTGACTAACAAATCTATTCCACTACTCCAACTTCTGAGACTCCTGTTGGCTTTTCTATCCAAGAATACTGCAGCATCTCTTTGTAACTAGGTAAGAGGGATATCAGTCTTGGGAAGCAGATACAATTTGCTTGAGAAGGAAAGAATCATACTCACCTTTAATTGCAGCTGTTATCCAGCAAGTACAAGGGAGAACAGCTAGTGTTCTGAAAGGAACACACCAGCATTTGTGATCAGCATGAGGACACATTAACAACTAAGACAGTGGCAGGGCGTGGGAGAGGAGGACTTACTAGAAAATGAACTTGTACATCACTGAAATACCATTTGAGAGGCAATCTCATGCCTCTATGTTCAGCATGCAAAATTTTGCAATTTCATCAGTTGGTTTGTGTCTGTTCAAGCATGACATGCCGTAACTGAAACACATCTAGTTAGGGCATGACCTTATCCATTCACAAAATAATGCAGTGCTGTGGAAAAGAGGGAGTGCACTACTCCAAGGAATTTCATTGCAACTGCAGAAGAACAGCTTCGAAATCTAAATACAGCTTTTTGTTGTTGTTTTATAATCTCTGCTAGCACCACTCAGCTAATACTGCATCTTGCAAAGTTCTCATTTCATCTCTCTGTCCATTATGGATTTGCTATCATGGCATCATTATTTGTTAAATCAAACTTTGGAAGGAATTCAGCAAATAGGCTCTCAGGCAGACAGTAATTTAATATCAGACTGTTTGAAAAAAAGCAACAATACAAGAAGGCTGCATATCTCAGGAACACATGGGGTAAAAGTTATAAGATGACACTGCGTGAAGAGAGACAGGAAGAATGTTTAGCTATTTGAATTCCACAGTAGGAGAAAAATGGTTCTACTTTTAAATAATTCCATTGCTTTTTACAGTCAATTAAAATGGAGGGCAGTAATATTCAGCACATCTCAAGAATTCATCTCTAAGAAATGGATCCTCAAGATTTTAAAGTGTTCTTCATAGGCTTGATCTTGCACTACACAAGATAGGAAACCAAGCAGAAGCATATGTCACATCAACACAAACACCTAGGTTAGCCCTCTGCCGTAAAAAAAATGACATCTAATTCCCATTTTCACATGTGTGTATATTTGTGTGTGTGTGTGAACACATTTTTATTCACTTCTCTAAATGCAACACTTCTGAGACAACAAAGAAATTTTAAAGACTGGCATGAATTTCTAGCAACTAGAATGGTCACAGACAAGTTTTTTTCCTGTATTAGAGACAAGCAGCAGACCTTGAATGACCCAAACCCCATGCTGGAACATTGCTAACTCAGAGTGTCACCTACTAAGTCACAAATGTGCCTTTCTCTATCAAATCAAGTGTTGACCATGCAAAATACTTTCCGTTTTATGTTATCTGACAAACACAAAACAGCAGTGTTACAGTTTAATGACAACACCTGTTGCTGCAGTCTAATTAATCCTCATTGGACCGCTAGCAGCACTTCGTCTTTCACTTGTGCCTTTAGGTCAGGTAGCCAATTTTTTTGTACTTTCACTGTTACTCTAAAGAGCCTGTGGACCAAAGGGTTTTTTTGAAATATAGGTTTTTCTTTCATAGAACTGTAGGTAGGAATGGTGAGTGAGACAGCAGAAATTAACTCGGTAACATTTAGTTAAGACTCTACAATGTAGGAAGAAGAGTAAACAAAATTACTGAGAGTTATCTCCTTATAATGGGTGCACTTATGGTGGGTTTTGTTCATTCTAAAATAATGAGTTCTATCTGCCTTCTGGCATAGTATTTTTGTAATCAGCTACGTGAACATTTAAATATTGGAATCAACTACACTTGTATGAACAAATCTTTTCCTGATTCATATTTTTGCAGTCCTAGAGAAGTCAATGAGCCAAAATCCACTCTTAGTTGTACCAGCATTAATCCAGAAGACTTAATTGGTCTCAGTGGCTTTGCTCCAGAGCATGGAATGTGCCTTAACATAACTTCATAAGATCTAAGTCAGGAAGGGACATTTCTCCTGCAGTAAACAGTGAAACAGGCACTTCAGATCAACTTTATTACGCTTTTACAGGTTTACTTTCTGACTGCAAAATTTGAGAGAGTGTGAACAACAACGCTCAGCAGATATTCTTGATTTTCAACCTGCATTTTGTATTAAAAACCACAAAACAAAATGACCACCATCACCTTGCAGGCCAGACCGGAACAGCTAATGCTGTATTCTAAGTGTAGAATGCCAAACAAAAAAACCAGAGTCTACTCTATATAAACCAGTCCTGACAGATGTCTAACACAAGCTAAGAAATAGCTGATAATTGAAATTATACAACCTTGTTATATAAAATAAATTTCAGTGTTTAACTGTCCTTCCTGCTAGAAATAACTTAAGCTCAAATCCATAAAAGGATTCTATATTTAGAAGTTGGACTAAAGTGGGATTTACAAGTCCAGAACCAAGATCCTCAGGCCACCTACCTACCTGTCACCAACTTTAGATGTGTATCTCTTTTCCACAAAGTTCCCCAGACACCCGAGACTTGCTTTTGTTAATACAGAGGACAATCCCACTATTGACAAGGCTGAGAGAGTCAGCATCAGCTTCATGCTTGTGCCATGCTGCAGTCAATCAGCAATGAAAGCAGATGGAGAATGATGGGACTCAATCTAGAATACCTGGTCTTGGTAACACCATCATATCAATCTTTGCAAACTTACAGGTCCAGTTTCCACTTTCCTTCAAAATTAAAAGGATAGAAGAGAGAGGAAGAAGAGTCACAGCACTCAGGCACCTCCTTTCTTTCTACTTCAATCAGTAGCTGAAACACTTCAAATCAGTGTTTGGGAGACATATCTGCATTCCCTTCTTCCGATTAAAAAAGCACTCACCCACTAAGGCAGTCAATTCAAATGCTTCTTTGTCTACTTCCACTTAACAGACTGGACAATGAGCCTAATTAGTTACCTAAAAGCTAGTACCTGCAGCTAATTTTAGAATCACTGATAAAGAGCTCTTTTGCAGGACCATTGTAGAGGCTTTGTGAGTCACCAGGGGCCTCAAAACTGCCCGAAACTTGGACAACATCTCACCTTTGTGACCTGTAATGATGTCCATAGAACAGGGTGGTGACTCTGAAAGAGAGAACACTTTGAGAGAGAAGAGCTCTTCTCTGGACCGCAAAATCTGAAGATATTGTCAGCAAATTACAATGACGCAGAATAATTTACAGACTAGGGATTAAGACTCCATTAAAAGAGCAGGTCATGAGTTCAAGACCCCAAGATGCAACATAACTCTGAATTTGCCACTTTCCCACATATACTGATAAGCGATGTTCTTTTCAAGTACAAAGCAAAGGACACCACATTCCTCTCAACCTCTGTGTGTGTGGGTCTATTGTTGGGTTTGTTTCTTGAAAGCAGTGACCTTTATGCTACTATATTCTCATTTTTGTTTTAAAGAGCATAGGCCCTTAGTGTCAGGACCAGTTCTAGACAATGAATTCCATAAAAGGTAAAGAAGTTCCTTGAAAGCAGGAGACAGCAACTTGATTTTTTCTTTCACCTCCCAGAGCTGTATAAAACAACATTGTCTCCAGTGGATAGCCTCTGGCCAACCTGTATTGGCAGGTTTGAGGCAGGTTGGTGATAACCAGCTGATCCTGAAACTGGTGTTCAAACCAATCTGGAAATCAGTGGGTTTTGCCAGTCCCTATTTCTGAGATATCTAGCTTTCCCAATGTGTTGCGTAGGGAAGCTTGCTGTCTCTTGGTGGGGTTACAGATTCCCCTACAGCAACCAAACACCTAAAACATTAGTGCCACAGCACATAGGACTTGTAGTAGGTTTCTGATTCTGTGCATTAACCCAGTCTGTGTGCTGTATGCTACATTGTAAAGAAACTTTCAGAAATAAAACCTGATCAAGAAAATCTGGACTATTTCATTATTAACAAAGATTAATCAGCAGATAAATTTCAGAACTGAAATAAAATGCTAATATTTTTTTAAAAATACATTGCTCCAGGAACTCCTGACTTGAGTGCCTTTGTGTATGGAGACTGTGTCTAGCAGCTCACATTATGTGTTAGTGGGAATATTTGAACACAAAGCACTGATTTCAGCCATAGATTCGCTATTAGTATTAAAGACCTAAGCACCATGTAAGGAATTAGCACTATAAACAGAAAATTCATAACAGGTGCATAATAGGCACTTCTGCAAAATATTACGGACCTTTATCACACCCACAGATGACACATTTATAATAACTGTATACAGATAACTGCAGGTCTCACAGAGAGTCCACTGTGTGTACTCTTTTCATGCTCCGCTTTCTAGAAAATTTTTAGTTTCATCCATTAATAAAACTATGCCCTCCTCTTGTTTTTTAGGGGCCATAGAGATTAATGAAATAAAAAGTGTTTACTTTAAATGTATTTCTGCTGATTTCAGGCTCTGTAACTTTTCCACCAGCATTACTATATATCAGGTAGCAGCAGCTTCCTTTAACTAGATATCAAGTTTTAAATTGATGCAAAAATATATTTTCCTTTTAACTTTGTGTTAAAAATATTCTATGTGAATTCTCTACATCAGTTCATCACTGTGAAAAGTCAATATTTGATCTGTCCAGAAAGTAAAAAGTATTAAAGTAACCCAATTAAGTATTTATCTATTTTCGTATCTGTTCTATGGAAAATTATCAGTCTAGCAAAGTGGGAAGGAAAAAAAAAAAGAAAAAAGCCTTTGCCATGTTGCTACAATGCAATAAAAATAGGATCAGTGGCTAAAGATCACAAGTAACCTTAGAGTTTAAAAAAAAAAAAATAAAAGCTTTTATTTTGGTCTCAGCTAAAACTTGAGTCCGTCAGTGGGCAGCAACCTGATTGATGTGTCTTGAGAGAGCAGAAAGCATTTACTTCCTTCTTATTCACTTTTCCTTAAGCTACAGTGATGCACCAGCTTGAGAGACTCACTACAGCAACTAAGTGGTAAAAGGAAATCAACTGAAAAAATCTCTGCCTACTGCAAAGCACAATCACTGATAGGCTGAGTACCTGTCATCTGCCTAGCACTGTGCTGGGCTCAGGCTCAGCTAAGGAAGTAAAAACTATGTTCAACTTTCCCATCCATAAACTTTTGGCAATTCAGAAAAAAAAAAATATCAAAAAACACAAACAAACAAAACCAAAAAAACATCCAACCAACAACAAAAAACCACAAACAAACAAAAAAACCCCACCTTGTTCTCTCACAAAGCCTTCAAGGTGAGGCACTGAGAGGTTTTGGACCCTCAAATCTCTACAGCTGCTCTTTTCCAGGAGGGAGACAGTAGTGAAGCACTCTCTTCTTCTACCCACCCAACACTGGCAGCAGCTGAAGGGGTTGAAGAGCTGCAGCATTAAGGACAAATCCTAGAGATGCACCTGAGTCATGGAAGTGTCTCATCCCTGGTAAAAACAAAGCTGTGAGTGAAATGCTGACCCTGCGGCAGAGGTAGTTACAACAGCTCAGGCTCAGCTCTGCCCTGGGCTTACAGAGAGAATTTACTCATCTCAACCACCTTGGCTTTGGCCTCTTTTCTCACCTCTGCGGAAAATAAAAGCAATCACTAATTACCTGCAAAAGATAAAGTGAGACGCAAGAGTTGAAAACTACCTTTTAAACACAGACTTAAAGAAAAGTGCAAGCTATTAGTAACACAGCTTGAAGACCCATGTAGCAAATTAGATAATTATATGTATTTCCTGGACAATTGTTCCCCATTTCTGAGGAGTCTAGGTTTGCCAGTTACAAACAAAACAATGAAAAACCTTTCTACCCTCATCATTGGCAAGAAAACTGTACTGGCATAAAAACAAAGTGTTCCTATTTTCCCTAATTTCTGGCAGGGAAGCTCCAGGACTTCTGCTGCTGTTCGAAGGTTTCTCAAGCCACCAGAGAATGCTCAGGGTTTGTCCACTTGTGGGAGTTTTAGCACTTGCTGCCAGTGCTTTCCAGAACACCAAAGAGCAAGTAAACCAACAGGTTTCAAACAGGGCTGGCACTGCTGCTTGAGGAAGCTCCTTGCTGAGCAGGAGCAAGGAGCATCAAGTGTGCTTGGAAACTGACACACGGATAAAATGGGGAGAAGGTAAAACTGCAGCTGATCCCATTGCATTAGAGCACGAGTTGACAACTACTTGCAGCTACCTTCTTGTCAGTAGATGGCTTTGAAGGAGATGGGTGCAGAGACAGGAAAATACCCTGCATGTATAAACTAATATAGGGAATCTGGGCATGATTTTACTCAGTCAGGGCAGGAATGTGATGTGTAGCGCTAAGAAGCTCATCACCATCAAGACCTCAGTGACCTTCTTCTTTCCTGGAAGCCTGTAGTAAAAGGAGCAATTTCTCATTTAAACACAGCTTTTGACTAGTGCCAACATCAGTATTTCCTAATAGTTCACAACCATGAAATATGTGGCATATTTCCAAGGCATGCACATGAGAGTTAAGAGTCACTGGTTTTATAGAGGTAAGAAGGATTTGAGAAAAGTGCAGAAAGAAAGACTATAAAATGCACAGGAAGGGAGAGAAACACAACATGAGAAGGAGAAAAGAGTACAGAGGGTCAAGTAGGGGTGCGGAAGAGCAAACAGGTCCAGAAGATAATTATGGTACAGGTGAGGGAGCAACAGTAGGATCAGGAAACCCATAAATGTACTTACCGGAAAAAGTATAAAGAAAATGGAGTCATGCCAAGCAAATTAAAAGGCTTTAAAAAGCAACTGAGAATGAGGGGCGTGCCAAGCTACATTCATCAAATATTATGTGCATTTGACCAGTATTTGTCAAATTTATTTAAAAAATACTATTTGCTGCCATAGCTGGTCAAGTACTCTCCAACAAACATATTATTCAACAAATATCAAGGAAATTAATTCAATAATCTATCCAGCTACTATTTTTCTAGTTATATCACCCATTCCAAAACTAAGCTGCACTGTTGTTAAATTCGTTAACTGTAACGAGTGGTATTTGTGACAAAGAGAGTTGACATACATATGGGTCCTATCTATAGGAATAGGAACAGGAGACTGTCAGCACTACAGTTAACTACCATATCCAGCAAACAGTATATAAACTGTTTTTTCTTTCTTAATGTTATGCAGGCATAGGTAATTTTCCTCTAGTGTAGCGGGACTAGTCTTTTACCTACTAAGTGTCAACTTTTGACACCCAGATTACCATAATTAAACTCTTTTGGTGCTAAATTCAAAGTCGCAGTTACCAGCAGGTAATTTACCTTTCATCTGTTTAAATACACCAGTGCTTTGTCGGATTAGCCTTGTGTCTGTTATTGGAAGGGTGTGTGATAAGGTAATTTTCACCTCAGTATGTATTCAAATCAATTTTCAGTACTGTTAAAAGGCAACATCTTTTTTCCATCGTCTCATGTTTTTCACCCCAAAATATATTAGAAAAACTGAAAAGAGACATTAAAATGAAGTTCAGATACAAAGTAAACTATCAAATGCTAGGAAAACACCACATTTAACGCTGTACAAGTGACCTTAATTTAGGTCCTTGGTGTACATATGTTACAATACAATCTTTAATAACACAATTGCGTAGAAAGTTTCCACATGACCCTTCCTTCAATCAGTGCACAAGCTGGATGGTGCTCTGGGACTGAATTAGCTATTCAATTTATATGTGCAAACTGAGAGTTAAAATTATCTTCATGGCTGGTTTTGTCTTTTTTTTTTTTTTTTTTAAATCAGGAAGATGCTGTTAGAAAAGCAAAGCAAAAAAACTGAAGTGTTATACAAGCTTCCAGTTATCAATCCAATATCATAGGCCGCTAATATACTTTAAAATATATGTTATTATGAAGTCCTATTGAACGTGTCTATGTATGCAAAAGCATAGACATCCATGCACAATGAACTCCAACTGTGAGCAGTTCAGACTCATTTTAAACTTTGCAGGACAGATTCTCTACATAAAACTCTACTGCCTTCCCTACTTCAGCATCATGAAATAAAAACAAAGTGAGTTTGACTATCCAGATGAGGTCTTCAAAGTTGCAAAAAGCATTTATTTGTCACGCAGTGTTTATTTTTTCAGGGGGAAAAAGGCAAGGGAGCTGCAATATAAATCGACTCAGGTGACCTTGCCAGCTATCAAGGTGGCTTTTCACAGAGGACAATTTGTCCAAATGACAAATCACATGTTCCTGACTACCTCAAATGTATCTTAATGATCAGGGCATCCTAAAAGAACTAAAAAGACAATCTTGAATCTTTCACCAAGACACTCCTCCACACTCAGAGACCATGCATACATCTCATAAAGGCAGTGCATTAAACACAGTAAAGGTCACTTCAGAAACAAACCCCGACATACAGAGCTAAAGCTAAAGATTCTTTCTCTAACAAAAGCCTAGCTGATTTCTACACTCTCAAGTTTACTGCCTCACACAGGGCAGAATGAAATCTCAAGAATTAGTTCCTCTGATAAACAGTTCAGCTTTCCATCAATCTGACATGAAGTGCAATCTCTACTCTAAAAAGCCAAAATGCTCTGTGAAGGAGAGAGGGGAGGAGGAGATGCATCACCCAAGTAGTGATGACTGGAGACATTTTTCTGGGAAAGACCCAGAGGAGGTATTATGCTTTCACAAGGTGCTGAAACGCTTTGTTATCAGCAACCATACAGAGGCTTTTGCAGTATTTTTCTCTACCCCAGGGAAACTCCGTGTGTGTATAACCATGTACTTTCCTTCTGCAGACGTGCCTGTGAGGAGCACTACTGGCCTTGCTGATGGGTCTCCTTGCCCTCTGTGCCCTAACAGACAGGTTTTAGCTGCCCTTCCCCAGCAGCAGGTTTGGGAGGGCCACTCGACAGCTCTCTGAATCAGCACTCGGCACCCCAGGCACCAGGGCCAAATTATGCTCAGCAGCACGCATAAACTGCAGAAGTCCTGCTGAAGCAGAGCTGGGCTTCAAAACTGGATCAAAGCACACAGCTGTCAGCACCCAAACTTTCAGCAGGTTCAGCAGGCATCAGATCAGACCTGGAACATTTTCTCCCACCCTTTCACACAGAGAATCCCAAGGCCTGACCTTAGGGTCCTTCAACCTCTTAACTTGCAGCTATAGGGTTTTTTTTACAGCAGTGTCAGCTATGAAGTTTTAGAGACTTCAATCTTTTGTTTCCTCTAGGAACATGTTTTCTCCCTAAACAGTTTGGGTAATTGGAGTGCTTTTTTTCTCCCAGTGAAATATTGTATTTCTCTCTCATTCCCCCATTCATCTCTACCTACTAGATTTAATGTATTTCCAGGTCAGTTCTCATATAGCTCTAACACTTTCTACTCGACTTGCTTAGGAAATTCAGCAAACACTATTCAGCCAGCTTGCTCATGCTGCTTTATAGCTTGCTGTGGTCATTCATTCTTAGCTGAACTGTGCATTCAAGATAAACACAAGGTATGTGCTCTGCTTTAAAGCCCAGAATCACTCACAAAAATCCACCGGACCTGCTAGAGTGTAGCAGGGCTCTACCAGCAGCACTCTGTCTTCCTCTGCTCTCTCTTCCATGGAGGCAGACACCTCTCTATGTCCAGGATATTTGTTTTTTAATTATTATTAAGACATAACAACCTCATCTGTATGAAAACACTTTGCTTGAAATAATCCCTTCAGTTGCCAAATACATAGCTAGCCCTGCACTCAGCCACTCCGCAGTCCCCACTCTCACAGCCGAGGAGATGCAGGGCACTCAGGCTCCTGTCTTCTCCCACAGAGTGGGTGCCAGTGGCTCCCATGTCCCTCCCTGCCACCTTCAGGCAGGGCAGCCAGTGTCCCTTTCCCTCCTCATCAGAAGCAAGATGCTAAGTCGGCAACTTCCTTTCAACTTTCCCTCTGCCACACACACAAACAAAGAAGATTACTTGTTAACCACGTTTTTGCATGGGGTGGAGAAAACAGTATCAGTTATGGAATAACCCAAGCACATCAACCATCAGATTTCATTACACCACAATGCCATGTAAGCTTGTTAGTTGGGATTCTATTTTGCTTTATCTCACGTAACAGAAAAATTTGCCAGCAATTGCACATGTTAAAATGTTAGAATTTCTTTTCCTTTCAGCAAACAGACAACTATTTCTGTCCTTAGAAAGCTTCTAATTAAGTTAGGTTTCTCTATCTTTCCCTTTCAATAGCACAATAAAACATAAATAACTGACTAGTCTTTCACCATCTGTAATGTACAAAACCTAATATACTTTCTCCAGTTTTTCCAACTTTGCTGTCAAGGACACTTTTTGTATTTGGGTTGGTAGGAGGCAGGCTGTTCAAGAAATCTGATTAAACCCCAAGACCAAAAATGCTGTGACCCTTACCTGCAGGAGGTATATTATGAAGGCAGCCACAACGCAAACAAAGTCACTACACAGTATGGGCGTCTCCAAGTGATTTTCCCCATGATGTGGTGCAGTTTCTTTGAGTACAAGGTAATGCAGTGTTCATGCTAGCTTAGTACCAGGCCTTTCTGAAGCAGATACTGTCAATCATTTCAGCCTGTGTTGAACTGAATGTAACATCTTTAATATTGTGTTTATAGTTTCCCAGTGAAGGTAAAGCTGAGATGGCCAACTCATTTTGCTAAGTAGTACGTTAGATTGCACTTGAACTCTGCTATTAGTACAAAAGAGGTGGCTAACAACACTCTGGTCATTAAGAATCTGTTTGTGTTGTACTAAGCAGCCTGTCACCAGTGAGTGTAATTAAAGGGCTCAGCCTCTTATTAAAAAAGTGAATGGTAGGAATAGGTAGATGAGTTATGCCCTTTAATTTGGAGCTCAAACCAAGAAGCAGTGAACAAATGTAAGTATGTATTGACAGAATTGACCAGTCAGTGGGTGTTCAGTGAGGTAAAACACTCATAACTGCAGATGGCTCATCTTACACCTCTTCACTCTGCAACACCAAACTGGCAGTCCTATAAGAACAATCTTGCTCAGTGGATTTCGGCACCTTTGCCTCTGGAAGCGACCAGAATAACGAGCAGCACAGAGAGAGGAGCCTTGGGGGTCACGTCTTCTCCAGTGTTTTGGCCTCCTCAGCACCCCTCACATCCTTCCATGTGCCCACAACCCACTTCCAAGCCTTTTTCCTGACACTGCATTGAAGGGATGCTCCATACTGCCCTGTCTGTCTTTTCTGGGCTCACACGTCTGAGGCATTCATGTCACCCAATATCCTTCATTACCCCTCAATTTTAAGAGGTGGGTTTGCACTCTCCTCCCTTGTGCCAGCACCCCTTAAGTTCCCTGCCCACACACCCTCCTTCAGTGCTCTTCACACTCAGATTATTTCCCCATGTACCATGACAGGGGATCTTCAAATTCTTTTTATCCAAACTCAAGGACTTGGAATCTACCATCTGGCTAAAGGAGATTAAATTTCCCTACATTTTACATCCCCCATTCCCTTTGTCTTCATGCTGTCCTTCCCCTGACATGCCTGTGCATGTAGAAAGTTCTCCCCACCCACAGCCTCCACACCAGGCCTTCCTCCTTGCCCCTCTTGCTCTGGGGAGAAGTTGCTCAAAAAATCCTGACGTGTGACAAAATAGTGACTTTGCTTGACTGTAATGGCTTATATTCAACACATTTTATATGGTGCTTAAACTTGAGTTAAGCATTATTTGTAGTTACAATAACTGTAATAGTTGCACATTGTCAGTCCACTTGCACCATCTCCACTTGGTGATCCTAGAAATCAAAAGCCTTCTATGGTCAAAGAGTCCAAGCTATCTTTTCGGCACTGCCCTTCTTCTACACTGAGCAGTCTTTGATTTTAGTTTCGTTTTTAGTGGAAGTTAAAGACACCTAGCAGCACGCATCAGACTTTGAGGTGATCTGATCTTGAATTCAGTCTAAAGGTTTTTACCTCTATCTGCTCCCTTTTCTTCTTTCCTCTTCATGGCAAGGTTTTTTAGGGGGACAACGGCACAATTGTCCTGACAATACACCTGTTTCCAATCACGGGAAGCTGCAGTGACCCCTGACTCTTCTCTTCAAGATTTGCTGTTTGTACACTTTGCTCCTCTATTCAGCCAATTGACTTACTTCCCTTATCTTCAATCTATAATTAGCAGAGATTAAAGTAGGTGATTTTTTTAGAAAAGGAAATAAACAAAAGGGATCAGGAATGTCTTGAAGGGTAAGTGAAAAAAAGGATAGAATTGTCACAGTCTCCCAGTTGAGAAGGTCATCTGGAGGAGGAGAAAGAACAAAATCGATGAATTTTGACTCATCAGTGATGGAAGTCAATCCATCAGACAAACCAGTGGCAATCAGACAGACTCTCACAGGCACCACCTGTCCCTGCCAGCAAAATGTCACTTTTCTGAATTCATTTCCATAGCAAGATAGCACTCCCCTTGGGGCAGAGTTTAACAGTTTCACAGCTGTGAGAGCAACCTACTGAACAGGGAGAGTGGAGACAGCCCTTCTTCCCCACCAACTGAGGCAACTGGTATCTCAAAGAAATGGAGGTATGAACCACATACAGAGTCACAATTTTTCAGGTATTTGCTTTCTTTAAGCTGGGGTTCCTAAAGCAAGAATCACTACAGGAATACCTCAACTTCCCATTTTTGTGTCACTAACTGGAGCAAAATGTTGCACCTGTGTCTCCGTCACCTTGGAGATTAACTTCTCCACCTGCCTCACAGATGAAGGTGACAGCATTGACCCTAACTAGTGTCCTCAAAGTAAAAATTTAGCCCATATTCACCATAATTCTCACTGCCTTTGTTATAATAGAGTCTTGTCCTGACAGGGCTGATTTCCTTCAGTATGTTCAGACAGTGCACTTTTAGTGATTGTCATTCATTGTTGAACAAAGTGGTGACATATACTTCCTTGAAGTTCTCTGCTCATCCATACCAAAGCAAGGGCTTATCTTTATAGCACAACAAGGGGAAGAACACTGTATTCTTTTCTTCCCTTGTACCTTCCATCTATCACTGGAGTATCATCAGGGTCATTTTCAATGGAAGGCTGTGTCACCAAAATCTCCAGAAGAGGCAAACTTCTAGCACAGAGACACTTTCAGGAACTTTATTTTAAATGTTTTTAATAGGCAGTGCAACTGGCTGGGCTGAGGTATGGAAGAGCAGATACTCCAGTTGCACCCTGAACTTTAATTTTGTCCATTTAGGCATATGTTAGATCAACAGAGACAGTTTGCAAGTTTAAGAATATGTCAAGTTGGAGACAGAAGGGCACAATCATTTACTTTCAACTTAGGAGGCACAAGTTTAAGATAAAATTCCTGCCAAATTTTTAATTTAGCAGAGCACTTGGCCCAAATTCCCAAAAGATTTCGCACTTCTCTACTTCTTTAAAGGTGTAATTCCACCATTTAAGTTATTCTGACATTCTCAAAAATCATCATTTACCAGCTGTCTAACAACATAGGTTGTCTAGTTCCAGAAGACCCAAGCTGATAGGCATGACTTAGTGAAAAGACAACAAAAAGGTGATGCAGTTCTGTCAACCAGCTCCCAAATGGAGGAGGTTATTGCCAGTGGAGGAGGATTTAAGTGAAGGCACTCAGCACTACGTCTTTCAAAATAGGCACACGCATCCCACCTTGTTGACTCTGCTGTAGGGTGTTCAAAAAAGGACAGATGAAACGATGGGAGGGTAACACACTAAATGGTCCCACTTAGCTTTATCAGAACTGGTTTGACTGGTGCCGCACCCTGCTAGTGGTAGATGTGCACAGTGACAGGCTGACTCAAGTTTTGTCCCCAGAGTTCCTCAAGCAGGACTGACAGACTGGGGAGGGGAGCCCATCTGCACAAGAGCTCCCGGATGACCCAATATTTCAGATACAGCCCAGGGGAGAGACACCTGTCTGAATGGTGTGCTCACAGCCAACCTTGTAACCACTCTGAAACTCAGGATCACACTATGAACACGTGCTCAGATGTGCATGGTTCACCATGAAACCTAATGCTGAGCCTTCAGATTCTTTTTTTTTTTTTTTTTTTACATATATAGAGAAACACGGTTATAAGAAATTCTCATTTCATGACAAGCTCTACCTTATCTCATTCAGTGTCCTTATTTTGGAAATTCACACAAAAATATATAGACAGCTCATGGTTTTGCAAGCATTTTAATGCTTTGGTAAAAGCTCTTTGATGACAAATATTGCTAACTGCCTTCACAGAAATAGATATACAAATAAATCATCACACAAATCGAAATAGTGCTTAGCAGATTCTTCCTCTTTAAACTTATATTGCTAATTTACTTATATGCCATTTCAGGGTTTTTTGTGGTTTTTATAATTTTTAAAATCTTCTTTAAAATTAATATATATTAATTTGGAATTCACAGTGACTGTATGCATTAACTCAGTTGGTGGAATAATTGTAAGGTACTTTATCTTAATTATAGCACCATGATACAGAGTAGTTAAATAGCCATATAATTTTATATTGTTGCCCTGAAGGCCCTTACTTGAAGTCAACCTTTTCTTTTCCTATTCCTTCAACACGACTTAATTTGTAAGTGTTAAGAAAGTAGGGAAAATTACTTCACCCTACTTCCTTTATATTTTTTCTCCTACTTTTATTCTCACTTTGAAGATTAATAAAAATTAGTATAGAAAAGTGTCTCTCTAGTTAATTATGCTTTAGGGAACTTTATTCTCTCCTCCCTCCCTCAAATTCTATTTTAAGGCCTAGTTTCTTTCTCTTATTCATTATGAAACATTAGGAAATAGCCAACTGTATCATATAGCAGCCTATTCTTCCTTTCATGCATGTCCCCAGCTCACCCTTGTTATATTCTGTATCTCAAGACAATTCAAGTTGAAATAGGTCCCTTTGAAAACAAAACTGGGGGCTACATTTTTTTCTGGTTTTCCTTGATTGTCAGGTAAAATTGTATCATGATACCCACTGTCTTTAGCTTCTCGCATAGAAAAAGTAAAAAACCCCTCACATCTTCAGTGATGGTTTTCCCTGTGTTTCTCCTCCCCTATCAACCCTAGTCCAGAAATTGTTTATTCTGAAGCAGGAGTTCAGCCTGACACAGGTAACAGAGCCAAGATCCAGTTTTCAAATGGACCCTTGGGCTCACAACTTTTTATACACAGATTCAGGAGGGTATCTCTAATCAGGTAGTATCAACAATCCCAAGCATTTAACAAATAAGAATTCACAACCCTTTCTTCTTCTAGCACCTTCACAATCCTTGTGTGTTTGCACTCCTCCATCTTTGACGATAACAAAGGTTTGGTTGGGAAGAAGCCTCCATCTCACCAGGAAGCACAAATGCTCACAAAGTCAAATGTAAAGAAACCACAAAATATTAAAATAATTGAATGATTCTATAATACAATATCATCGGAGGTCAAAGGATTTTCTATCACAACATCACTGAAGAGCAGAGTTAAAGATGGACTTGAAGGGGGTTGTTTCTGGCCACTGCTTCCTCATACTGAAATATTTTGTGCCAGGTATTACTGTAGCCAGAAAGCTTGTCAGTCAGAAGCAGCAGTGACAGTGACATCTTCACACTTTTTTCTACAGCACAAAGCCACAAAACAGTGCTGATGGCACAACCAGTGGATCAGCGCGATGTGACACAGAGGCAGAAATAGGCAATGACAATATCTTCAGCCAGTGTGGCAATAGCCAGTATGTTCCCAATGGCAATGGGAACACCTTTAGCCAGAGTCACTAAATTAAACTTTGTTCTGTCTGCTAGCGTAGCTGGGTGAAACATCTCTATTTTATTTAAAACCTGTCTCGGATGACCTTTTTTTTTTTTTTTTNAGTATTTTACATTTTTAATATACAAAATGCATTCATGGGTTGGAGGTTTGTTTCACTTCACTTCTCTGTATTTTACCTCTAAAAAGAGAGTCAGAACATAAGGATCAGAAATCTAAGAATCTAAAATCTAACAATTTATCTTACTAAAGGAAAACATATTTTTTAATTGTATTTTTTAGACACATAATATTTACCCAAAGAAGAGTATAAGACACATACAAAAATATCATAATACAGGAAGGATTTTTTGGGGGGTAAACACATCATTCTTTCTAAGTATAAAAAAACTGGTTAGGCCATTTGCCAGGTGTGTCAGGAATAAAAATTCACTCTGGATAATGGCTAATGCTGCTAATACAGCAATTAAGAGTTATTTTCTCTGAGCACAAAGCCAGTAGAACAAAGCTGTCTCCAGAGTCATGAGCACATCCTGTCCATTTTCTCCACTACAGACTTCCTGCCTGAAACCTCTTTGTGTTCTCTCCGCACTTGTTTAAAATTATTGTGGAAAACCAAAGAAACCACAGACACATGCATTTCCATGCTTGGCTTCACAGTCTTCTGTCAGTTTATAATAAAGTGGCATTTCTCTGTGATATTGGATGACATGAAAGATAGAAGGGCAATTTACTAAAACAAATAGTCCAGCAATTGATCTGCAGCAGCTGTTAAACTCCTAAGCCAGGAAGAGCCTCAGTGAGTTATCAGCCCATTGAACACTGCAGACTCAAGCCACTGCTTCCATTTGCAGGGCAGAGCTGTCAAGGTAAGACACAAGTCTCGCTAAATCAGTGGTAAAGCTCCCACTCACCTCCTTACAGGATCCAAAACAGCAACCTGAGCTCTTGAGACTTGAAGAGACAAAGCCGAAGAACATATAGGGACCCACAAGTTCTTATGGGCAAGAAGAGAGGAAGAGTGGCCACTACCAGAGGGAGGATATTGGATATTAGTCTCATCTGCTAAGTCAAACTCTACTAATCTTGGGCTCCAGCTGTATCTCTGATCACAGGCAGAGCACTCTGCACAGTGGTAATTTCTAGCAGCAATGAGTGACTCCATAGCTTCTGCACTGAAAGGAAGAATATAGCTTAAAGGAAGACTCTGTCGATTTTGAAATTCTCAAGACCAGTGGGTTTTGCTTCCTAAGATACTGACTACACTGTTTCAAATAGAAAGGTTTAGTTTGTTTACTTTTAAATCAGCATAGCTATATATATCTATTTCTTAAAAAAATCACACCCACCCAGCCAAGACACTAATTTTAAAAATAAAATTATTTAGAAGTTGAATAATTTTCTATACCTGTAGTAGAATTCAGCTTTCTTAGGAGGTAGTTCAGCACTTTCTTTTTTCTTTAATGGTTTATTAAGCTCATTAATAATCCAAGTGACTATTGTAACGTGCTATTAGTTTACATTATGTGGTAGAATTAAGGAGAAGTCTATTAAAACCAGGGTTTGCCTTATTTCCTTTAATTCTCTAAGGTGATCTCAAATACCAAGAATTAGAAGGCACTTGTGTTAGACTGCTTCAGTGAAGCAAAGAAAGAGGGAGGAGGGAGCAAGTTTTAAAATTTTATTTCTAGACTCCTATGTATTTCTCCAACTTAGTCAACTCTGCAGAGGGAATACCCTCTTATTTTCCTTCCCACCGGTGACAGTTACAATGAGTCATAGTACAATGCCTACTCCAAGCCAGCAATTTTGTCTCTTGCCTACCAACATTTTCAGAGATTTCTCTGATGCTACCTTGGCCTACCTGTTGCTCACATAGAGGGGCAGAAGCTAATTGCAATGAGTAATAGTTTTAATATTAAACAGAAGAAAATAAATGAAAATGCTTAGACATAGCATGGAACTCTGCTACTATAATAGATTCTTCTGATTAGCCATTCCCTTGCCATCCTAAGTCTCCAAAAAGTAAATAAGAAAATGACTTCATTTATCTGTCAGGTCTCAGCCCCAAATACTTCAGGAGATGTACAAACTACAGTAAGAGAGAGTTAGATCCTGGGGAGTTAAAAAAAAACTAATTTGCAACTCACTGTATGTTGTAGAGATACTCTTTTACTCTTCTGAGGATTTTTGAGTAGGACTTCAGCCACTAAGATATTCGATTCTTGCCCGTGTGTGTTACACAGGACCACTTGCAGTTAAAGAGAAAACCCAGGTAGCTTCAGATATCGACACATTTACCCCCAGTAGAAGCATCCAAGGTGGATCACATGAAGTACACTCTAGAAACACTCGTTTCTCCTTGCTTACAGTAGAGAGCTTCCAGTCAAGATGTCATTCTTTGGTCATCTAAAAGGCCATGACTGGGTGTGGGACTCATGGAAGCTATCTACTCTCCACTGGTTTAAATAACCCATACTTCATCCTTCTGAGATACGAAACGTTGTTCAACTTAAGAATGATATTCTGTTGAAAACGTAATAAACGCATTAGTACAGCAGTTGCCTGAAATATTTTACAGACCTTGTTAAGCAAGTCAAGAGCAAATGCCTACAGCTCAACTTTGGGCCTCTCACCTGCATTAAAATCCAGGATTGTTTTACTGCAGTGAGAGTCATGGTTTATAAAATCAAGATCAGTATGAAATTCTTCCTCTGATGACTAAAAAATACAATTTAGTTAAAACCAAAATAACCTTATGATATTCTGCTGGATGTGTGCCTTTCATTCTTCATTTCAAAGAAAAACATATCTTCCTCCAAGTATCAGAGCATACATAAGAATTTATTTTTTTCCCCTTTGCATCTTTCCTTTCTTAAGTAAATCCTCGATTTACATCTTATCCTCGTGGAAGTGGGAGAAGCACAGCTAGGCATAGGAAGGCGTTTAACCAGGAAGCTAGAGAAATCAGTCTCTAGATGGGTAGGGTTTGCATATGTTTATAAGACCATGTCCCCAGAAGGAGTATGTTTATACATCACACATGGGGAGCCCATTACTGTCAAAGAGGGTACGTGGGGGAAATCTCATGCTGGAATAGGACTATCATTGCTTTCTGTGTTTTGTCGTCAAAAGCTCCAGGAAACTGCTGAAATGAGGTCTCTTGGGTCCTGTTTCAGCACAGCACAAGAATACATTAACTTAAGGTTTTGGATTGCTATATTTGGGCTTCTAGATCAGTATCAGGCTCTACTGCAAATATTTGAAGTATTTTCCAATGAGAGCACGTTGTTCCTTTGTGACGCGTGCTTTGAATCACATTATCTTCTTCAGATCTCTTCCAGAACTTAGTTTAGCAAAGAGCATTAAGGATGGAGAAGGTGCAGAAGCCAGCATTAGAGCTCAAAGTGAGCTGGCCAATGTGGATAAAGTGATCTGGAAACAGAGACTGTCGCTCAACCAAAACAATTATTACTCAAAGGAGTGTATGGGATGGAGAATGACTGTTTCTATGCATCATCTCTTCAGAAAGGGATCTGAGGATTACAGTGTGCCACAGGCTAAACCGGACAACACACATTCTGTTCCTGAAAAAAAGAATGCATTCAGCTTGACTTGCAAACAGAAATACATCCTGAAAAACAGAAAACCATCCTTTTGCTCACTGCTAAAAAGGCTTCTTCTGTGTTTGTGTATCGTATTTCAAGAAGGTGAACAGTTCAAATGTCTTCCTCTAGGGAAAGGCCACAAGAGCTGGAGCTGTCCAGCGTAAGGAGGTGAGGGCTAAAAGGTAATAGCTTTCAGGTAGATTAAAGATTGCTGCATAGAAGAAGAAACCAAATGAGTTTCCAATTTCTCTTTTCAACGAACAGTAGTAGTTTTGATCAACCTGAATGTCTCTTGCTGCCAAATTCAGGACAATCTTTCCAGCAGTAGGTAGAGGAAAATATTGAAGAGTTTGCCTGGGGACATTGGCAGAACCAGCACTGGAGGGGTTTTGACAACAGGCCTGACAAACAAACATCATTAAAGAAGATTCAGGCATAGCTATCTGCCTCAGGGGCAGAAGCATGAACTAGGAAATTTTTCAAGGTCTTTTTAAGGTTGTCACCTTTTAAATACAAAACACATGGACATATAATGAGTAGAAACAGCTGCAGCACAGGAATTAATTTGCTAAGGCTGGTACCAGATCAACATCATCCATAGTTTGCAGCAAGCTGTTCAAAGCCCAGGCAAAACTCTACATTGCTAAAGCTCCTGCAACCAGCCCCAGTTTCCTTGGGCTAGCCCATGGACTGCCCAGGGCAGACAGATGTCAGAAACGGTTTGCATTGGGCCTGAACTTTCTAATCTTGGAGAGGCCTGTACATAAGATGATAATTATTCATAAGCCTCCAGGCATACTATGAGTGTAAATCAGTCATAGGATACATGCCATTATAAGCACCACACAGGAACTAAGCCAGGCTCTTCTGTTTTTCTAAAGCAATCTTATAAAGCTGATGAATGTAAAGGAAAAAGCACTCTGGATGGGAGGTTAACAAATGAACAAGATCAAGTTTTCAAACTGTAGGTAGCATTGAAGGATTTCTTTGCCATTGGTGCAAATCCCTGGTGGACAGTCTGCTGCCACTCGGAAAAGAACAAGTAACAATTTTTAATTAATCATGGAGTGCTGACACTTTACTAGGTGGTTTCTTGTTTTTCATTTAGCAGCATGCATAGACTGGGAAGCAATGCTGAAACAATGAGCTACTCAGGACAAAGGAGGACAGGAGCCTCAGAAAAAAAGACTCAGTCTCATGAAGGAAAGCTTATCTGGGCTGTTTGGTTTCAGGAGAGAGAACATACACTACTGAATTTCCTACTTCTGCGGGAAATGCAGGGGGGGTCAGCACACCTTCTCAGTTACAGGATCTTTTCCTCCCAGATCAGTATGGTTTTCTATTTCATGTGGGTCTGCAGTACTGTCTGAAGAAGCGGTCGACTCTGTCCAAGGTATCAAACATAAAATGCAGACATTGGGTGTGCCTAAGGGCCAGGGGTTAATAGCCACAGTCTTCAGTGAGGTCGTCAGCAGAACAGTACAGCCAGTCCCCCAGGTCTTTCTCCCTCCATCTCTCTTGCATTAGAAAGTAACACCTTGATGATAAGAGAATAGGATTTTCCAGATACTCCACACAGGGGATGGAAGTTAAGACATTAATTTAGCACATGAACAAAGCTTTTATGATGGTTTACAGAATATCACTGTTAGAAGATTTTTAAGGGTCAAGATCTGGTATTGCTGATGGAGCAATGTCTCAAATCAGATGGTTAAACAGTAACAATAAGAACAAGGAAACAAAACAAACACCTTAAGTTCATCTAGTGTTATCCAACCTCCATTTTCAATCAGGACCAACAAGTCCAGCTCATGTTACCATTGTCTCTTCTCTTATACAGTATGGAGAAGAGAAAACACTGGGTCAGGAGCTCAGGACTGTGTCCTGGGGGCTCCAAAAAACCAAGGGGCAAGACCTCACCTTTCATTGTAGAAAATTCAGGATTTTAAAAATACAATAAGCTATAAAATGATAATACTTAAAAACAAAACAAAAAAACCCCACCAACCAACCAAGCACCAACCAACCAAAACAAAAACCACACAACAAAAAAAAATGACATACACAAAACAAAAACAAAATAAACACACAAAAAAACCCTCAAAACAAGCAAACAAGAACAACAACAAAAAAATAAAAAACCCAAACAAACAAACAACCAAAACACCAACCAATAAATCTAGACAGAACAGAAAGAACTTAAAGCCAGGAATTTTGAGGCTGGAAATGTAGGTGCTATCGCTGTTCTCTGTTAACCTACATGTTTGCTTAAGTCAGACTGTAAGCATGGGCTTTCATTTAGGTGGAAATTTATGACTAGTCAAAACCTTCCTACTTAACACTAGTGTTCAAAGGTGATACTTTGCACAGATTCATCCTTGATACTGCTGGTTGTTCATTTGTCTGATGTCTACATTTACTGGATGGTCCACATTTAATCTTTATCATTCTTTTTACTGAAGAAATCAATTCTCATTAATGTTTTTAATGGTTTTAGTGGGTGTTAATGAAGTGTAGGAAAGTCCTTCAGGGACCACACTCTTCTGTCATACTGGGAGCGACTCTAAGTGATGTGATAAACAGTAGCACATTAGGAGTTTTCAGGTTTTAGCAGGGAACACCATTATGAAACGAAAAACTTCTTTTTCTCTGTGTGCATTATGGAAAATAACACAGTAAATTTAACAAAATGCATCAACAACACACACAAAAATAAGAAGCTTCATGAAGCAAGTAGTAAAAGTAATCTCACAGCCCAGACAAAATGTCCCATGGAAATGTAATTATAATTACTGCCTATTCTCAAACAAAGCCAAAACACTTACAGAGGAAGAATTAAGGTTCGATGTACAGTTAACAGTTTCTACCAGTATAGGGACAGTCAAGTCAATTACCTATCTTTTTCCAAGTATCAGTTGCTTTAAAAAGAAATCACTCAGTTCTCTGCAGAGATCCTTTTCAAAACTATTCTACTAAAAAAGGTCTGCAAATGAACTTGTCATGAAAGCTATTCTGACCTCCCAACACTAAATAATAGTTCATCACCCACTGTAATTCTACATGATCTTAATTTTACATCCTTGTTTTATTCTGTAATGAAAACATAATTATATCTCCTTGTTTAATACTGTAATGAAAATATAATACTTAATGTATAAGCTTAGGATTTTAAAAATATTGTTTCTTAGATGCATAAATAAGGGAAGAGTCACCAAGGGTGCATTATTTATGCCAGAATTCTCTAGTGCTCTCAGAGCATGCAATTGGTGAGGAATAACAAATTTAGGAGGCAACGTAGAATGATTGATCCAATGGTATTACAGAATTTACTAACTGCTGTATATCTTACTCATTTATGTTTCAGCTGTACTGTGTCTGAATATAATGACACTCAATAATGACACATTTTTTGAATTAACAGCAATACACGACATTCATCTAGTGTCCTAGTTACTGAAACAAGAGTTAACAAACTATGGTGATGCATCAGACCTATACATGAAACCAAGGAACAAGCAAGAGAGAGCTCCTTATAGGACAGAGGTCATGAAAGGGATCAGCCCTAGGGCTACAATCTACTAAAAGCTTAGGGCAGAAAGTCACATGTTTTTGATTTTACTTAGGAACTACTGCAACCTGCAAAGCTCAGAGAACTTCATACAAGACCAGGTCCCACCACTGCAGAGTGAGGTTCTGTTACCTGAAAGGGAACAGTGAACAAAAGATTGGGACATGAAATTTGACCCAAACAAGGCATAATATTTACTGAATGAAAATAAGCTATGTGAGCTGCAAGTAGGAAAAAACACGGCATTCTAAAACCAAGGTTTGCTCCAATTTCAGTCCATTCACAAATAAAGATGTGTTGGTGATAGTGATGACATTACAGCACAAAATGACTTTTGAGAACACAGCTTAATGTCAGAAAAGGCACAGAGCTGATAAAGATCGTATATCACACAGACACTGTTGTTATCACCAAAGTACCACAGATGACTGGTGCTAGGATGAAGCCATCCATTATAGCTGGTATTAGAGTGCAGTTGAAAGTCTCCCCACCTAAGACAAGAACTGAGACAATTTCAGCAGCTAAAAGTGCTCTTGATCAGCCAATCTCTTACCAAATTAGCAGTTTATGTCCTCTGGTTTATTTTCCAAACAACTCAGTTCTGAAGTGATGTTTTATATTTGTCTCCATCTGTATTCAGATATGTCAGCTTACGAACTTTACACACTAATGGAGAAAAACATTCATTTAGGTGTAGCAAGTACCATTCTTTTATGTTCATTTTTGGAACTTGTGAAATGCGCTAGGCGTGGAGTGTACAGGAAATATGACAAAAACCTTGCTGGGCCAACTCCTCAGACAGCTCTGGCAGTATGACAGAGGTACTCCACACCTAAACTCTGCAAGAGTTGTGAGTTTATAGTGATCTAGATGATGGTGTCATTTACTGTACTCCTAAACAAAACAACCAACCAAACAACAACAACAACAAACAAAAACAAAACAAAAAAAACCAAAACGACAAAAAAACCACAACAAACAAACACACCAAAAAAACAAACCAAAGCAACCCAAAAAAAACCCACACTCCAAATTTCTTCTTACATTATTCTTATGGTACCTTCTGTTTTGGGTAAACAGAAACTAAAAAAGGATGGTGTGCACATTTACATAAAAATACAGATCAGACTAAAGCAGCCAAAACCCTCACTGTTTCCTTTACACATTGAAGACCTGTAATTTTTGGAGGCTGAATGGGGTTACCACGAGGGTCAGAAGGACTAAAACCATCGGCAGTTACATCATTTACTGCAACAGAAACAAAACCTAACGAACAGAAGAAACCAACACAACATATCTAGGCAAAATTTTCAGAGGGAAGCAAATTGTATCCCACCAAACTGCATCCCAGGTGAGGGTCTGGACACAGCTCGTTTCCTTTCTGCCCACTGGATACATCAGCTGGGTGTCACAATACCTTAGTTTCTCCTTTAACTTTGAAATCCACAGTCTTATCTCTCTCAGTGCAACAGGCAGCAAATGAGACTGTTGGACTATTCTTGGTGCAATACACAGCTAATAAGATTTGGGGCTAATACAGTAGCTGAAGACACAAATGCTAGATAGAACAAACTTCTTTTAAAAAAGTGAAATATTCAGGGAAGAATAATCTGAAACAACTATTAGAAACAGCAAAGTCATCTTTTGAGGGGCTACTATAACAGAAATATGGACAACTTCCAATATAAGAAGCCTAAACCGATCTCCTGAGAGATCAGCTGAGGGAAAAGACCACAAAAGCATTCTTTAGCAATTATACTCCCTCTTATCAAAGGTTTCGAAGACCAGATTAATCATTTTAAAGTTGAGGCACCGATGTACAGAATTCAGTATGGGCAGCATTTTAAGATGATGACTACACAGTCTGCTCTGTAAATATGCTAATGGAGATTGCACCAGTTATAGCATTTCTTTTATTCCTTGAAGTCCTCAGATAGATGAAGGTTAAGGAATAATGAAAATATGAATACTACTAGAAATATAAGCAACTGGTGATGCCACAGTATGACGTTTTTTAGACAGAAACAGACTAAGATTAGTTCTAAAGTGTTTCCAGGTGACTTTGCTAGAAGCAATATTCTATTCATTAATTTTCTTGATATTTTGTCCTCTATATTCAGATATGCATAAATAAAGAGAATTATGAATATTACATATAATTAAATAGATTAATTTATGGAGTATTCCACCCCCTGACCATAAACTAAAGACATATTCTGATAATAGAAATCTTCCGGCATATTGTTTTCTGCAGCTGAAAAATTCCACTAACAACATTCTGGAAACAGTGTCAGGAATATCCCACTCTAGTGTAGACAGGCCTCATTTTTCAAGATTTGCTAAATTTGCTGAACATTTCCCCTCTTCTGGAAAGCTGGCAGCTTGAGATTGCTACCTTTTCTTTTCTCCTAAGTTTAGAAAAGTATTTCACCTTCTAATCAATTCTTCCACCTTACTCCCTGTATAAAGGGGGCTTATAAGAAACATAGAGACTAAAGCCTTTTTTCTTTTTTTTTTTTTTTTAATAATATGGGGGTAGTGATAGTGGAACAGGTTGCCCAGAGAAATTGTGGACGTCCCAACACTGGAAGTATTGGAGCTTTGAGAAATCTGATTTTGTGAAAGATATCCCTGGCCATGACAGAGGAATTGGACTAGATCTTGAAAGGTCTCTTCCAAGCCAAACCTTTCTGTGATAATTACTTCTGAGGCTACTCACAGTTTTAACACATTAGCATCATTAGGAGTTGTACATTTCTTTGTCTTGAAAGGAAACATTTGTAAACAAAACAAAGTTATGAAAGACAATAATTTGCAACAGAAACATTTTAAAAGATAAGCAATAGGACTTGCATTTATATACCTAATTTAAATTAATACTTAGGAAACCCGTTGTGCCTATTAAGAAGCAGCAAATTTTATTGCCACAGGTTGGCTATGCAGTGTTCCTGACTATTTTTAAACAAGTAACCCAATCTGTGATCTGAGGTCTTCAGAAGAGCACACCTTCTGAACTGAGCATTCAGTTTCTATGTTAAAGACTTCCATTATTAAACCCTCACTTGGAAGGAGGGGTGATTGCTTAAGCACGTAAAGATTAGTGACTACGATGGTAAAATTCACTTGTGACTCACTATTTGTTTTCAAGAGATGTTCAAGCCTTAGGAGTCCAGCACAGGGCACTTACCAGAGCACACTGTGTGCCTCGGCTGACACTCTGCCCCAAGAAAGACATCATTGGGGTCTCCTGGGGATTGCAGGCCGGGGCGGAGGGGGTGGGCAGAAACAAGAAAAGCAATAAAAACTCAAAAACCTCAATCACAGAACACCTGTCTAACCCACCCCTCCTCAATTTGGGGTAAGCCTTTATCTGCCACGAGGACTCAGGAAGAAAAAGCCTAACAGTTTGCAGGCGTTTAAATCAAAGGTCTCTTTTTGTTCAAATACTTATGTGCTGAAGATATAGTAAAGTATCTCATATTGAGGCCTGAAATAGAATAATGAAAACAGACATTTAAAATAATGAAAATACTGTCCAGCTTTATAATAGAGGTGCTTGATAACACTTCCATTAAAAAGACTGCAGTAAAGGTCCTATTCTAAGCCTTAAGCTGAAGGCATCTTTTCAACCATAACAATGAAAAAAATCTCTGCTTTCGGTGTACAGACTTAACAGTGAACAATTTTTTCTAAACTTTTTTTACAAATGGGTCTAAAAAAAAGATCTGTTTCTATTTTTGGAGCTTGTTCTTAACCTTATTATCTGCAGATAAAAAATAACTTTTATTCCGAAGTACGGGGAAAAAAAAAATAAAGTATGTGTAGTATGTGTTTTTATATCACAAAACTCATCTGACTATTTGTACTTTTGCTTCTCTTCTCCTTGTAGAATTAGGATTTCAGAATGAACTTTCACAATGTTTACTGGGACTTCAAAGGAAAATATGTCATGAAATCTATGGAGATGGGCATGTCTTTCTACTAAAAGTAAAGCTGCACTTCACAATATCTGTATTGTGAAGCTTTCATGATTACAGAGAACTAAATTTTATATAGCACTATTTTTCTGTGGTTTTAAAGTACACTAAGGATAGATATTTCATCTTTCATTCACTACTACTTTCCACATTTAGGAGATTTTTTTTTATAATGTAGTCTGCTAATGTGTATGCTTATTCAACAAAATCAATCACATTTTGCACTTTTTGTCTGCGTTTCTTTTAATGTAGGACTCTGGGAACAGAAAATTCATGAATCTTTATTGGTATATATAAACCTATTTTGACAGTTTGTTCAAGACATCAAGGCTGCAGACTTGGGCAATTCTCTCAAATGAACAGTTTTCTTTGCCGAATTGCTCATATTCCCAGATAAAAGAAATATGGTTTGGACACTTAGCATTTTGTCTCTCTCCTACCTGGAAATTAAAAAAAAAAAAAATTTAAAAAAAAAAAAAAAAAAAAAAAAAAAAAAAAAAAAAAAAAAAAAGTCTCTAGAGAGGAGCGGGAAGATAACTGACCACTTGAGCCTCAAGAATCTTTCAAAAACCTTTTAGTCCAGAACTCCATTTCACATATGAACAAAAGAGATGAATCCACACAAATGAGGAAAATGTATCTTGCTAGCAATATGAAAAGGGAATTGATTTTGTAAAGGTGAAGGAAGGATCTGTGTGGCTTGGTGAAACCCAGTGCTTCTCACAGGGAAATCTAATCTAAACTAGGTGTTAAAAATAGGTACTTTTTCATAGCCGTGCTCATGAATGTACATGCCCCTGCACACATAGCACATGTGGTCAAGGACAGACCTCATTCCTCATAGATTTCCCTGTATATCATCCCATTCCAACCACCTCAAGGACCGAACACCCATTCAACTGGTCTTACATTCTCTCCTGGGTTCAACAAAGACTACTTTTCCTCTTGCTTCCACTATCTAGCGGGAAAGGAACCACAAAACAGAAAGAGAACAGCTCTTTCAATAGTTTTTTTATTATGCGCCATTCTTTCCAAATTCGATGTGCACATGAAACCACCAGAACTACTCAGCAACAGCATCTACAGTATATTAAAAAATGGATGGAAACCTACTGTATCCCATATTGGATCTGCCTGACTCATGGGAACACTCACCCTTGGTTCAGATTCTCTAATGCCAAGTTTCTACATGAAGATTTTGATTCAGTGAAGCCTAAGCTTTTCTGGGTATCACAACTGTTAGAAGTGCCAATGTAAGAAATACCAGCCTGAACATCTTGCTTCCAGAGCATCCCAAGACCATGGATTGCTGAATGGCCAGGTTCTTCAGCCTGCAAGTTCTCTAGGTGTCAAAGATGCCAAACTATCTACTCAGTACAATGGATTGTTCAGTTTGGGCTTTTTCTTTCCCTCCTTGGTCTGGATCAGAAAAAAGTAAATGCAGAATAAGCGCAAGTTGTGTGTTTCTTTGACCCTTTTTTTGGATCATGAGCTCCCTTCAGTTGCCATCTCTTCTCTGATATTTCAGGTCCTCTATACCGAACCTTGGCTATCTTGATGGTCCCTTAAGTACTTGGGAGAAGACAATGTCTCAAGTCTAACACTGAGTTAAAACAGACAGCAACATACTCTTTAACTTCAGTATTTTAACGCACACACATGCAGAGCTTTTTAACAAATAATTATTTTTTTTAAGGAAGGAGACTGTTTTGTCTTATAAAGGACAGTGGAATGCAAAGAATGCAAATCCTTCCTTGAATATAAGTTGTATATGCATGGACTAATAAGACGTGCTTGCCTATTTACACAAAACAACAGCTTATAGCTTCTTTACCTTTAATTGTCTAAATGTTTATACCTCCCTGTCACAATCACAGGTGTCTTCTTCTGTCTAATCACTTTGGCTGAACCCACTTGCACACACAAACTCACTTTCCTTTATTTGCAGTTCCCACATTCCACACTGGCTTTCTTTTCCATAGTTAATAGTGGTGCCTTAAGAAGTGACCTACCAGGGTACAGATACCTTTGCCAGGGATTAATAACAGCTTTCCAATTGTTTCTCCACTGGTTTCAAAAATTTTCATTATCTCTAGTACTTCCACAAAATAGAATCACAGAATGTTAGGGATTGGAAGGGACCTCAAAAGATCATCTAGTCCAATCCCCGTGCCGAAGCAGGACACCTAGATGAGGTTACATGTAAAGAATGTTTCTTTTGCCAAGACATATGCATTTTCTCTTATTAATTGATAGGAAGAAAGGAGAAAAAAAAAAAACAAACAAACAAAAAAACCCCCAAAAAACAACAACATAAAGATGCTCAGAGGGAGACCTGCTATCAAATCCATTTCTTATAGGGCCATAATGGTACTCCTCTTTCCTTTAGGTTTATGCATGTTCTGCTCATGATTCTCTTTTTCACAAAAGATCCAAACACAAACATGTTTAGAATAACAACGGTTTCACAGAGAGTTTTCATTCAATATAATTGGAGAACTCACCACACACAGACAATAGTTGAAAGTTTATTGTTCACATTTGAGATTTTGGAGAAAGCCCAGATCTTATCTTCAGGCTTTTTTTCTGTTTTTTCCGTTCTCTTTTCCATTAAATTTTGTGGGTTTTTTGTTCTCTTGACATCCAAATACAAAAGATAATGTGCTAATTAGAGAGAGAACAGATACTTAGTTTCACTTTAATTCTTGCAAGGATTATACGAAGATTTCCAGCCAGCTTCCTTTCATTTGCCTATAAATTGCGTGTAACCCGAGAACATAATATATTCTTGGCTGGGTCTCTCCATGCCATATTTTTATTTGGAATGTTCATTTGTACTAGAAATAGGGCAATTTCTTTCAATTCACAAAACCATGAGAATGTACTTTCCATTGTATCATGTCTGCTTGAATGACGTTTGTGTTTCTCCAGGGAAGGCAATCTGTTGTGAAGGACATTGAATGCTGTGCTGAGGGTAACATACTTTGCCTGCAAGGCAGTGTGAACAACCTGAGCCAGTCCATGAAATTCATCACACACAAGCAAATAGACAATGAAATGAAGAGCATTCAGCTGAAACCACAGACCAGATGCTTCCATGGTATACTTTCACTATGGTTCACTTAATTCTGTCAAAGCCTTTATGATGGCAGGGAGAGAGACATGTGAGTGCATATGTTCCTATGTACTTTTTTTTCTCTTTTTCCCAAGGCTCTGAGAACACTTTAATTGGCAAATCCAGGAGTCTCCACTCAGCCCTGGAATTTCATGTTTTCTGAATCTCAGAAGGCAACCCATTTTTGCAAGGTCTTTTGAGCATACCAAATAAACACTCCAGCTTATGAGAGTCAAGATAGGTTTCTAGATAGAGGCTTTACTAGTTTGTCTTTTCTTGTAGATATTCAGAAACAAACTATTGCAATTTACAAGCAATACCATGCTGTAAGCTGAATTATTTTTCAAATACAACCATGTCCTAAAAATATATGGAGGGAGGCTTTTTTTTTTTTGAAGATATGTCATTTCATACCAAATAAATCCTACTTATTACACTGTTTTTCCAAGAGACAAAGGTTTCTATAGAATAGACACTGTAACTCCTTATTGTTAAAAGAACAGTTAATCTTCGTTACGGTGCATCATTATAACTACAGAGTGATTAAAACTACATTGCCTGATAGCAGATTGGTTTGTCTGTAGTGATAAGAGGACGGAGAAAGAATAGAGAGTTTCTCACATTAATACTACATCGTTACTACTCCAGTTCATCCTGTGGGAAGCTAGGAACATTCTGCAAAAGCCTTCTTCAGAACCCCCAAAGACATGGCAGAATCCTCAGAATTAGAGACTCTGACCCTGGCAGCTGTTGACATGAAACCAAACCTTGTAACTGCGTATATCAATGCAGGCACCAAAACACTGGTAAGGAAGCTCCATATTATGTGTTACTCCTGCTTCTTACACAACACTATTGTGCTACTTAAATTGATGGGATTTTACCGCAACACATAATCACCTTCCCCTCCTATGGGGAGGCAAAAAGGAGGTAGCAGAGATATACTGAATTTAAACCACTGCAGGTTGTAGTTTGTAGTTTCAAAGATGTTAAAACCAGAAGAAAACCGTTAAAATTATGTACTCTGGCCACCTTTATACCTGACAATAATACAGTCTGCCCACACACCCCTAAGACCAATAAACTCCGTTTGGCTAAAATATATCTTCCAGACAGTTTTGATGTGAAGACAGAGCTAGAAAATCCTTTTTCACTCATGGTAATTTGTTCCAGTGGTGAGTCTCTCTCACTAGCACTTTTTTGTGTGCAGACTGGTTTTCCATTTTAAATTTGCTGGCCTTAAACTTTCAGCCACTAGTTTTGTCTTTGCCTTTTCCCTCACTACGTTAAACATATTTCAGAACACATTCTTCCCTCTCTGTGCTTATGTACTACACTGGAAACGTTCAAGACAATTTTCTGATAAACCAAAGTCCTTCATCTCTTCCGCCCAGTGTGCATTTCTGATTGCTCTCTAATTCAGTAACAGTTTTGTGTTTACTTTCTAGCCCATAAACAAAAGTGCTGAACAGGCAGGTCTGGACTGAGTACTGGCACTTTCACAGCCTCATTTGAAAATCCTCTACTGAGTGATAGTCCCCCTTTTTGGGAATTTTAATATCTGTAATTTTACCAGTTCACAAGTCACTTGTAGCTGCACTTCTATGGTCCTATATAATTTACCACGAGGTACCAAACCAGTTCACTCATCTCTCACTGTTCCTTACTCTTAACAATAGAAGTCAAATTTCATAAATTGATTTTTATGAGTCTGTTGATGCCTTACAAGATCAGCTCTCCAGCATTCTCTTCATGCCTTCCGCTTCTAGAACAGAAAAAAATCTCTCTAATGCACTCCTGGTTCTGTATGTCGTCTTACAGAGTATATATTCCAGCATTTCATTCTTCATTAAAGGGAGCCTATTTAAGTCAGGCTAGGCACTTTATCGTTACCCATGTTACCTTGCTTGACCTTTAAGAACAGCCAGAATTATGTCACTTTTTGCAGACAAGTTGGGATACCAGCAGAGCTTATTGTATACACTTCATTTTTGTTCCATGCACAAAAAAACCAAAACAAAACACCTACGCACAAACAAAACACCTACGCACAAACAAAACACACAACACCACAAAAAAACCCTATCCTGTCTCATGCAGGATCTAGTGCCTATCAAAAAGATAGCCCTCAAATAAACAGTACAGAACAGCATACACCTCTGTCAGTAGAGTACCCACCACCAACTCCAGCAGCAGAAATCTTAAAATATCTGTGGGATGATAACTACAAAGGGCAGAAACAATTTCCTCACTTGCACAGCAACAACTATTAATAGCAACAGCAGCAGCAGCAACCTCACCTCTTCAACCTCAACTTTCCCATCCTGAGAGAGAAGATCTGAAAAGGAGGAGCCACAGGATTTCAGCAGAACATGAAAAAGAACCTGGTAACCTGCAGCCCAAGCTTCAACAACTTTATTTATGCATCACTTACATGCAAGTACCCTTTAGGAACACAGGACTACAAGAGGAAGGGAGTGGGCAGCAGCAACATTTTCTCTGAGCGCAGCACCAGTTCTCAGCCTTCAGGCCTGCTGCAGGGCCTAGGTAAGAGGCTGAGAACCAGAAAGAATGGGAGTAGGGGTGGGTTTGACATTATGAAGAAAAACTCTCTTTGTGCCACGTTAGACTGTGTGGAGTGCTTAAGGAACAGTAAAGGGCGGGCAACACTCTCCCATTCACTTCTCCATCCCAGCAGGTATCTTTTCTGCGACCAGTGACCTATCTACGAGCTACAGGCCCACAAAAAAATAGAGATACAGCAAAAGCTTTCAGACCCCAGGTTTAAAAATCTCCATAAATAAAATGTTCCCCCACTCACCCAAGCTGCTTCTATTGAAAGAAAGAACATATTCCTTGGTTAGAAGGGTTGCATCTGAGAGGCAGGAACAGAGTATGCTAGATATATGACTGTTCAGAAACATTTAATAGCTTTAGTGAAAAACTTTACCCTACAGTTAGAAAAATTTAACTTGAATAAGACAGAACCTGAGCAAAGACTCATTCTGACAAACCAGATAAGCCAGCAGCCAGATACCTCAAAATAAAGTGAAAATTGATGCCATTTTCATTAAGATAATTTTGCTGTTTCAGGGATTTTAGTCTCTTTATCCTCTGCAATATTCAGCTTGTCTTTGCCAAATTTCGTTTAATTATATTTCTTGGACTACCCCAAATAACACTTCTGTTTGATGTGGACATCCTCCAGATATTTGTAGATGTTTATTGCCCTAACCCTGCCTGTTAGCCTGTGCCCAGTTTGGAAAGATCAGTTCTCATTGAATCATCTCTGATGCCTACAGTATCTGTTGTTGAACAACTCCATCGTCGAACTAACTCTCGTTTTGGATAGTTCCAGAGTGTGCTCCCATCCAGAACACCAAACACACATAACTATCCATATTTCTAAATTCATTGTATCGTCAGGAAAAAAATTGCCATAATTAAGAGTCTAAAACAAACATATCCCACTGAGGACCTTTAAAGTTTATGGCCCATCCAGCCTTGTGCCCTGCACTGTGTAATTTGTGAAGTGCTGTGTTAGCAGGATGGCAGAAGCCTAGATTTGGCACAGGTAGACACTTCCCCACCCTCACAACTAATTTATAATGTACATAGTCTCAGAGAGTCTCAGAGAGATGACTGTGAAATAATGGTGTACATACTGATTATTTCTCCAGTCTAATAATCTGATTTGAGTTGGAACCTGCTGCAATAATGACATTTTACAAGGAAATGGTCGAATGCCTTTTCTTGAATCTTTCTGTGCATCAGAGATCTCAGGAGAGACACTCTGCACAGACAGAAAGAGCTACAATCTTATTATAGGGAGTTAAAGGTAAAGCACTATGTAACACATGCTGTTTTCAAACCTTTTATGCTTGACGAATTATTTTTAATGTCCATGGCCAAATTACAATTTTGCTATAACTGAATTCAGTGAAAATTGGTGAGTTTCTCTATACCTGATTACAAGATATGCTGAGGATTATCTTCTCTCCCCAGCAAATTCAAGTTCTTCTTTTTCTTGCTGGCTGATGCAGATAGAGGGTTTGGCTGTCAAAAATAATGCTTCAAACAATAAAGAAAATCTGGATCCAAACCTTATCCACTGTGATATGGAGGAGAACACCTGATTAATGAGCTAAACATACCACACCTTGTGCATGCTATTCTGCTGTTACAAATGAGAACAAGGTTTGGGCCCTAGGCAGAGAACTGCTAATTCAAGCTGAGCTTTCTTAGCTTTTCCTAGGGCTTGGCATCAAAAAATCAACCAAACAAATGAAACCCACAACCTCAAAACAAAACCAAAACCAGCAAAAAATCCCAACAACACAGCACCAAAACCTAAACTCACTGCTCATGTCTTTTCAGAGGATGTGTGGCCAGGAAAAAAAAAAAATGGAATTTTTCTTCTTTGTGGTTCTGCACAGTTGGTGGGACGCTGAGATGCGAGCATAAAGGCAAAGGAGCACATGCAGACTCTAAGCAGCAAGGTAGCCAGGGTCAGAAAAAGAAATGTTCTTAGCAACCCAGTTCCTTCCTAGTGAAAAAGGAAGAGAGTGGAATATGTGGATAAAGAATGAGTCAAACTACCTGTTTTAAAAATGAGGGAGCAGAAGCACATGCAGAGCACAAGAAACAAGGCACACTAGCAATTAAAAACAACAGGAGTTATGTACCTATCCTACAGATTACATGCTAAAACCAAAACCAACCAACAACAACAAAAAAAACACACCAAAAAAAACCCCACCCCCCAAAAAACCCAAAAACAACAACAAAAAACCCAAAAAAAAACAACAACAACAAAAAAACAACCCAACAACAACTACAAGCTCCAGATAAGCTCCAGTGTCCAGATAAGATTTTTTTGAGTGAAGCGTTAAACAATGGAAAGTCCCTATATATCTACCCATAAAAATCACCTAGGAAAAAAAAGTGAACATATTAACAGTTAACAGTCTAATATGTCATATTAACTTCAGCTTTGAAATTGTCCTAGGAGAAAATGTTTCATAAGAAACTGACATTTTTCTTTTGAGAGTGTTGTAGGAACAAAGCTGTCTTCCACTCTGCCTCTGTTTCTATACTGAAAGGAGAGGTTGTAGCAAATATATAATTTTTCAACAGCAAAATATTGTCCAAAGAGACTATAACCCTAACGCAGCCCAGAAAAACTTTGACAATGGTGTGACTTTTGGCCAACAGACACTTCAAAAAATTTGACAAGTACCGTTTCTAAAATCCAATGAACATGAACCCTTTTGGGGAGTAAGCCTCTCAGAACAAAACTCATCAAGCACTAGTGCTTGGCCAGTAGTCACAGACTATTGAAAATCAGACTTTGTTCCTTAAGCCTGGGGAAATGCCTGCTGGGCAAGCAAAAACATTTCCATCGTTCAGTGACATTTACTTGATTAACTTGATTCATGTCACACTGCATGGGACATTTTAGAAGTGTTATATTGCAGTGAGTATTAGAGATTAGAAATTCATGGCGAGCCCAGTAATAGCATTCTGAGGTACTGGCTAGATGCCCCACAAGAGAAGGTGGGTTTACTTCTGTTTCTTTCTACTAGTCTCTGGAAGATTTGAACTTCCGGTGTATCTTTATCAATTAAAACAAAAACAAATAAACCAACCAACCCCCCACACAAACAGTTTTCTGTGTCTTCCACTCCAACTGTCCAAGTGGCACTCTCATAGGGTTTTCTTTTCAGTTACACGGCACTTCACGTAAATATTTCTATTTTCTTCACTGCAAATCTCCATTTCCATTACTTCTCACAAATTTCTCCAAAACACTTCACAGTTTTGAAATCCGTCTAAAAAGATTAATGGGATTGGCACACTCACATCACCTTAGGTAGCTTTGAAAAATATCACTCTTCGTTATTTTTGTCTGTTACGGAAATGAACAGAAGTGCTGCCCTGTTCCATAGAAGCCTCAGCAACTAGACAAAGGTTCCCTACTGTGTTAAGACAGTTTCTTTCTCCCAAAATAATCCAACTGAGGACAGCCATGTAAACTTGACATCAAACCCTACTAAAACAAACAAACAAATAAAAAAAAAGCCCACAACAACAACAAAAACCAAAATAAAACAAACCCCACCAAAACAAACAAACAAAACAAAAACAAACAAACAAACAACAAACCGACCAAGACAGACAAACAATATTTTCCCAAGGCAGAACTTTTCATGTTAAGAATGTTAAGAAAGCTATTTACTAGCATTGATTTTAAAAATTTATCAGGTCTGGTATTATACTTGATTAAGCAGGTAAAAGGAAGGCAAGCAAAAGTTTTTCTTAATCACAGCTTGCAATTCCACCACGTCAGCTCTCTAGCTGTCATTGAAGTACGTTATTACAAACACAAACACAGGTATGTGTATTGTAAAACTCAATATTAAACCCTTTATTGAAAAGGACAGAGGGCTTTGTTTAGGAATCAGGAACAGATTACTGAAGACAGGACAAGTGCTAGTCTAAGCAAAGTGTTTAAGTCAATGCACAGAAAATAATTACATTTCTGTTTCAGTGAAGCACTTGAGCATGTGCCTATCTTCAAGTGGTGACATAAAAGCTTTGTTGAATAGAGATGAGCCTTCTTCCATCCTGAGGATGAGGCACTTGCTTAAGTCCTTGACTGAATCAGCATCTACTTGAACAAATATAAGCTCCTAGATTTTCTCTTATTGTTTGCACACAGAAAACTACAGCCATGTTACTATGTACTACTCAAGAAATACAGATATGCCCTTCAAGGAACTTCTCCAAAGAAAAGTGCCACAAGATGTTTCAGAAATTGCCCACTGTGGGACACTTTACTGATAATATGGTCTGAAAATGAGGAGATTATGGCTACGCTACCACTGAAGGACCCATTTACAGAAATAAGAGTTTTTCTTTTACATAGATTCAGGCTAGTTAGTACTTAAACAAACAAACAAACAAACAAACAAACAAACAAACAAAAAACCCCCCACAAAAACAAAACCACAAAAAACTCCCAGTGAATTAAAACTGGAATGTTTTTAAAAAGTCATTATTTAAAGGCAATCAGTAGAGATCAAACAAGCAAAGGAAAAATTGGAGCACTGCTTCTTTCCCTAATCCATTGCACCTCTGAAACAAGAGCTCCCAAACTTTCACAGATTAATGATCACCATCTAATACACTGTGTGGCATCTGCTACAGATCACCACTGCATGCTGGAGTACAGTACGACCTTCTCCTGAGGGTTAATTATCTGTTGGCAAAGAGAAAAACAAGCTGAACCATTAACCTCAAATACCAGAGGTCTCAGAACATTAGCACTAAAATATTCTGCAGTTTATACTTGGCTTACTTATGAAAAAAAAAAGAATCACAAATGTTCCACATCCAACACGTAGTCATACTACATCAGCCAACACCTGAACAGATGAGTTGTTCATGAAACAAGAGAATGAACCGTTGCTTAGATACAGTCAGATGTCACTATCCTGTTGCATACAGGTGTAAATGTGAAACTACTAATCTAGGTGTAATGGCTGTAAACATATCTATTTATCAAGTTGAAAAACATCAGAGTCTAATCATTTTAGACACAGAAAAAAATGCAAATCATGGTTAAGTTAAAAAAGTTAAGAACCATCTAAAACAACCAGTAAATGTACCCAAATGTCATCATCCACCTGTAACAAATGAAAGTCATGTGGACTAAGAAAACTCTCTTTTAGAGAGACAAGAAAAATCTGTCAATAAATGCACACACTCACACAGAGAAGATGACAGCATTATAACATCAAATATGAATTAAAGGCTAGAAAGACCAGAAATTTTACACAGGAAACAATAGACATAAAAGCAGCTCTCTGACTAGCATTTAAATGTTTTTAAGCACAGCAAGAAAAAAAAATGGATCTCACTAATAGTATATAGGGATTACTAGCAAGTTATGTACAATAATGTAACAAAGGACAGAAGTATTATTTTTCTCCTGAATTTTATGAAGGAAAAGTGGAAAGTATTTGCATCCTCTAAAGATAACAAAATACTTCTGCATCATCTTCCATTAGTGTTTGAAAGTAAATACCAGTTTAACGTTTCAAAAATAAAGTCCTCAGGAAAACAAAATAAAAAAAGCGAAAAAACATCTGCAGTCATACAGAAAGAGCCGTCTGAGAAGCAACCTGAACTACTGAAGTAGATTTTCAATAGCTTCTGGAGTCCTAAAAAAGTTCAGCAGTACAAGAAAATAGTGATGGAATGATACTTTACATAAAGGCAAATGGGCTGACTGGTTTAACATCAACGATCAGTAGACGTGGCACTAATCCTAACAAAATAATGAAATGACTAATTTATGGCACAGTTAGACATTAAAAGGAATGAAATGTAATCAAAGACAATGAATGTGGTCTTATGAAACCTAAATCTTGCTTTCTAATGAGCTTTTGCTGATAGAAAGGTAAACTTGATAAAGTAATAGATTTCTGTAAAATATTAGATTTGGCCTTAATTAATTAATTATAATTATGCAAGATCAGCATGGTGTGCATTACACAAATTCAAACCTCCCAAAGTAATAGACTTTTAAATGTTCTTTTAAATGTGGAGTAACTGTTGGACAGCATCATTTCTGGAGATGTGTTCCGAGACCTAAGCTATTTCATAGTTATTAAAGCAACAGCTCAGAGGAGAAGTATCGCAGACTACAGCCAATAAATGCACATATTATGCACCCCAAAAAAAGGGAGAGCAGACAGGAACCCCAAGTCATTTGGATCATCCCAAGGAGTTTTCAAACATTTCTCCCCACCTGCACCCCAAACAAAGTTAATAATCTTCTAAGAGTATAGACTTCTGGACCAGGTAATGGGCATAGCCACACACAGCCTCTATTCAAGGGCTAGTCATCCAGAACCACAGTTCAAGAGATTGAGGTATCCCAGGTAACATTCCCATGAAACTTGCTGTTAAAGAAGCCACTTCAGCTAATCAACTCTGAAACACAGAGAAAAGAGAAAAGTCCTATGTGTATGTGTGATAAGCACTCTAGAAGAGTTTAGGTCTGGCATCTGTTTAGCAAAAAGAAAATGGCAAAATAAGAGTGTTTTAGAAATAGCTTAAAGAATGACTAAGGGCCTGGAAAACTTGTTTTATAATGAATAAAGGAGCTCAGGCTATTTAACTGCCAGAGAGAATAAGAAAGTTTGACTGTATACCAATACATACATACAGATTTGATAGAAGAAGGGATTCCAATCTGGCAGACAAAGAAATTATGAGATCCACAGTATCTTGAAGTTTTGTCTGGCCATGTTCAGACTAGAATTAGGGATGTATTCAGGGAAGAATGAAGATAACTGAATAGTTAGTTTAACTAGCACAGAAACAAAAAAGTCAGAAATACTACACTAATCCTACCGCTATTCCTTTTCCTACTGACAGTTTATGCAGTGTGGGAGAGAAAACAACAAAAAAAGTAAGAGTCAGACTGCATCTTTGACACTATGCCATTCAGCATTCAGGCACATCAGCACAAGTGTTATACTTGTAGTGTTTGGTTTGGGAACACATAAAATTTGCTGTTTCTTTGTTTTAATGCAAAATGTGTCAACTAAAATTTTTAATACTGTTTTTTTCTTAAACCCTACAAAATCCAAACAACAGAATCAGACCACATTATATCTAACAGCATCCTCTTACATTTGTAGCATTCTGGTATCACTTCTGTAAAAACAGTGAAGTGACAAACTTTCATACTCACTCTTCTCTCTGCAGTTCAGCATTAACCAAAATACCCTGATCTCCCCAGAGTACTAAGATGTTGTTGACTGCTTCATCTCAGTACTGCAATCTTGGCAAGATGGTTTGTTCTTTGGTAAACGCATGACAAATAGTTACAACCTTTAGCTTTACAATTAACATTACAGACATAACAACAGCATGTTCATAATGCATATACTAATATAGCAGTATTATTCCATATGTTAAGATATTCACAGAATCATAGAATGGTTGGGGTTGGAAGGGACCTCTGGAGATCATCTAGTCCAACCCAACTGCTAAAGAGGGTTCACCCAGAGCAGATCACACAGGAATGTGTCCAGGCGGGTTTTGAATGTCTCCAGAGAAGGAGACTCCACAACCTCTCTGGGGAGCCTGTTCCAGTGCTCTGGATCAAAGTTGTGCTCATTTCTTAATATCTATAATCAGTAGTAATATAGGCAGTATAATACACAATGATTTCGCTAATATCTCTCAAGTCACTGTAATTGAATAACTATGTTAAAATTACTGTGCCTGTAAACTAAGAGTTATATTTATGTTAATCTTCATAAAATCATAATAAATCATTGCTTTGTATAAATCTTAAGGTATTACAAAACATTATTTAAGCTGTAAAAAAAAAATTAAAATCTAAGACTTTTAACAGAAGCTTAAACATTTGCTTTAACTCTGATTTACATTGCACTCCATAACTTGAGTGTAATGATGAGTCCAGCAGATATGAGCTTTAATGAGGGCCCTGAGTAATGATGAACAGCTGGCCATCTTAAATCAGGGTGTCTGCTGAGAGTGGGCAATTTGAAAAAAACATAGGCTATCTATTGCCAACATTTCAGAAGCAATGCCAAAAATTTAAGAAATTAGAGGGAAAAGTGCCTTTGCTAGGATTTAACCCTCTGGCTCTCTCAGGTGCCTGGAGAGAGTGATCACATTCATTTAATCAGCAAGGGAGTGTCACAGCACAAGAGTGAAATTTTACTGTCCTTTCACACCTACAGTCAGGCAGCTTTGGTGAGAGACATGAAAATCCATAGACATTTTATCTCCTTTCCTGGGACAAAGACTGAAATGTTTTCATAGCTGTGCTACACAGACCACCAAAAGCTACTACAAAACAGCAGTTGTCTGCAGGTGAAAGGCATCATCCCCTCTTTGCTAACTCTTGAGCAAGTAAACCTCTGCAACACGATGTAATTATCCTGACTATATTTTATAACTTGTAATAGATGAGAACAATTTACTAAAGAAAAACTTTTCAGTTAAATAAGTCTACTGGCTACAATATGTATTCTCTTAATAGTTGGGTCAAAGACTAGAATCCAAAGTCCAGAAGGCTGTAACAATAGCAGACTTACCATCACTTTTTTATGTTACTCGTTTTATATTTTACAATTTTAATGACCAGTTACTGCAAGATCCATCACAAATAGCCCAAGAACATCCCAAACTGTGATTAACTATCACAGTAAGCTGAGGGAGAACATAACCGAGTTACCCTGTACCTGCAAGATTATCACCTTTCTATTATCACTGTTTTCTTTCCTAGGCCATTACACATCCCATTAGCTTTGCTAACATTCATCTTCTACCCTGCTTTTATGCTGTCATATCTTACAATAAATTCAACATTATTTTCCTTAAATCAATACACCATCTGCTGTGAATCCCCAGTGTTTCAGCCTTTCTCTCTATTTACCCTAATAGCCACTTTCCCCAGAGCTCTTGTTAAACACCGCATATAGGGTCCAAATAGCACACACATTATGTCTGAAGGAAAGAGTGGCTCCCGTCTGAAACCTTCTTGATCAAACACAGTCAACCTCACCTGTGCTGGCTGTGTGTTCTAATATCATAGCACTACCTGCATGACAGGACAGCCAAAAAAGAGCGGGTGAAGGGGAAGAAATCTTCATGATAACAGGATGAGCTCCCTGTGTGGACTCCAACCATGCTAGATCCAAATCTCAGATCCCACAGGATTACCAGAGAAGGTCCACCAGCCATTGGACTCTCATCTTGCAGGCAATCTTCTGAGTCAATCTCACTCTATCACGTTATTCTCAAGCCCTTGGATCAAAGCAGAGTTACTCAAAGTTTCTTTGTAGAAACGACAGTCTCCCTCTTTGATAAATGTGTTATCTTTGACTTTCTAAGAGACAATCAAAAGCAACAGGTACACCAATACTGCAAAGAAATTTCCATCCCAGCCATTTTACAAAGCCAGATAATCTTCCCTGAGTAATCAGCAGATCAAAGCACAAAAGATGCCTTTGGAGATTTAAAACACTGACCCAGCTAATTCACAGGACTAATAGAAAGACTTGCTGCTTTCATAGACAAATGAGAAGGCATGGGAGACTAGAAGGGAGCTTTCACACTTCTCATGTCTTTGGAGATACAAATCTACTAATAGACTCATAAAGAAGTACTGCTTGCAGCCCCCAAAAGGAGTGGATTTAGAGCAGGCTGTGGTTGTTTTCTTCAGTAGGGGTTTATCGAGAATAAACTGGAGTTGTCTAACTGGTGCAAAGTGTCTGTCAGGACTTATTGATTAGAATTCATCCTACCAACTGTTAATTACTAGCTATGCCTGACACCATGTGACTTCATAAAGGAAATGGAAGTGCACCAACGATGGCATTTGGCCTGAGGTGCCTCATGTGCCGCTAGAGCAGAAAAACAACAGTGTGAACATCAATATATTTCTCAATAAAATGTTTTATTCTCCATTTGCAGCTTTGGTTTTAATATCTCACACTATGAGACCATAATTTGTTTTCTCCTCCTTATTCCCTCTCTTAGCAAAGCTACAGAATTCCATACAGTACTTAAATTAATTACACTTTTGAATGAAGAATGTTGAGCTATTTGACAGAAAAATTGCATTGCTTTAACATCACATATTAATAATGTGAACACTAGATTCTTGCAGTATTTCATAGGAAGAACGATACAATGCTTCTGTTGAGCTGTTTGTGTTTCATATCCTGCCAGTTGTACAGCTCATGTCCTCATTCATAGGCAGTTTTGCTGTGCTTGTTTTCTTTAAGTTACTGCCTCATGGTTAGGAATCAGAGTGACTGCATTGCTTGTACGGCATTTCTTGGAAGGAGACCGAACTGCTGCACTAGAGGAACAAGCAGTTTGAATATGTCTTCTGGAGAAACAATATTTCCTCTAAACTGACTGAGAGACGAAAGAAAGAGGCAAAAATATGGGACACAGCTGCTACAGCTGTGAATAACTACCCATTTTCACCTCATAACTGTTTGCATGGGGAAAACTAGTTGTTACAAGTACCGTGTATTCAGTGTAATTTAGTCACCACTTGGCACTTAATTTGATCCTCTATTTAATTTGATCAAGATCTCTGAAACTAAATCATCTGGTGCTTAAAAATACAATTTCCACTCCTATTTTTTTTTTTTTTCTCCTGCTTTAGTCAGAATAAATTGCTGCTGGATAAATTGATTCTTGGCTACAGATAGTTGCTATTTAATTAGTGGTGATGAGCATAAAGAAATGCTCATAAATAAATGAAGGAGAACATAATCCAAGAAAAGACAGAAGCTGATTGAGGAGACCACGTGCAACAGTTAAGGGTAGCTACAAAGCTAAGGAAATATTTTTATAAGTATTGCCATGATAGCACTCAGGGCTTATTTCTTTCCTCTTACTAGTATAACTACATGGTTATAATTTACTTCCAAAGTGTTCTTGTTAAATAATACTGTGCCCATTTCACAGACAGACACAGATCAGTTAAGAGGTTGTATATGATTACATGTGTAATACATCTCCACTGCATCTGGGAACAGAACCACTTCCTTGAAAGGCTCTGTTTAGGAGACTTGACACAGGACCAGTCTGTCTCCTCATAGGCCAGACAAGCTACAGCATAGACCCCAACAGCCAAACAGCCATACCAATAATACAAGAAAACACAGATTTCACTAATAAGGGGGCGGGGGGGAGAAAAAAAAAAAGAAAAAAGGACTACTATTAAACAGGAAGGCTGACATTACACAGTCCAATGCAAAGTAACACTTTACTTTTCAACTGTATTGTTACAGCGATTTTGCTTTTTATCCTCCAAGTTCAAATATTTATCCCACACAGATTTGGCAGAAAATCAAGGTGGAACTCTGCCAAACAATATGAAAGATTGATTTGTGTAATGCAGAGAGCCCTTGGTAGATGACCAAAGAGATGTGTAAAATGGACAATGGATAGTACCAAAGAAAACAGATGAAACACTTTGTAGCATATCAAATTCCAGGACTCTAACGTCTGTTGTATCACTTAGCATTCAAACTTATAATTTAATAGAGTCAGATACATCATGTATGACATCCTGAATGATCCATCATCATTGCACAATATCTTGGTAAAGATGCCATAAGTAAGAATATAAGCATGGAAGATACTGTTACACATCACTCATGAGGAACACTGATATCCAGCCTTCCCAGGGATCAAGAGCTTTTGGTTCTGCCCTGTTTCACCCACCTCCTCCTCTAGTTTTCCCCCACGGAACATTATGTTTTAGGCTGTTCTCCAGCCACATAAAGTCACTTGTATTCCCTTTCCATTCTCCACAGATACTTCCTTGCCTAATTTTATTTTTCAGGTCAGCGACTGTACTGTAGGTTGCCCAATAACATTATTTTCATTAATCCATCACTTGCTAGTGTATTCTGAGGGCAACTTGTGGCAGCAGCATATTTCTGTAGCTCAGGTAATATTCTCCCTTTTAAAATAAATCAGGGCACTGACAACTCCTCTGTTTTGAAAGAGGCAATGAGATATGACATCTGTTTGTCTCACCACCCCAGTCAGGATCTTTCAAAAAAAGCTCACTACAGCATTTATACACCATCTTCTACTCCCTTGCAATGCCTTCCCTCGCTTCTGTATTTCAACAAGCAAACATACAAGAGGAGAATGTTAATATGCACCTGAGGAAGAGAATGGGTTAATGAGATTTGTAGTCAAGCATTCTCATTAGGTGTGAGGTCATCTTATTACAGGATGATGTGGATTATGAGAGTAAAGTGAAGCACTGCACAACAGCATCACTGACTTTCAGAGAATCTCATTCTAGTCACTGAGTAAAAAAAAAAAATTGGTTACTACTGCACAAGAGGTATGTCCGTTGCAACCCATCGTCAACAACTTCACAGTCAGGATTTGTGGCTCAAATATAACGTGGTTTTAATTGTTCATGATGCAGAGCACTTTATATTGACTGCAACTATGCTACGAATAATGACTGCTTGACAGAGAAAGAAAGACAACTGCAAAGCAAAGCCACACCACCTAAACTGGTGTATGTTTCCATTGTCATCCATGGAAACAGAGGAGTGTCTCACTGAGGCACAAAACAGAGGGACAGAAATCTGAGACAGTCCTTTTTCCCCAGCCCAGCAGACTATATCACTGCAAATTATCAGAAGAACAGGGATGGAGTGGACAGAACTAGGAGGATGGCAGTACCTCAGATTGGCATCAGTAGATGTAGCCCTTGCTTGAGTCAAATGATGGAGGAACATATTTCATCCCTGCTCTGCCATGGCTGTGTGCCTTGCCGTATCACCTTATGCCTACATTCAATTTATCGCAACCTAAGCGTTAAGTACTTTTGAATAATTATGATACATTTGTTGCCCCACACAAAGATGGAAGAATTCCACAGCTAAATACAGTACCTCACGTGGCTCATGAGAAGAGGATATTTTAGCTTTGAGGAGATTGTTATTTTTGTGTTCTGTGCTTTACAATACATGCAGCGCCTGCCATACTCTCAGATATTGTAATTATATATGTCATAAGAAATGAAATAAAATTCAGACATCACCTTGGTACCTAAGAATAAATTAGATGTGCACTAAGTGAAGCAACTCTCCTATCTGGCTCTACTCACATCTTTCTCTTCCCTAGGAGAACTGAAAAAAAAAAAAAAAAAAAATCACCCATTTGAATAAGGAAACAATATAAAAACATACTTTCTGAAGTCATATGTGTATTTGTACTTATATTAGCAAAGGCAGCACTCAGTTTAGAAGTTAACACCTCTACCATCTCAAAGGGGCTTTTCATCAGCACACCTACAAATACACACTTCCTGTAAATAATAAATCAAAGTGTTCTTACTGTCACTTGTTTCAAAGAAGATCATTTTAAATAGAAAGCTAGGTCTGGAACATGAGCAACATTCTTGAACTGGTTAAAACTACACTGTTAAACAGAGGCTGGGAAGGACTTTGGGAAGCAGCAGGGGAGAAGAAAAAGGGCATCAGCTAACTCAGGTGAGAGATGCCATTGAGGTCAGCAGCATAGTGAAGAAGCAGAAAAAAATAAAAAGGCTCATCTTTGCCTGGGGGTCCCAGTGGGTGCTCAGTGCCTCACGTGCAGCTCTGACCAACTGATTACAGCACAGCAGTCTTTTGGTGGTTGACATATAGTCAGTCTCACTTCACTGGCCTCCTGAAGGAGTAGAAGGGAAACATATCTATATGCAGAAGTCCACCTAAAGAATAGACTAATAACCTCCTGTCATCCTAAATGCATTTTGCCCCCAAAAGATTTTAGTGTCAGTTTTTAAAGAATTACATGACTGCAGTACAAGCTGAACATGAGTTATACCAGTTATTATATGTTAAGCAAATATCCATACTACTTAAAAAAAAAAATTATTATTTTTTCAAGTGGAAAAATCAGAGTCAAAGGGTAGACTCAAGGCCACACCAAGAAGATTACAATCGTGTCAGTAGTTTGTACCCAGTTCTTCCATGTCCATGCTCCAACCATCCGTCTCAACAATTTCTCATACAGATGATTGGCCCAAAGAATAAAATAAAAAGGAGGGAAAAAGCTAACTAGACACAAGAGATGTGGACAGAGAGCCTATCACTTGCTGAACTACTGTAAAGCTTGTTATTCCTCCTGCGTTACATTCAATTGTTTCAATAATTTAACAGCAGCTCAAACAGGGTAGCCAGCTCCAGACAAGGCATGGCAGACTGAACAAGTAAATATGAGACAAGTGTAAACAGATAGCCCAGCTAGTAGATACAATGTACTAATAACACCATTAGTAGGAAATATATTACTATTATTACTGTCATAAAAAGAGCCCCAGAACGTCGCCACCATGCTATCTTGATGCAGTTTTGAAAAGCCTTGTTTCAGACAAAACCACTCATATGACTGGTAGAGTTACTGCTACACACAGAACCAAAAAATAAACCCTGACAGCAACAAACTCAAGATCATAGTAGATGAATAGAGGTATACAATCACTACCAAAATAACATGTTAAAAAAAAAAAAAGCAATTGCAATGGTGTACCATTGTACAAGCTAGCCTTTATTCACAGAAGCAGAAATTACATAAGATTTTAAAATTAATTTACTCACTAAATTCCAGACAACTAAAACAGGATAGGATGATTCCATAGCAGGATTTGTTCACTATTCATGAGCAGCTTCTAATCTGGATTTAGAGTTTAGCATGTAGAAGTGCCACTTTTCACAGTAAACTGCAGATTTAACAGCATTACACTTTGTTAATTCTGCTGACAGAGCTTTAATAGGACTTTCCTACTCACGTATTTAACTCCTTACACCCCAACAGAGCACTAATGGCAAACCAAAAAATAAACCAAACAAAAATAATCCTTCAAGAAGCAGATGACTTTCCTCTCTAGTCTGAGGCAGATAACAGCAAATTTTAATTTCTATTTATATTTCTACAGATTCTTTGTGTCAGAGCACTCTGTCCTCCTGTTTCTAACTGGTAATACTTCAGTTTCATAAATCCCTCCCATTTCATTTTTTTTTTCTGCAAAATGCCATTTTTCTACTGCCTTAGTTTAGCTTTATTTAGAATCTTTCAAGCTTCAATTCAGCCATCAACTCCCTACCACCACCATACCTTCCCCCAAAAATGAAATTGGATGGAGGGAACCTGGAAGTTGTTGGTTTGGAGAGCTTTCTGGGGAAGAGGGTAGGGAAGAAGTGTGAATGCATTCATTATTTCTCTAATTGAAATGTGTTTCAAATATCTCAGAGCATCCAGATGAATGCTGCTCGATCCAAATGGAAAGAGTTTCATCAGCTTAATGGACATCAAATGCAGATACCGTATGTCAGTGAAAAAGCAAAAGAGCAACTTCTCTGAAATGTCAGTCTTACCAACAAATTTATGAAGACACAGAAGACCTGCCCTTGGTGGACATGATTTCCTAGTTCCCTCCCTACATCCTCTGACAACAGCTTTACATTGTTCCCAAGTGGTCAGCCCCTCCTTCCATGATCTGTAAACTCTCCTCTTCCACTTGAGTTTTCCTAGCAGTTCCCTGTTTAACCAACCAGGCCTCCTGACTCCCTCCCTTGACATCCTACATGTCGGGATGCTCTGATCTTGAGCTTGGAAGGAGAAGTCCCTGAATGCTACCCCTTTACCTTCAAGTACCCTTTTCCACAGGATTTCCCCTAGCAATTGTTTGAAAAGGCCAAAGTTGGCCCTGCTGAAGTCCAGGGTTGCAATTCTGCTTGGTAGTCTGTTCCTGCCACATGAGATCCTGAACTCCACCATCTCATGGTCACTGCAGCCAAGGCAGCCCTCAACCTTTATCACTTCAACCAGATCCTCCTTGTTAGTGAGAATGAGGTCCAGAAGCGCTCCTCTTCAAGTTGCTTCATCCACCATTTGCATCAGGAAGTTATGATCAATGCACTGGAGGAACCTCCTAGACTGAGGCTGGCTGGATGGTCCTTCCAGCAAACATCAGGGCAGTTAAAATCCCCCACAACAACCAGGGCCTGTGACTGTGAGGCCGCTCTCAGCTGCCTATAGAAGGCCTCATCAACTTCCTCACCCTGATCTGGTGGCCTGTAATAAACACCCACAACAGTATCGCCCCTGCCAGCCTGCCCCTTAATTCTCACCCGTACACTCTCAACTCGCTCCTCATCCGCCCCTGGACAGTACTCAATACATTGTAGTTGCTCTCTCACATAAAGAGCAACTCCACCACCCCGCCTGGCTGGCCTGTCTTTCCTGAAAAGGACACAGCCGTTCATGACCACATTCCAGTCATGTGAGCTGTCCCACCATATCTCTGTAATTGCCACCAGATCATAATCCCCTGACCAAACACAGGTTTCTATCTCCTCCTGCTTATTCCCCATGCTGCGCACATTGGTGTACAGGCAGTTCAGGGAGCAAGCTGAGTACACTGATTTCACCCTAGGGGTCTGGGAGGCCTCCTGGTTTTCATCAATTCCAGAGTGCTGCCCCACTGACGCAAGCCCAGCTACAGCCCCATCCCCCTTCAAATCCAGTTTAAAGCTCTCCAAATGAGCCCTGCTAATTCCTGTACCAGCATCCTTTTGCCTCTATGAGATAAACCTTTCCCATGTATCACTGTCTGGACTGGTGTCTTATAAAACCGGTCACTATAAAAAAATCCAAAGCCCTGCCTGTAGCACCAGTCTTGTAGCCAATTGTTTATGGACTGAATTCTTCTATTCTATCCCACATTGGCACCCTAAAATGGAAGGAGGGAAGAGAAAATAACTTTCACCTCAGACTCCTTCACCAACCATCCCAATGCTTTGAAATCTTTCTTCATTCCCCTCAGACTACGGAATGCAGCTTCCTCCCTACATGTCTGGAAGATCAGTAGCAGGTAGTAGTCCATTGGGTGCACCAGGCTGGGAAGTGCCCTGGTGATGTCCCTGATCCGGGCTCCAGGTAGACTACACACTTCCCTATGACAAGGGTCAACTCTGCATATTGGGCACTCTGTCCCTCTCAGAAGGGAATCACCTACTACAACTACCCTTCTTTCTTTCTTATCAGAGGCAGCCTTGAGGTGTGGAGTCAACCACCTCTTCCTCTGTGACCTTGTAGGCGGGCCTTGCACCACATCCTCACCTACCTCTCCTTCAAGATCCAGGGCCTCAAACAGAGGGGCACCTGGGTAAATCAATATATATCGATTTATTATGAATATAATAAACACCTGATGGGGGACTAAGACAACAGAGCCAGACTCCTCTCAATACTTCCTAGTGACAGAAAAAGAGGCTTGGGCACACATTGAAATGTAGGAAATCCTGTTTAAATGTAAGAAAACACTTTTTTACTCTGAGGGTGATCAAACGCTGGAACAAGCTGTGGAAAGAGGTTGTGAGATGTCCGTCCTTTGAGATATTCAAAACCAGGCTGGACACAGCCCTGAGCAACCTCCTGTAATTAGCCCTTCTCTGAGCCAGTGGGGGTCAGGGGAATGGATTGCAGACCAGATGATTTCCAGAAGTGCTTTCCCACCTCACTGATTCTGTAGTTCACTCTGGGAAGAATCACAAGATGGGCAGACAGGGGATAGTCTGCAGGCATCCAGTTGCTGAATATCAAAAGAGAAGATCAGTTCATCCTGACTCTGCTCTCCATTACAAAAGCAATTGACCAAAAGTGAGCAGATTTGCAGCTTCTTGCAGAAGGCAGATCTTGAAGTTGCAGAAGCATCCAAAAATTTTGCTGACAAGACGAAAGCCCTCCAACTCAGCAGTCAATTCTGTGAAGTGTTCACAGCTGCTTCCAACCATGCTGAACAAAATAAATTTTCTGTCAGTCTTCTGTGACTGTAAGCAGCATACTAACATGGCTTTAAACTCAGCAGAACTGCATGATCAGGCAACAACTTTTCATTGTGCTTGTAGCCTGCTCAATTGTTTATTCATTCGGCTCAGATTTCGTTGCACTTAGGTTAACATGAAGAGTTTTTCAGATATGCCTTCCTCTTAGCTCTATGAACCATCAGCTCATTAGCAAGGTTGCTTTGAAGGTGACATTTTTTCAGGTTGTATTTAAGAGACGCAAACAGCCCACACAAGCCCATTTCTGCTCTGGACCTCAGTTGTTTAACAGGCAACTCAAAAATCGTGATGCAGACTGATGCAAAGAGCTACAGAAAGGGTTGCCAATATGCTAGTTTGGTATTATTCCATTGTTTCTGTACTGCTGCGAGCACTGGTTAAGACTGTCTATGCTGGCTTACTCTACAGAATCTTGCTTTCAACTCTGGTATTTGAAAGTTTTCTTGCAAAACAGTTAAAGAAACAAAGATTGGTGGATTTGCACTCAAACATATAGCAAGGTCTCACATTAAAGGAAAGTTTTAAGAAATTGAGAGACTCCATGCTAGTTCAACTTCTGCCTGTGCAAAATGGGAAGACTTAATTTGTAAATAAAAAGATTCTAGGCTGAGTAAATTCCTGATATTTTTGTCTAATTGAGAAGTAAAAAAATATTTCCTATTGATTTCCAGAAAATCCCAATATCTTCTTTTTTTTCTTTTTCCCTACCAAGCTAGGACCATAACTTTTAAGAATTGCTTATGTCTCTTATTTTACCTCCATTTTTTACCTTTAAGGTTTTTGTAATTTGAGAGTGACTGAGTAGCAGGCTTGAAGAAAACTTCTGAAGACTGCTGCAGGGGAAGAAAAAACAAACAAACAAACAACAAACAACAAAAACACCCAATGAACACTTTTCTTAATGGCAGTTTAGAATGGCAAGAGCCACACATGGAGAAGCACGCTGGGCTGACAGCTTCAAGAAAGGCTTTTCTTTCAGTTGTCATGACACTTGTTTCCCACTACCAAGGAACCCCCAAGGGCACTAACATCGAAAGGTCTAGCATACATTCTTTTTGACCTCAAACCCATGAAACTGGCTTTAAGCTCTGGAAAAGACTAGACCAACATGTAGGAAACAAATTACTGTGAGTTGATAGTCTTGCAGGGCTTGGCTGTAAACTCAAAAGCAGAAATAGCTTCAGATGAAAGCAGTCAACCAGCACATTTGCCATCTTGGTTTTAACACTGGAATGTCAGAATTGCAAGGGTTTTTTTGCTAAATAGAGTTAAAAAAAAAAATAAAAAAATCACTCTTAGCTTATCATTCAGGACATAAGCTATTCCTACAATATCTCTGTAAAGAATGATTTTACTGTAAATGTATAAGAGAGCTATTCTTGCCTGAGAAAATGAGTGGGTAAAATATGCAGCTGATTAATACAATGAGAATCAGCGGAGAGATCACTAAACTTCATAACTTTTCACTAGAAGATGAAAGATCCATCCATATATTCTTATGCAAGAGACAATAAACAAATTACTCTTGATTTATGGCTCTGCAGAACCTGCCAAGTATCAATACATACCTCCTTGGAGGTTTCTAGCCATTAAGTCTTATGACCCAGAAATACCAGCTGACTACACTACCGTGGTTCCTCAGAGCACATGTGTTAGGCAACTCCCTCATGAAGGAGACCTAGTCACAGACATCAGGGTGACTGAACGCTCTTTCAGGTACTTCTGTGTTTCCCCCATCTTACCCTTTGTACAGCTTGGGATGCTCAGGGGAAAAGGAAGAACACAACCGAGGAATTCTTCATATGATAAATAATCCACACCCCAGTACCACAGTCCTATCCTTTTATTTAAATAACACAACTTTTGCTACAGTTGCCACCAAAAAAAAATAACCCATATCTGGACCCAGAGCACTAGAGACAAAAATAATGTGCAAATATTTGACATGGAATAACCCAGTTCTCAGAGATACTGAGCACACTAGGAATCAAGTCAAGCTCAAGTTGGTGTTATGTCTCCAAATCAGGGACTGAAAATTAGCATAATGCACACCTCGGAATAGAAGACATTTGTCCCAGTGGTTCTGCTTTGTTCGCTGTAACATTTTGCTAAGGGATATTGCATGACAACAGGAAAATGACCTCTTCGGTACTGAATGAACAGTACACAAGAAGCAGCAGGTCTGTGTTTATTTCACAGTAACAGTGCAGAGTTGCACAGGATCCAGCCTCATCAGGGACATTACCTGGAAGAAAAACTGCTTTAGTTCACCAGCTAGACAGAACATCTTAGGGTGCATACATGCTACAAAAGTTAATGGATTAAGTCTGGCCTTGAGTGGTGATGGGGGGGGGGAAAAAGAAAAAAAGAAGAAAAAAAAAAGAAAAAAGAGATCTCCAGTCACAAAACCAGAAAACCAGTAGTCATACCCTCCTGACAAGTCATAGTAAGTATTATCATTAGATACCAGTCTCCTTTTCTTTTGTTGCCTGCATTCCTTGAATACAGGAAGCTAAGACAGCTAACTCCAAGTTGTGCATTCCTATATAAATTTAAGTTTCAGCTCCTCATTACACACTACGATGGCATGGCACCAACACCCTTCACAAGAGAAATCAATCCTTCAGAGCTTGTTTCTGCTACAAATTGTGCTACATCTTCCCTATTCCCAACAGCACATATCACCTCATCAGCTCTGCAGAGCTGCCCAGCTGTCTCCCTGCTGTGTGTCAGTGCAGGAAATGTTCAGCTGTATGTGGGAGAAGGCTCCGAGACTGCAGGTGATTCTACCGCTCCAGGGTTTGGATACTTTTAGGTTCTCCTGTGCAAGATAAGGCACAGAAATAAATGGGGAGATCAGAATGTGTTAGAGCCACGCTACTGGGTCAAAAAAAAAAAACAACAAAAAACACCACACAAGAAAAGTAATTAAAAGTGAGAGAATGAAGCGTCAGTAAAACAGCCCTAGCACCAGTAAAAGGAGGCAAAATCATTTCTCTTCTCCAAGCTCATTAAGAGTAGTTATACTTCTAAATTTCAGCTGTAAACCTAATATTTTGAGATCGTCTAACTGCAGGACACTTTTCCTGGCAACTGTTGTAGTGCTGACTGCACTTGGCAAGCTACAGTCCTTGAGTAGTCACTTTAAAAAAAAAAAAGTCAGTCCTCTGACTCATTGGAAAGTTTTCATCTCTTTCAGCTTCTCTGGTCTGGAATCGTTGCTCTTTCCCCAGTGCCACACCTCCTATCAATTACTGGTGTGCTGTGGAACACTGTTTAATAAACATCATTTACTTGGCAGAGCACATCTTCTAAGTGATTGATCATAAGAGTCTAGGAAATAGAGTTCTAAGTACTATATCAGTTCCTGCCTTTGCTCTGAGTGGCATCCCATAGTCATTAAAAAGCACCCTTGGCATGAAAATGATTTATTTTAATCTAAACAGAGATTACTTTAATTAAACACACTTTATTCTGCTTGAAAGTGACAGAGCACTCCCCTGAAGGCCTCTATCACTGTATTTATCAAATGGTTTTGGTGGGAGCAGCAAGCCACTCCTTCCCGACCATTTTTCTGTGACGCTTCAGCTTTGCTCCCAAAACTAGGAAGAAAAAAAAATCCACAACGAGAAAATGTAAACAGGTCCAACTAATCTTAGAGAACACTATAGCTATGTAGGGACTTCAACCATTAATCAGCTCCCAAGTTTGTAACTGGATACTAAACGAAGATGCAAAGTTTGCATTAAAAAAAGAAAATCCATATTTAACAGTGACAAAACTCAGGAACATTTGAAACTAGACTTTCGTTCAGGCAAAAGAAGGGTCTGGCTCATCTTTGTGATGATTCTGGAGCATTTGTAGTGACTGAAAGTCAATGAAGTCCAGGGTTTGCTGTACAGGGGCTGTAAAAATGAAGCAATGGAGGTGTCCTGCTCAGAGAACAAAATATTGCTGAAGAAGAACCAGACAAGCAGTTAAAGGAGATGCTGGGAAGGTGTAACTATCAGCAGATGCACAGGGCTGCAAAGCTAGTTCATGTTGAGCCAGAACTAAAACAAAGCAAGTACTTTAAATCGACAATACTAACATTTAATCCTCTTCTCAGACATCCCAGAAGATATTAAAAGGAATGTTACTGGAGTCAGAGAAATTACATCTGCACAAATCTAGTGCTGTATGCTGAAAGTGATAGGGACAGTTTGAAAAGAGAAAGGAGGGGATAAGACACATGCACATGCTTGCACCTTTCTTTTGACAACAGAATCTTCTTTTAAAAAGCAACAAAATCAATTTAAGAACGATCAAAATATTCAGTGGATTCATTTTTCTTGTCACCTCCAGTATATTTAAGAGGAAGGAGAGTCATCACATTGTCACAAGAAAAGACTGATTTACATTGGCATTAAACCAGAACATAACTAGACATACTCATAAACATCCTGAAATAATCCATTTCTTCTTCCTTCCAAATTCAACATTTCCAGTCTAATTTACAGACAAGTATCTGAAATGCATCCAAACTACTATCAAATCAGCATGCTAGGTGACTGACATTCACCCTTCACTGGAAGTCTCTTGGAAAAGAGATTCATGAAAATTCTACCCCAGATGTCTGAGCTTTTTAATGACTAATAGAACAGTGTCTTTCCAGACTCACCTTTCGTTTGTTATTTACTCAGCAGTATTTACACACTGTTAAGACAGTCTAAGCCATACAGGGGATAGACATGCACAAATGTAAACAGAATAATAATGTCCTGGTTGCAAGATAGCTGTGATAGAAAAATATGCTTGCTGTGCAGGAGAACCTAGGGATGAGTCACCACTCTGAAACGTTCAGGCAGTTCTGAAAATGGCTGTAATTATCCTTCCTGCTCAAGTATGGGATACACCTTTTATTGCATTTGAACCATTTACTGCTCTGCACTTCACTTGCAAGGATTTGTACCAGAGGACACTGTCAGAGAGAAAATATCAGTCCTGCAGTATGCATCTTGGAAGACTTAAGGGCACCCACTGATCCTCATCTTCAACTATAGGGGCAGGTTTCGTCCACCAACTGTTTTAAGGTACAAAAGTAGAGACAAAGCCCCACCCAAATAGAAAGAAAACTACTCCTACTGCAAAAAAAAAAAGAGTATTTCCCTAGCAGGGAGTATAAATATACGTGAGAACTCTGATGAAATTGTTTATGCTGCAGGAAACAAGTCTTCTTTAGACATTTTCATTGATCAAATTATTTATTTTTACCTATCAGTATTCAGGTGTGCTTAATGCTTTTTATGCTCAGAGGGCTAATTAAACCTTTGCAAAATCTCCAGTCACTCCATCTCAGGGCTTTGTCTTCCTTCAGACAAAACCTGACAATTTAGCAAATAAAATCATGTTAGTCTAAAGAGAAGTTTGCATATCTTTTCATGCTAAAGACCTAACTTCCCTGTACCTTATTCTCTGCTGAGGCACTATTCTAGCTTGGTAAGACCATGTTCTTTGCCCCAGATATCATGAAGTGGGAGGATTTCATGCACATGAGAAATTGATACCCCATTCCCCTAGCTTCAACTTCTGCCTTTTTTTAGATGACAGGAGCTCCCTGTCTGAGTGCTTCCCTGGCCTACAGGCAAAACTAACAAGCAAGTAACGAGCTATAGGCAGCAACGTATTTTTCCTACCCTTGTGGCCTGCAGAAACAGAGACCTCCTTACAGCAAGGCAAAACCACCACAGTGGGCTGCGGCTGAATTGGAAGTTAATCCTTACCGGACAAGTAAAGCAGCCTTGTCCCTACTATGTTAGCAAACTTGTTTCAATGCTCAAAATATGCAACAAATTCCCTTCAGAAAGGTCTCAAAAATTAGTTTTCTTTACGAGGTCAGAAGCACAAGCTACAAAATTTCCTCCCACGGTTAGGACAAGCTGTTTATTAGTTGAATGAAATACCGATGCTTTTCCTGCCTTAAACTTTCTTCCGCAACTTTTTTTAGCTGACTTATTTTTTAAAAAAGGAAATTTTAGTTACAGGCACCAAGAAACTAGGTCCTCATAAATCTCTACATAGGGATAGATCCCAGGTCTTCTTCCCATGAGAGAAATCTCAGCCACATTCTCTTACAAATGGAGGGTGAGTGGCTGTGGCAGCATCCCCTAAGGCGATCCTAGGCTGTCCCATAGATTGATTTTTGGATTGGGAAAGGTCTTTGGAGAGATACAGAAGACACAACAACTAGATTACCATTGCAGGTTCACCAAGAAAACAACAGATAATATGTTTCCAGAGAAAGGCCTGCTAACAGAGAAAAGGAAGAGAGAGAAGGAAATTCGTGTGGAGAAGTGTAAAGGTTTTCTGACTCAAGGAATGGACTGCAGTGCATTTTGGGGTTTGGAGATGCTAGAGATACTGGTATTTAGTGCCTCGTTATCTAAATAATGTTCCACTTTATTTTCAGTCACCCTTTACAGCTTACTGTTGGTACCCCACACCAAAACATCTCTCCAGATACAAGATTACGAGCCAGCAATAATAAAAGGTAATATATTGTATTACTAGACACCAATTTAATTATAATTTTGCAAAATTTATTCATAATCCGCAGGAAAAAGTGACCTGTTCTCTAGGGAAAGAGGCAAGGAGAAAAGAGGTGTGGGGAGAGATTTTTCTCCTATATAAAGAATTTCATCTACACATGTTAACGACTTCACTTTACTATCTCATCATAGGAAGCTAACACAATGCTATCATTTCACTCTCTTAAAAACATTTTCTCTTTGTTTTTATTTTTCTTTTCCACTTCAAATTAAATCCTTCAACAGCCCTCACCACAAGCAAGATCTGTTGATACATCTCAGCACAAGTTAATGACGTAGCAAACCAAACACACAACCTTCTCCAGTCAGCTCTTCAGACTCTCTCAGCAACTATAAGACTTCAATTAGGCAAATTCCTAATTGCTGCAGACTGCTTTTACTGCTAGCAGTGACCCTTTACATCATTGTTAACACTCTTGTGTGATTAATTAGGCAAATGGCAGCAGACTGAACTTCTTATTCCTTGTTATTTCTATAGACTTTCAAAACACAGAACTTATTAGAGAGGCAGTGATAAAAGCACTTTCATTACACAGTTCATTTTGTACCTCAGTTTGCCATAGCTTTAGCTCTAGCAGATATCTATACAAGGCACTTTAGTTCTTCCGGCAGTTTGGAGGTGCAAGGCAGGTGGCCAAAGGCAGAACATGCTACTGCCAAGCACTCTCACCTTAGACTGGGTTTTGCTTGACAAAGCTGAGGCTGAGAGGCAAGGAAGGAACAAAAGAAAACAGCTGCCTAAAGAATAAAGCAGTAAGATTTACATTAAAGCAACATGTACTACTATACACAAACAGCAACCTATGCCTGGACAAAAGCTTAATACGTATTTTATTGAAAACATCTAAAATTCAAAATAACATGGGGAACAAGGATGGCTTCTGCCTGTTACACTTGTGGTATTTGCTACTTTCTGGAAACAAGGACTGATGACCTGAAAGAATCAGGAATTTAGTAACCTATTCAAGCAATAAGCAGGGAAACAAGAGACAGATCTCTAAACATTGTGAAGTAACTGTAGTAAAAATTCAAGGTTTCGGTTAGGAATACTTTACAAACAAATTCCCTATATATCAAAGTTTCTTTTCATCAAGGTAGTGCTGGCTGAAAGAATTTCTACATTGAGAAACAACTATGAGAGTGCATTAAGATGGATGGAAAGAAGGCTATGATATATTGCACAGTAATGCTTGCACAAAACCCTACCTGAAAACAGAGCTACAACCAGTTTCACCTAAGCAGAAAAAAAAAAAAAAAAAAAAAAAAATTATATAAATTATTATAAAATAAAAACATTAAAAAAAAAAAATCTTCTGTAGTGCTTTATGCACTACAAGCTTCCCCAAAAGGAATAAAGCAAGTCTAAAAAGTTACAAGTGAACGTGCAGTTTCAAAAGCTCAAAGTTATACTGTTAACACATGCCAAAAAATGGTTGTCCACATTTTTAACATTTTGTGACCCCTCATTTTAAATATTTTTTTCATTAAAAAAAAAAAAATAAGATAAATTACAAAAAAACCAGACCTCTGTAAACACTTGTAACCAGGATTATGTTGGATATTTTAATTGATATTGAATGTTCAGTTTGTTCCAGTTTCCTACAAACCATACTAAAATTCCTCCTGTTCAAGTCAGTTTTTCAAAACAAAATTTTAAAAATCATAGAACAACTTCAGCTTATAAACAAGACTTCAGTTTCACCAGTGGAAATGAAACAGACTACTCACTACGCAAATGGGAGTCAAGTATTTCCTTGATCTGAACGACACAGCAGACAACTTCTATGCCAGCAACAGAGAAACAAGACAGTTAATGGGTCTTTCGTAGAGATGGTAGTCTGTAACAAAAAGTTAAAAACAACAGAAAAACCCAAACAGACAAGAAAACAGAAACACAATAGAATTAAGAGTACTTCAATTGAGGTATGATAAATAACGACTATTTGAGTTCCAAGACCTAAGTACTGAAGACCTTTTGGCCACAGTTTATACCTGTCTAGAGCTTCAAAATTCTACTTTCTAAAGTAGACTTTTCCATAGGCATTTAAGGAATTAATAAATACGTTGAATGAGTGGTTCATAATATTATGTTGTTTCTTGCAAGTTTACATTAAATGTGTAAGAGTAACTGTCAGCATAAAATACTCATCATTTTTTTTGAAAATGAAACCATTTTTAATGAAGCATATAAATAGTATTGGTCAAGCCTAAAAAGCAACCCACAAGAAAATTTTATCTCCTTCAGATATACACTTCTACAGTCGAGATCCTTTTGGTCTGTGGCTTGCTGTTTTGTTTACAAGAAGTATTAAAAAGTCATGAGTAACAGCTCCCTAGCTGACGTGGAACAAAGACCACAATTTTGGACCTCTAAAATCCAGATGCCAGGTGGAAAAATGCCAAATAAAACTGTAATAAGTAGATTAGAGTCCAAGAAGAACTTGTTCTCAGACATATGTCACTGATTAAATGCTCTCAATTATTGAGCAACCACCTTTCTCTATTGGTCCAAAGGAAAAAAAAAAAAAAAAATTCTGCCTCTTTACATGATTCCTTTGGATCCAAAAATCCAATCCTTTATTACAGACTATCGCATAATCACTACACTAAGCAGACTTTTTTGCACTAATGTAAAAACTCCTTTGTGTAATATAAAGGTTAAAACACCCAGTTATCCTGTGTTTTTCCTTAATGCCTGCTACATGTCTTCTTACTGGCTCAAACTTTGTGAGAGATCGACACAAGCCTGTATGGAAAGCAGCTTTTGTGCCTGCCTGGAGTGGTAGAAAACACGGAGATGTCAGTCTCTGTTTCAGAGACAATATACAGGGAAAAGCAAAATTATAGGAATGGTAGTCGTAGATTCATGTCCAGCAGCTTCCATCCTTTCCTCACCCCACAAAGCACTCTCATAGAAATTCATCAACTTGTTGAAAGTCTGAGAGGTAGAAGGGACTCAGTCATCTGCTTGACACCTACCACCTCCAGCCTGTTGTCGTGTTAACTCCCATCGATCTGCTTACCCCAGTGTGAATTTTAAATGGCTTCAGTCTTATTGCTGTAAAGCCAAATTCAATCTCACTAAAAATGCAAAAGCTCATAATACTTAATAGTATTATACTATGTTTTAAATATGATGCACAGTACCAAAGAGAAACACTAAACAGAAAGTCACCTAAAATCACTTAAAATACAGCAATTTGAAAGGAAACTATAACCTTATAGTTAATATGTTTCTTGCATAACAAATTTGCTTTTACATTAAAAGGTTTAATAAGTTGCTGTTTAAACAGGTTACCCTAGAACAATGAGTAGAACCACACACAGCATCTGATAAATTCGTAAACAAACACACACAGACATGAATCTGTTACACTGGCAAGCCACATACAGCTTTGTTAGCCAAACTTATGTTACAGAAAGGAACTATGTCAACCAAACAGCTTTTTCCAAGGGAACGTCAGAAAAATATTGAATCGCAGAATTTAAAAAGTTTTCAAGAAACATGTCCAGTCTCAGAATTGAATAAAACTTATCAAAATATTTTTATTTTAAAACACAAAATATTTGAAATAATTTTGGAATCAGTTACAATGACTTCTAAACAGACTAGTTCCATGAGACCAAAACTCAGTCTTGTGAAAGATTATCTGGTTTCTGCATTTATTCCAATTATTTACTGGGGACAATGCTGTAAAATGTTTGAGGAGATGGAAGTCATGTTTTGAATTAATGTCTGTCTAGTAGCTTACATTAGTGAAAGACAATCTCATGAAAGCGAACAGTGACTTTTAAACAAAGGTATTTGGAATAGTAAGAGCAAGAAGTACAATCTGATCCAAGCTCTTTTACAAGGTCATCAGTACTTTGGATGAGCTTTATGGTGTATGGTACAAAGAGTAAATGATATTGTTCATGTTCTCATATAGCACACCCTCCAGTTTCAAGATTTCAAGACAAGTTCACTTCCATCTTGTATTTATTGTAACAGACTTTCATTACAGTTAAATACAAGCACAGGCTCTTCTGCATGATATTTAATTATAAATGGGACATGAGATCTAGGTGATATTCCCTGCTGTGTAATAAACCAAAAAGAGAGAACCTAAAGCACAATTCACCTGCAGCTTAAGTGTGGGAAATTGAGTGACCAATAAGATGTCAACATTTTTAGTGTTAAGATGCCTGTTGCTTGAGTTCTATGAAGGGCCTTCTTTCGTTTTTTCTGACAAAAAAAATTTGTTCTTGTTTATTTTGATCTTTTTCCTGCTGGAGTCACAAAAAATAGTACTCAGAAAAATCTTGTTTTAAAGCTCTGTGTTTCTGGTGAAATAGAACAGGGACAGAAAACAACATAAGGCAAAAATAATCTGGATGTTAGATACACATCACAGTTGCAACAAGAGTCACGGAAGTTCAATTTCAATTATCACTAGAGATCATCATCCTCACCAGATTTCTTTACATAATGTGCTACATTAAGGTAGTAAAAAATCTGGTGTATGGACGCAGCAACTATGTAAAACATCTGCTGCCTAAAAAGTCAGCTGAGAGAATGACTATGGACATATGGGGATACCAGTAGTAAATCACCCCTTGAAGGGTAAGACAAGCTCTGAAAAACAAAGCAAGGGTGTGGAAGGGGCCATAATTTGACAATTGCTGCTGATTTGTGCTGTCCTTGGGGCTCATCCTAGAGCTGTCACCACCTCTAGGGTCAGCTTGTCATCTGGGACCTCACTTGCTCTAGTTCAGCACGACTTAAATACTGTCCACCAGTGGAGGACTAGAGGGAAAATGCAGACACCATGGACCCTCACGAAGGCACTATACAATGGGAAGAGTGAAATTGTTTAAAAGACCCAAAAATTGAATCAAAGAAGGAATTTTATTCAGATTTTTAAAATCTCAGGTTATGTTTCCAAAGTGAATGGAAAGCTGAACTGATTCTTTTAACTTAAATTTGCATCTTTGGTTTATCTGACGGGACCCAGCAGAACTTCCACTGTTTTCTCTATTCTCACAGAAAGCACTGGAGTGGAGTCAACCAAATGATCCAGTCAGGCTGATATTTTGCCTCTGGGTGGCAAAAGTATTTCTCAGGAAAGTGTAAGTCGTTGGACACCTTTCCATGTGCAGGCAGAAATTATTTTTTGCTGCACTTAAGAATCAGATTGTAAACTAGTAGGCTGATGCAACAGCAGCACAACAGTTACAGGATCTGCATCCTGAGTGGGGGGTTGCTGTTTGGTTACAATAACAAAACAGAAGACATACAAAACAGGTTGCCTCAAAGTGGAACCAATGAATGCTTCCTAGAGACTAACCCAATTTTCATCTGTGAAAATGGAAACAAACGTTGAACAAGACATTGCCTTGAAACTCTTTGATTAATCTTATATCTAGAAACACTTTGTTTTTCCACTCATAGGGGACAGAAATTTTTGATATCTTATTCTTTTTACGGGCATTTTGCCTAGCCCAAATTTAGTAGGAAACATCTAATACTAACAGAACCACGCACACCAAAAAAACCCCACCAAACAAACCACCAAAAACCCACATCCCCTGGCCCCCAAAATGCCACAATGTTAAAACTACTCTTCAGAACTTTCATCTCCAAAGCATCCCACAGAAATATATTCACTTGACATTTACAGAAGAAGACATCTCCTTTCAACCATTTCATATTTTTCACCTTTTAATCAAGGACCCTCTTTGTTTACGGAGAAAGCAAATACTGTGTTTGTGGAAAACATAAATGTTATTCCCACTACTTCTGATTTACCTTTGTGTAAACTGATTTCAGTTCGTGCCAAATGCCACTTGTCATGTCACAACACATCACTGAAAAGAGACTGACCTCATCACCTTTGCACCCTCTCTTCAGGTATTTATATGCTTTGATCAGATCCTTCGCACTAAACATTCCCAGCTCTCTCAGTCTTTCCTTATGGGAGAGATGCTCCAGTCCCTTTACCATCTTCATGGCCCTGCGTTATGCAATAAACTTTTTTTTTTTCCATGTTCGAAGTTAGGAAAAAAAGGACAACTAAATCATATACAATGACAACCTAGTGGCCTTTTATGATGGAGTGCCTATACCAGTGGAAAAGGGAAGAGCTACACGTGCCATCTATTTGGAATTCTCTAAGGTGTTTTATATGGTCCCCACATCCTCCTTCTCTCTAGATTGGAGAGATATGGATTTGATAGGTGGACTGTTTGATGGATAAGTAATTGGTTGGATCATCACATCCAGAGAGTCAATGGCTCAATGTTGGATGGACACCAGTGACAAGTGGTGTCCTGCAGGGGTCCATATATGGGACCAGTACTATGTAATATCTTCATCAATTACTTAGACAGTGGGATCAAGTGCACCCTCATCAAGTTCACAGATGACACCAAGCTGAGTGATGCAGTTAACACACCTGAGGGACAAGATGCCACCCAGAAGGACCTGGACAAGCTCAAGAAGTAGGTCTATGTGAACCTCATGAGGTTCAACAAGGCCAAGTGCTAGGTCTTGCACCTGGGTCAGGACAACTCCCAGTGTCAATAAATGCTGAGGATAAATGGATTGAGAAAAGCCCTGCAGAGGAAGACTTGGGGGTAACTGGTGGATGAAAGAATAGACATGACCTGACAATGTGCACTTCCAGCCCAGAAGGCTGCATCAAAAACAGTGTGCCCAGCAGGTCTAGGGAGATGATTCTGCCCCTCTGCTCTGGTGAAACCCTAACTGGAGTCCTGCATCCAGCTCTGGGGCCCCCAGTGTAGGAAAGACATGTACCTGTTGGAGAAGGTCCAGAGGAGGCCACAAAAATCAAAGGATTACAACACCTCTCCTGTGAGGAAAGGTTGAAAGAGCTGGGTTTGTACAGCTNGCAGGGGTCCATATATGGGACCAGTACTATGTAATATCTTCATCAATTACTTAGACAGTGGGATCAAGTGCACCCTCATCAAGTTCACAGATGACACCAAGCTGAGTGATGCAGTTAACACACCTGAGGGACAAGATGCCACCCAGAAGGACCTGGACAAGCTCAAGAAGTAGGTCTATGTGAACCTCATGAGGTTCAACAAGGCCAAGTGCTAGGTCTTGCACCTGGGTCAGGACAACTCCCAGTGTCAATAAATGCTGAGGATAAATGGATTGAGAAAAGCCCTGCAGAGGAAGACTTGGGGGTAACTGGTGGATGAAAGAATAGACATGACCTGACAATGTGCACTTCCAGCCCAGAAGGCTGCATCAAAAACAGTGTGCCCAGCAGGTCTAGGGAGATGATTCTGCCCCTCTGCTCTGGTGAAACCCTAACTGGAGTCCTGCATCCAGCTCTGGGGCCCCCAGTGTAGGAAAGACATGTACCTGTTGGAGAAGGTCCAGAGGAGGCCACAAAAATCAAAGGATTACAACACCTCTCCTGTGAGGAAAGGTTGAAAGAGCTGGGTTTGTACAGCTTGGAGAAGGCTCCAGGGAGAAATTATTGCAGCATTTCAGTACTTAAAGGGGGCTTACAAGAAAGTTTGCCTACAAACTTTCTGCAAGGTGATGTAGTGATAGGACAAGAAGTAATGGTTTTAAACTAAAAGAGGGTAGTTTTAGACTGTATAAGGGCTTTTTTATTTTCTTCACAATGAGGGTGGTGAAACACTGGAACAGGTTGCCCAGGGAGGTGGTAGATGCCCCATCCCTGGAGACATTCAAGGCCAGGCTGGATGGGGCTCTGAACAACCTGATCTAGTTGAATATAACCATACTCATTACAGGTATGTTGGACAAGATGACTTTAGATCCCTTCCAATGCAAACTATTCTATGATTCTATGACTATTTGTCCTATGTTTGTCCTATGGAATCATCTTTCTTCCAGAATATTTTTTTTAACCACATGAAAGGCCAGAACACTACATTTTTAAGATGATAGCTTCTTTAGTGTTGTTTTAAGGTTGCTAACACATTTTTACAGCATGTTACAATGTGACACTCCAAACATTGGCACAATTTTATTTTGGGGAACTTGCAAGAACTTTGCTTTATCCACAGCTGCATGCAAGGACAGAGATCCTGGTCAAAAAAGCTAATTAACATGCTTCAGATTAGCCACAAAAGTAATCTCAATTACTTCAGCACAAAGTAGTTACTCATCCCCAAATTAAGGTCCAGTATATTCTTTAGTAGCTTGTAGATTGAACTAAACTTGAGGACAGAACTGAAGACACCTGGGGATCCCCAAACCTGTTAGTTAAGAGCATCTCCAGTTTTTGGTGGAAATACCAAATAGTGAGACATATGGTTTTAGCAAGATTCTGGTAGAGCCAGAGAAAAAACTACAGAATATAGAAAACATTATGCTGTTCCAGTTTTCACCACCCAGGCTGTAGAAACCAGACAGATGTAAGCACAAGTGAAAGCATTGCAGGCAGCTTTTGTCTTGTCCAAGAGGAACTTCCCTCTTCTCAACACTTCTTTACAAAATGTAATTGAAAATGGTTATAGCAAGAAAGTATGTAATTCAAACACCTATCTTGTCTTTCACCAGGGCCACAGAACTCCACTATACTGCTGTGTATCCATCTGTAACACATTTGCTGCTTGCCTGGAAAGAGGCTTTATTACATAAACAAGGATTTGTTCCCAGTAGAACAGGTTTCCTCTTCTTCTTCCTCCTGCTATTTTAACTCTCTTCCAGATGTTTTCTTTCTTTTATGCAAGGCAAATTGAGTTAAATGAGAAGATCAAACTCAGGTGAAGAAGATATGTCCATCTGAGGTGCATTACTTCATGACGATCCAAACTTTGAATTTGCATTAGGTTCATTACTAGAACAGCTGTGCTGCCTCTATCACTATGTGTAAGAATGAGGACAGCTCTTCATATTAAGTTCTTATTTTGCTTTCAGTTCTCATCCTCTTATATTCCCTTTGCCCCTTTCCTTGTATTGTTAACTTTCTGGGAACCTCCTTTCTATTGCTCTATTTCAGCTTTACTTTTTTTCTGGTGTGCAGTCCCCCAGTTTCTAGAGTCACAGGATCAGCAGCTCTGTACTGTTCTCTCTATCTAAGTGAAATATTCCGGCACTTAGACCCTTCTGGGCATTGATGCTGAAGGCTGGCTCAGACCCAAATCTCAGTCCCAGTCAGATAAGGAGCCACAAACCTCCAGGCTTCCTTCAGGTTTTTCTGAAGTTTGTTCTTAGGAACCCAAACATCAGTTCAGGGGTTTTGGCAGACCACGATCTTCTGGAGGTTACTCAGAAGATGGAAGTGGCCAAAGGGTCAGAAGGTTTTGAAGTCTCTGTGGAACATTGGGATACTGTTTGGGACATCACTTTGAGTACCAACCAGGTCACAGCATCTGATGGTTGGCCCGTTATTTCTTTCATCTGTAAAGAGCTTGTTTTCTTTTCTCCCTGGCTTCCCACGAGAACAAAATTTGTACAACATAGATTACTGCAGCTTCTCAAAGGTGCCAATAGAAAATCCTTTTTTATCATTAATTATCCTCATAATCACTGGTACTGTAATAGAACTCAGAGTGGATTATTTAAAATACCAACTCAGTTTTAATTACAGTACTTTTAAAGAGATTGTTTTGTAACAAAGATTGGTATCATTAGCTCTGAAACAGTACTAACAAGTTGTAGCCACTGTGTCTTTCCCTTCCAAAAAAACAAAAGTCATCCTTATTTAGATTAACATATTTGCATGATGATTGTGCTTAAGACTCCCATCAGTTTGCAGAAATAATGCAAACGAGTACTGTGAGTCTTTGCCCCAAGGAAATACATTTTATGCAGATAACATGAAAAATATACTCACAGATTAAAGACTTAAAATTTTCCATACAGAGATTCATGCAGTCATCCATTGAGCAGCTTTGTGCCTCCTAAAGGGCATATTCACACCATTTAAGTTAAGGCATCTAAGTGAGGAAACTAGTTTGAGGGTAGCAGGTTTTGAACTGGAGCAAATAAAATCACCTTCAGGAGACTAAATGGGGAACCGAAGTTCTTGACAGCCACAACTGGACATGAGCACCCCCAGATATTTGAAAAATCTGTCCACAGGCTTAAAACTCTGCTTTTTGTTCACGCTTCTGAGAGCAGGAAGGAGATACTGTCATGGTCAAAATCGTATTTATGGATAACAAGGAAACACATCTTCTATTTAAAGTCAAGAATTCATTGTTAATGTAATCAAATTCTAAATCTGACCACGGCCAGTCTAGAACTAGTTCCTCAAAAAAAAAAAAAAAAATATTAAAAAACAAATTAATGAATAACAAGAAAACACATATTCTATTTAAAGAAAAGAATTCATTGTTAATGTAATCAAATTCTAAATCTGACCACGGCCAGTCTAGAACTAGTTCCTCAAAAAAAAAAAAAAAAAGGATAATAATATCACTAGCATGCAGAAAAAGCCTCAATAATAGTTGTAACACTTAACATTGCTTTACACAAAGTTCTTAGTCTGTACACCATTTCCCAGTGTTATGCTAACCCTCCACTGCTTCTCTGAGTCTTAAGCTTGGTGTTTTCACCCTGGGGTTGGCAGAAGCAGGGAAAAAGGAATTATGGTAACCTATGAGCATCATCGTCTTTCATCAGGAGGAATATAATGTTTATGTTGGTAGGTTTTTATTTGTCCACTTGGGGCCCTTTCTACATGCCTGCTAACAGTTTTACTCCTTTGCTCCTCTTCGTCAGTCTGCAGCTCCACGTTGCCTCTAAGCTTACTACATAGAGGGTCTTTTATATATGTTAGATACTACTACTTTGCTCTCTTTTTTCCCCCTAACGTTAGTTTTGTTCAGCTCCAGGTCTGCATTTTTAAGCAATGATTGGTGAGCTGTTAGTATCTGTTGGGTCTCCCAAGTGAAGCCGCAACTCTTATTATCCCATGCCAATACTTCTCTACAGCACACTCTGCATTTCCAATTGTCAAAGCCCTTTCATTACACTTTCATTACGCATTCATTACACATTCATCATTAGAGTAATAAATTCCTGATTCTACTCAGAATAACGACTTGTTAATGCTATTTATATAAAAGGTTGTATCATAACAAAAGTAAAAAAAAAAAATTGCCATAGACACCTTGTCAGTTAAAGAAACCACGAAACTACTGCCACAACAAAATGAAGTAAAACACAGCTGCAGACAAATCAAGGTCAAGCAAGCCTGACAACAGTCAGTCTGAGGCCTTATAAATTCAGTACAAAGCTTGTGGCTTGTTACTAGCTATAGCAGTGCTGTATTACAACACTGCATGGCTACAACACCCCAAAATGTAAAAGTTTTTCCCAATGTGCCACAAGACCTCCTAATAATTTAACAGGTAGTTTCTTTGATAGAAACACAAAGAGGAAATGTATCATACAGGTTACTCCAGGACCTGAAGCATCCAGCAATTCTGCAGCCATGCTGCAGAAAGTGCCATTCAAGGAAGGAAAGCAAAGGTGTGTCTTGTATCCACAGTCCTGCAACTATTCCACGTAATACCAGCAACCTCACAAGAGACTTCTTTGTATCCAATACTTTCGCACAGTCCTTAAAACCCACGACTCTTCAGTAATTCTACTCTACACACTGCAAGAAAAGGGCTCCATAGATAAAAGCTTGAGCATTTTGCAGCTTGTACACTTGAAACATTAAAAATTCTAACATTCAAACTTTATTCTTTATTCCTTCTGGCTGCAGCAAAAGCACAGTAATAGCTACATTTCCATCCTAAAGGTATACGCTTGCTAAATTAACATCTTAATTTAAATCAAAAGGCAACCTCTAGCCTGAGCTGGTCCAGCTATAGCAACAAAGACAAGAATACACATCTGGGCAGAAATGTTCTTCCTACCGAAGTCAGGTAGGCAGGATCCACAAGACTGAATTTACAGGCTCTTGGTTGAATCAAAAATAAACTGGTACTACCAGGACACATGAATTCCTGGAAAGCCTGATGGAGTGGAATACTGATAATTTAACTGGCATTATACAAATGAAAATATTCATGTCACTGCAGCCTTCCTATCTAAGAAGGTTTCAAATATTAATGCCTTTTGCAAGAGTGATTTGATCGATACGATTTGTGTTAATGAAAGAAGAAATGAGTTAATCAAAACATTCACTTTGGAAGAAAAAGTTTTCCAACTGTTCAGATACTGAGGCCCAGCAAATATTCCCTCCCTTACCACATCTTTTTATAAAGACAAGCCTTGCAGCAAAGCAAGCCCTGCTTAACACACGGAGGAGAGACTATGGGTTATGAGACATGATGCAACTCTGATAAGTGCTACTGTGGATTTCTTATCTGCAGAAGCCATATGACAAATCACTGTACAAAAAAATCTCATTGTGCATTGTTCATTTTCTTCTGACCCAAATCATACATTGTTCTTTGATTGATCTGTTAAAGATACAGAGAGGGAAGGGAGGTGTGGTTGCATCTTCAGGATCACATTAACCAAGATACATGGACGAACTCCGAAATGAGATATTTTTGTGTCCGTGTGGAATTTTTACCAAGGTCCCTAGAGGTCACACATGCAAAACCACTGAATTTGTCCACTGTGCCTCTAGCTCTCTCAAGGTTTTGCATTAGTAAGATAAATGGCTAATTCACTACAGCCAAATGTTGCACATTTAATGATTAAACACAAGCCTCCTCACACTTGGCTTCATTTATTTCCTCTGCAATGAAATATGTGCAGGTTTATATTTTTTCATTACTATATAAATACAAGCAGTTTATAAAAAACTGGAGGAATCGTCAAAGCTGAATCTTCCATTCTAACATGAAAATGTGTTTTGGTTGTTATTTTTTCCTACTATCTGCTGACATGCAGTTATTTAATGCCATTATTTGTCTTTAAATAATTTTTAAAATTGCCAATGTTCCTTCCCTTGGGAATTCAATTAGATGTAACCCGAGATCCGTAGACATTAATAGGAAGTAGGAAATCTTGCTGTTCTAACTAGCTATTGTTATTAAGATTTAGACAATGTTAATTATAAGTAGTCCCTTATTATACAGTCTTCAGCATTAACATAGCTAACAAGAAGCACCTTGTAGTACGCTCATGACCATAAATAAGTGCTCGAGGCCCAATTACATTATTAAATGTTTGTGCAGGTAGTGTTGTTTGGTTGGTGGTTAGGGCTTTTTGCTTTACGTAGGTTTGGAGAGAGGGATTGTGGTTTGTTTGTTTTTTTAAAGAACTGCCCATACCATATAGAACTTCTGTATGACATGATATCCGTCAAGACTGCACAATAAGAATTGGCTTTCTTCCTTCACTGCCATCTACCTCAATTCCCACTGTTACAAACACTGTCACAGCAGTCCAGAAGCATTGGCTATGTTCAGCTTTTTCAGATAAGCGCTGCCCTGTAGAACAGGGCTCTGCTAATAGAGAAGCAAATCATCAATTTCTTGAGCTGAAAGTCCATCATTTGACAAGCACACACATGCACAGCGATCCTCCCTCTTCACTGTCCACAATGACCTCTGCCCACCTGCTCTGTTGCCATCCAGCCTTGCCAGATTCGCACACACTCAGCTTGCTCTCACTGCAGTCGACAAAGGCAAGGAGAGTGCCAAATTTACCCTCTACTGATATATAATAAACAGCAGATCTTATTGTTCCTACTGTACATTAAAATAAAGACACATTACTGAAATTGCTAATCCATGTGCATAAAAGGTTAGGAGGAAAACATGTTTCTAATTTAAGCCTCACCAGCCATGCAGAGCACCTAACTCAAGTAAAAGAACTGAGTACTTGGCTGTAGCATCTCAGACTACCAAGAAGTAAGAGTCTACATTCTGAAGCAGGTAAGACATAGGGAAAATTATTCTTTCAGCCTTCGCAATCAGCCTAATGTCTGAATTATCTGTGGCTGCTGGGTTTCTAGCATCTTCTGTCATCACAGACAGGATAGAGAGCTGTAGCACAAGACTTCAAGCTGCCAGATGAATCTCTGCAGCATCTTCCTTTTCAGTTTTCACCAGCAGCTACTCCAAAAAGTGTAAGAGCAAGGAGATGCCTGATCTTATCCTGGCTTTGTACTTCATTTTCACTTCTCCAGCTTTTCCACACACTTCACACTCTTCCCCTCTCTACCCAAAAGTATCCTAGGGCCAAGGAAAGGGCTGATACCTCTCTGGTGCTTGTGCCACCAACTTATGATCCGCTACACCTACTACCATTTCAGCAAGTGCACAGTACAAATACACAGCTACTCAGATAAGAAATTATTATTTATCAAGAACTACAACAGATATTTGTTGCCTATTTAAGATTAACACAATCTGAGTTATATCAATACCTACACAATTTTACATTTTATTAAAATTGTCCATTTTTTTTGGTATGCCACTCTTGTGAGGACTAATAACAAGAAATAACCATGGCAACAAAGTAATAAATGGTACCTTTTGAAGATCTTTAAATAATTTTTGAATAACTTCTTGACAGTTACTAGAGGCAAAACGTGTATTTTTCAGAAAACACGTTATATTATTGTCACTGTAAGCAACAGAGATAAATTATAGGTAATTTCCACTTTTTAAGTCCTGTTTCTATGGTAATATGAGCAACTGCCATTTCTTCAGAGCTTGTTACCATGGTTATTTCAGGTAATTCCAGGGTTTTAATACCCTTAAACCTGAAGTGCTACTTTTTCTTCCTATTTTGCTGTTGAGCAAAATCACAGCTCAACTTCAGAGGAAACACAACTCTTCCAGTTAAAATAAATACAACATACAGTGCACACACATAAGGAGACAAGTCAAAGTGAATTACTTACCACACAATACCTGGCTGACTCTTTTCTCCTAAAAGGGCAATAGCTATTTCCCACACATATTTCTATGGAAAAAGGGAGGTGTTTCCTCTAGGGTGTAGATCCTGTAACTAGCCCCAGCTGTGTAGACTACTCCCCCTGGCCATCAAGCTCCCTGGTGAAACTGCAGAAGTGGGATATAGTGGGTTAGTGATCTGCTCCTCTAAATGCCAGTTTTGAGAGCTGACTGATGAGATGTCAGCTCCTCCCCAACTCCCTAACAGGGAGGGTCATTGGGGAACATGGGTCTTCTCGCTGGCAAGTCATGAAGCACTTATTGCTAATCCAAGTGCCCTGGAGAGTAAGTGGGCATAATAGAATATTCTGCAGTAGTGGGGTAGCCCTTACGACTCCTGCACTGATGCAAATGGAACCAGCATCTTCACCAGTGTCTTGCAGACATCTCTGTGGGTTTGAAAATGGCCAGAGTAATTCTGCCTGAACCTTTGTGTAGGAAAGGGGCAGCAGGGGGTTTCATGTACCAGAAGCTGAGTGGTAAAAAAAAAAAAAAAAAATCACTCTAAAGTTGAATTGATTCTTCCTCCTGAGAAATCTTCACATGTGAGTTGTGTGACCGCAGCCTGCCTTTCCAATAGGTCTCCTTGCTCATGCCTGCTGCAATTGCTGCTCTCGACCTCAGTCCATGCTCCCACACAGAGAGGTTTTCCAAGCTTTACCTAGAGGGGACAATTTATGTAATCTGCCCCTTTTCATTCACAGGAAGAGTCATTTGCTTGAACAAACTGTTGCTTGCACTGAAGAGGGATTTTTGCTTACAGTAACTTGGATATGAGGTCAGGGCAGCGGTCCAGTCTGAGTCATTGGGAGACCATATGATGTTGCTGAGTTGGCTCCAATGTTGTCAGGATTTTGGCCTTTTCATTAGCAATTCTGAAAACACAAATGAGAGAACATCACCTTAAAAAAACCCCCGCCACATAATTGTAGAGAAAAGATGGTAATTATGAAGTAAGCGAACCCTAATGACTTGGAGGCAGGAAAGGAAATACCAAGATACCAAGATATTTCTCTGGTTTCAACTAATCTTATATTTTAAAATACCTAAAAAAGTACCTTGTACTTCAGGCTGGCAGTGTTATGCCTGATACATGTCTGTGGTGGCTTTTTTTTCTCGTATTAATTAACAAGATTCATCATAATGAGCTACAGTAATCTGTTCAGATGTTTGTTCATGAAAAAGGTGGTGTCAGTCCTTTTGCAAGGTTTATTCACCAACACTCAAATGTCAGCTTCCGTTATACAGGCATGGCTTTTATCCAAATTCAGCCATTAATAACATCAAGACAGTATAGTCTCTGAGAAAAAGGGAAAAGTGTATGTGACCTCAGGAATCTATTTTCCTGCCGGTAGGTGATTAGCGAAACCTAATATTGATGTTCCATATGAACTGCACCAATCAGCTCTGGCTATGTCTACATTAAATTTTCAAGTACATTGGTATAATAGGAAAGATCCATAAATCAAAAAAGTTGATGTTGGTGCCCCCTCATTAAAAGTAGTTTGGGGATTTTACCTCATGCTAAGCATATTCTTATCCCCTGGACAGAACATCCCCACCATGCATTTGGTTGAATACCTATGCTTGGTATGCATCTGGTATGTATTTCTTCATCATGAGTTATACTGGAGCTCTTAGGGAACAGAGACAACCAAGGCATGCACATTCCTGCTCTAAACCAAAGTACTAATCTGGATGCAGCCTTCTTATCCCCTTGGATATGAGTATCATTTTAGACAGAAAGCAAGTGATGGAGGGTTGGTTTAAGTTACACGAGAACGATGGGATGTTGTTTGAGACAGTGATCAGAAAGTCAGAAAATACATGTAGGGTTTTTTCAGTTGCTTCAAGGACAATGCTCAGTACGTAATGGCTAGAACTCTTCCACTTAAGAGTTCACAAATAAAGTCTCTAAGCCTAGAGGAAGGGCAGGTCCAGCTGAGCAAGTTGTGTCCACATTACACTCAGAAACCTGAGTATGGGGAACAGGTACATCTGAAATTTCTCTGGACCAAAAATGCTACCACTATCTGCAAAACTATTTTATCTCCTAGTAATACTATAAATGAGGTGTTGTGTGGATTAACTGGCTACCACGGAGCTCTCCATAACCATGGAAGCATGCCCATGTCCCTCATTTGGGAATTACAGTAATTCAAAAGAGTTTTAGATTTCTTTCACATTCCTTTATGCATAAAAGTTGTACATTTTCTAAGCTGATACATTAACGTCACCTAAGTTGTCAACATCTGTAGAGAGCGGTCCTGAAAATGGCATGGCAAGCTGTTCCACAAAATTCTGTATACTGCAACGCCAGCTGGCAAAAAGGCACTAGTCTAACCAATTAAATTACTCAGGCGTTTTCTAGTACCAATCTTTATGTGCAGGTTTGCAATACAAAAAAAATTAACTGGCTTTCTGGAACTCTCTGGACTGCCCTTTCTTTTTGAGACAGTCATGACTTCTAAGATCTTGATAATTTAAAGGGCTCGGTTTTGCTCCCCTAAAATGGGGGCCTCTCCTCTTCCAAGATTTATCCATCGCTATTGACGGTGTCAGTTTGTTGTATTTATAGTCAGTATCTTTTTATAGCAGTGGCACATTTCTCATTTGGCTATTCTGTTTCATTTTCCTTTTTTAAAGGCAACCTTGGACTCTATTATGACAAACTCCTGACATTTTGCTTGAGCTCGATCAGCGTGGGGCTACATACAAAGCTGTGAAGAAAGACAAGACACTTTTGCCTCCAATGCACATGAGCAGGGCTTTTTCCACTATTAACTCTCCTAAAGATTGTGATATTTTTAATTATTTGTCTCTTTTGTTCCTGATAATATTCTCTACGTATTTCCTAATCTACCAACAAAAATAGCCTCTGACCTAGTCAGATCATACAATGATAAACTGGAAAAAAGCACTGGTGACAGGTGTTTTTATACTTGATCCAAAACTCTGGTCCAGATTTTTAAAGAAAGCATAAATGTTTGCTTTTTTCCTGTTTCCTCTTTCTGGATTTCAGCCATTGCCAAATTCAGCTTCCAGAGACAGGAGACTGGAGGTGACTAAGCCATTCCCTGTTTCAAAAAGCTAACTACAGCATCAGTTCGTTTGCATTGCAGCAATTACCCATTTCTATTTGGAAACACTCTCTAACAAAAAATATCCTCATATCTTTCTCCAGCTTGGAAGGATTTTTATCAGCTTGGTGTCAGAGAACTTACAGAACTAGTCCCATAACAAACACAGGCTTCTTATCTAAATTGAAGCTACTTTTTTTTCTTGCCAGAGAAACTTGGGTTGGAGGTGTAGAGGAGAAGCAGAGCAGGTAGAAGGTGCATGTTCAAAGCAGCATTGGGGATTTAAAAGTCTTTCATTGAAGTTAGTTGGTGACCAGCATACAAGAGAGTTGGAATTTCTCAGGACTTGCTTTGGAAAGCTCAGCCAAGGAATTCTTTTCAGAAAATAATCTTTTATAGAAACTTACTTAATGATCAAGAATTTATTCGAACTGTTAAAAATTCTTTGGGAGATTCACGTCATTTTACATATACTATATCTATTGCTCCAGAAACAACGACATCTGACAGAAAAAACTGACTCTTGCCTACAATGGACCTTCACTAGGACCTCCAGAAAGTAGGAATAAAATTTCACCAGACACAAATCATACTGTTGTAACACTCCACTTGCAAAAGTAAAAAAGAGGCTCATGGGGTAGAGATGTGTCCCCAAAAAACATGGCACAGGCTGTGTTTCTTGAGAAAATAGTCTTCTAAAAGGATCTCAGGGTCCTTTGAAAAGACCTAGCAGTAAGTTCAACCATGACTAACAGTGAAGACACAGGCTACTTATTATAATTACTCAGTGACACAGAATAGACTTTAACTGGCATTTCAGGGAATATTTGGCTCAGGAGGTAAGGTTCTGGAAGAGTTTCTCATTCAGTACAGAGAGAGCAACTTTCATCATTGACTTTAAAGAAGCATCTCAATCTGTTTATTACGGCCTATCTAACCTGGCACTTTTAGTGTCAGGAGAATGGCTTTGGTGGTTCAGGATATCCCTCTGAGTCCCATGTTCTTGTTGTTACCAGGAAGGTACATCCCACTCGTAAGACCCTTTCTTCCCTCACACTGGCCTTGAGGGACATCATCCCAGCATGGCCCTCATCAGTACCACTTCTGAACTGCTCCGTGAGGTGGAATGTGAAGCACGTAGGCTACGTGCTGCTACATCAACTAAGCAGAGAACTGAGCAGGGCCAGAGGCTCACAGAAAACCCTGGCTGACTGCAATTGCCTGTGAGCCCTACAGCTGTGACCTGGGCTGTCTGGCATCTCCTACTGCGCATCGATGTGAGTTTGCATCCCTGCCTCCATTCAGCAGGAAGTGGAGCCCATTTACCACAAGCAAGCATTTCAGAGGGGAAGTGGGGGAACTTGAGCATTAGAACTGTCTATGCTCAATGCGGAGCCTAGAAGACCAAAGAACCCAAGCCCAATGAGGGGGGACCTGCAAGATTTAGCACTTCAGAAACCTGTGCAATTGAGATGGGAAATCTCAAATCACTCATTCCAGACACCTGTCATTGAATGCTCTGGACTTGGGTTTGACCCTTCTTCCATCTCCCTCCTCCTCCCTGGAATTTTCTCATCAACTGCTTGTCTTCAAAATCTCCATGCACAGGCAAAATGTGCACTGACTCCAAGTGGAGGAGGCAGGTCACAGTGCATATTCCCCATACGACCTTTCCATCCATAATTCACTCCCACATAAAGGACAAAATCACATTTTTATTATGAATCAACCCAAGAGAACAGCCACTATTTGAAAAAATGTTAACAATTAAACAATAATTCAGAAATTTTGAAGTTAAGTACCCTATGTGTGAGCAGATTAAGAGAATACTGTCTGTGTAATTCTGGAGAAAACCAATTAAGTTTACCATCTAATGAGCAATGATGCTCTATCACAGCTACCAGCAAAACAAATCAACTTAATCTATTGCAGGTGGTTTTGCTTTCTATTCACTATGCTACAGAAATGATTCAGCACCATACATTATGGAACCATAATCAGCAATTGGTAACGTGAGGGAGCTTACCCTTTTCTTAGTTTATAGGCTTATAGCTACTGTTACGTCAAAAAAAGTACTCAGATTTGTGCCCACAATTAACATCTACTCATAAAACATCAACATTTTCTTTTCACCAGCTCTTAGATTATGACATGGCATTTCAAGACCCCAGTCAAACCATAAATAATGACAGAAGTTCAAGAGTCATCACTTTCTGCCACAGTTTTGCCTTTCAGCTAGATGATCAGAAAGTCACCGAATCAGGAGACGGATTTCCCACTTAAATTGCAAGGGGGTGAACACTTTTCCTTTTCTGTTTCTATCATATTGGGCAGAATCTTGCTATTCAATAAGGCATCTTTTTTCCTTTGGTAAACTTGATCTGATAACTATTTTACATGATCTTCCACTAGCTTTCAAATGAAAATAACAGAAAACAGATTTTCCCTTATCCTCATTATATTCTTAGCATTATTTTGAAATTTATGAAAAAAAAATCTTTCCAATCCTTAAATAAACTAAAAATTTTGAGGATATTTTCCATTAATATTTATGATCGCTTGTTTGGTTTGGATTTGTTTGTGGGTTTTTTTGAGGTATATGTTTTTGATTGCTTGTTTGGTTTAGGGTATTTTGGGGGGGTTGTGCTATTTTTGCTCATTTTACTTTGCTTGGGAAGGTTGTTTGTTTGCTTAACAGAAAACTTTTGCTAACTTTAATTTGGAGGCAGTCTGTTCAGTTTGACTCTTGCTCTTTCTGTTGAAGGCTGTGTACCATAACTTCGCATAGAGTCTCGAGGTCACTAGATGTCTTCACAGCCATTCAGAAGAGGGCAACAAACAAAATTCAGAGGCTAATCATGTGCTTTTCACCCCTTCTATACACACTTTAACAGAATGTTCTGCTGGGAGAATAAAGGAAGAATGTCCATCTTCCCAGGTCACAGGCTTCCCTGTAACATTTTGACATAGGAACTGACTGAGCTGGAGACGCTCAGAGTACTGAGGAGCAAACTGAACAATTCAGCATTCGGCATGGCTTGTGCCAAGAGACTCGTCTGAACTTCTTGTGACACATAAACAAAGTTACACAGAAAGAAGCAACTTTCTGATAAGCTGCAATAGGGTGAAAAAAAAACCTGAATCACAAAGTCTTAGGAAGGAAATTGTTTTGTGATCTTAACTAGAATATTACTGATAGCAGTATAATACAGACAGGTAAAATGTCATAGAGTGGTTTATTTCTTACTATTTCACTGTTTTCATTCATGGGAAAACCTTGCAAAAAAAAAAATCTTTTGGAATGATGTTATTACATGATATCTGAAATAAATCCTCCCCCTTCCTATACATAGGAGTCTATGGCATTGCCAGCCAGGCAAGGGAGGTGATCGTCCCACTCTGCTCTGCACTGGTGCAGCCTCACCTGGAGCACTGTGTGCAGTGCTGGGCGCCACAGGATAAGAAGTATATAAAACTACTGAAGAGTGTCCAGAAGAGGGCTTCAAAGTTGGTGAAAGGTTTGGAAGGGAAGCTGTATGAGGAGCTGCTAAAGTCACTTGGTTTGTTCAGCCTGAAGGAGACTAAGGGGAGACCTCATTGCAGTTACAGCTTCCTTACAAGGGGAGGAGGAAGGGCAGGCACTGAACTCTTTTCTTTAGTGACCAATGACAGAACCCGGGGGAATGTCAGGAAGATGTGCCAGGGGAGGTTTAGGTTGGACATTAGGAAAAGGCTCTTCACCCAGCGGGTGCTGGAGCACTGGAACAGGCTCCCCAGGGAGGTGTCACGGCCCCAAGCCTGGCAGTGTTCAAGAAGAGACTGGACAATGCCCTCAGACACACGGTGTGACCTGTGGGGTTGTCATATGCAAGGACAGGAGTTGGACTCCATGATCCTTGTGGGTCCCTTCTAACTCAGATCATTCTACAATTCTGTGATTCTATTTCTTGTGACAAAGAAATTCAGGCAGTGCTTATTACTGAATATAACCTGGAAAAAAAACCAAACTATGCAGCCTGAAAAACACATTATAAATTCTGCATGTTTACCAGGACACAGACATGGTCTTGCTGAACCTGTAAAAGTGCCCACCTGTTACATGACACCTTGCAACAGGGTCTATTTTAGCATTATTTACCCTCAGTGATTAACCAGTGATTCTATAAAAAATAAAGAAACAAGAATACACATCAACATGTGACCTGTATACTTACTGTGGTTAAAGTGGTCTAATGTTATCTTTCTTAACAGATTGTACAGCATACCTATTTTTAATGTTTCTAACAGATTCCCATCTACAAACTGACCTCCCTGAGGAGCAGAGGAGCTATATGCTTTTTCCCACTTCAGCTGTTTTCTCCCCTCACCTGTAATGGTTTCTTCCTCTTACAAATGGGAAGCCTCACACAAATGACAGGAATCTCAAGAATCACACTGTTTCTTGTTATTTGACTGAAGATGAAGGTTTAAAACCCTCATAAGAGTACATATACACTCTTCACATTTTCATTTCCTCAAACCCACAGGATAGCAGAGAATTAAACCGACCGAATTCACTTGTGCTCATGGTCTCCTTAAAACAAGATACTACAGAGATGAAGCATCTCCCTCATGAGGCCCTGCTGGTCCTCTGTTTTTAGCTATTATTAGCTATTTTCCTCTTAACTCAGTTCCTAGGAATATTATAAAGGGTAACTCCTCATCTAATTAATTAGGGAGTGGGACTATGAACCAGTGCACAGTGAAAAAATATAACTTCCGCCTGGATTTGGGACCATAAAGTATAGAGAAAAAAGTCCGAACATACATGTACTAAAGAAGAATGGTCATTTCACTATAGTCTGTCATTTGATATAACCACCGCTACAACTTGCCAAGCTCTCGGATATCAGCTAGAGATTGGTAGCACATTACACATCACACCATATTTCTTTATGTTCAGCTTTAGTGAACAGGTGGTATCATGATGCATTTGTGTACTTCTAGCGTTACCTCAGCACTTCTTAAATTTGGCATAATCTCTCTTTTTTTGTCTACCATTTTTACCTCATAGCAAACTTAAATTGATTCTAAGATCTTGCAGATGGATGAAGCCACAAGAACGTCATGACATGCATTTTCTGAATAAACATCTCTGCTCGTACCTACCTTAAGAAACCTATGAAAAAGGGATTTATGGCACTGGCTCTGGCACACAGTTCTTCTTTGCTCCTCTTATATGTTTTTCATTATTATATGGTGCTACAGTTTTGCTATAGCCATTTCTTCGATTGTGCAGAAGCTTTACCACAGAAGTGCTATTAAAGAGAGTGTGATAACTTTCATATAACCTTTGCAGAGCCTCTGTCTTTGAAGAATTTTTATTAGTATTGTACATATGCTGCAACTCTACCTATAACCTACATAGAGCTTCTTTCTCCACTCCATAGATGCATGCTTCTAGTAATCTGTAACAACGATAAGCATTTGCAATTACATAAGCAGTGTGTTTTTATTTTAAATGCAACTGAAAAGCCAGCTGTGGAAGGCTCATTCTCTTTAACCTGCACTATTAATGACGTAACACAGAAAAGACATTCCAGTAGCACCATTAAAGTCAACTGTAAAGGTACCAGTATGTTTAAGAAGGTGAAGTTTTTCCATGAAGTATGTATCACAATAACAAATGAAAAAATGAAAGGGTTACCTGATGCTCCACTATGCTTTTTCTACTTGTTGTACTTGTGCTAGGATTGTACAAAACACTCAAGCTTTCACAATGCAAACATACATCTAACATCTGATCTTTTTCTAAATCATGTCTGAATTAGCAGTTATTACATATCTCTATACCTGTGTCCTTATGACAAGAAGGCAGAAAAGGATCCACAGAGATTCAGAAACTAACAGGCCAGCAAATTGCTTTTTATACCTTGTTTGTGTGCTCTGCTAGTCTCAAAATTTTCAATCTTCTATTTATGTCTAACCAGACACATAGGTGTTCTGCCAAGCTCTTCGTCTGAAAGCTCTGTCCTGAACTTGTTGAAGCAAGAGCACTGTGCACAAACCTTTTGTTCTCTGAAAAAAAAGAGCTGTTTTTGAAGAGGAAACACACCAAATAGAACAAACCCTTGTCAGCCCTGAGGTCAAGTTATCTCAAGGAGTAACAGTAAAGAGTAGAGACTGTGTCTGCACCTTCTTTCCCAGATTGGCCATCTTCTTGTACAAACAGTCCTATGAAAGCAGCAGCTTTGTGACAAAGTTACATGCACCTATATGGGAACATAAATTATTTTCAGTACCATTTTCTGAAATACATGCCACAGAAGGAAGCAAAGCACATGTGTATTACTCCAACAGACAACATTTATTTTAGCATTCAGGGAGCTGCAGCAATAAGCTCTGTGTAGTACTTCAGGTATTAAATAGCAGATTAATTGTCAGCCACACCACACAATTTACTTGTGAATGCAACGGTATGTAATTGTACGAATGCATATTGACAAATAACTGATTCTTTGTAGTCTCGCTGAATAGCAAAGGCTGTCATAACAAATTGCTGCTGTTCAGGGACAGGTATCTAGAAAAAGCTGACACCGAGAACACTTGTGACTGTTGCCCAGTATTTCACACAACAGGAGCAAAACACTATTGTTTCCTTAACATTCACAGTTCTGCCATCCATCACTAGGAATTCTCTTGCCATTCATAGAGACATAATAAGATTTTCAAATGGAATTTCGGTAGTACTTAAAACTAGGATCCATTAGTGTCTCCTATCTGTAAAACATTTGTTTATGCACAGTTGTACTATTGAGATATAGCTGTGCTGTACATGTACCATGTCACGTTGCAACCTAATAACTCCATGGTAGCTGTGATTTTTCTGGAGAAAAGTGATTTCTAAAGGGTCATATTAAAATTCCTTGATTTTGCTAAGTAAAAATGTGACCTATTCTTCATTATTTCCAAACAAATGTGATATTTCAATTGAGGGAACTTTGGCGATAGTCTGTGCCTTTTATGAAACTGAAGAAGGATGATATTTCATTCCCTTCTACCTGGAAGAATGATGAGCTAGATTTGACTTATATCAGTTAAAAAGGTCATATCTTTGTTTCCTCAATACAATACAAATAGATAGTTATATAAAAACGTAACATTTTTCTCCCTTTTCAGTCATAACTGACAATTAAATAATGCAAGGGGTTACCAAAGAAATAACAGAAACTCAGGTCATTCACCAAGTTCCTAAAACAGCAGTTTTAATTATATTAAAGATCAGTTCCAATATTGAGAATGTGCTGTGTAATTTCACGCTGGCATTACTGGTTTCACCACTTCATAGGCTTAATACTGATTTTAGATTATTCATTATACCTGTGTACATTCGCATCAGCCAGCATATTCAGTCTCCTGCTTTCAATGTTGCCAAAGAACTGTTTTCTTACTTCCAACACATGCCTCCTTTAAAAAGATTAAAACCTCCCCCATGCCAGCTATTGTAGTGGCAGGGAGGTTAAAATGCAGTAGAAGACAACAGGTCAAATTCTGCCAGAAAACATGAGTGTCTGTGCAGTATTTGCATCCATTTGGACACAAAAGGATGAGACAAAGCCTGGTGAGACCAAACCACGTGGTCTGTGCATGAGCATCCCATGTGGAAGCTTTGGCCCACTGAGAATCTTGAGCCTGCAGTAAGGACAGTGCATGTTTCGAAGCAATACTTTAAATGTACATATGTACTCACACATAAACTTAACTGCACTCCCTATTTGAATTCGACAAGCCACTTCTTGGAGAATTTTCCCAACTAAAGATAGATAAATTAAATCAGCCTGCTGCCCTTTTCTCTTATCATATCAGGCACACAGACAAATCCTTCATGCCATGTAAAATGTTGCCAGTAGCCCAGTTTAAGTAAAACCTCTGAAGGTGTACCTCATCTTAGTACCAGTTCCTATCAGTGTCTACAGAAATGTTACTCTCTTGAGTCTCTTTCTTACTTTTCTCAAGCATATTGGCAACACTCATACCAGGCCTCCCCTCCCTTTGCTCCCTTACTCTTTCTCTCAGTAACCCCAGGGTAACTGTGGTGGATGCATTTACAAGACTTCTGTATAAACCAGCTCCTATGCACACTTGGTTAGTGACTTCCTAGATTATTACTGGAATTAAAAGCCCAAGTTCTTCCACCAAAAGTGCACCCTTCACATTCTCAAGCGAAGGAAATCTTTTTCCTATGTACATTCCTTCCTAATCAGAGTTCAGGCTTTTCTCCGAAGTCTTCAGTCTTGTTTTCCCAGACTCCAGCTCTCCATCTGATTTTCTCTAACCTCATGAGTCTTTCGCATCCCCCAAAATCTTTTCTAATTGGCAATTTTCTGTTTTTCCTCCCAGTTCCTCCTCAAGAAGAGGCATATGCTTAATTCTTGAGGACAACGTCTCTGAAAAGCAGAACCATTGCAAGTCACAAAGTATTAACTCACATTTTATGTCCAACAGTAACCATTACTCCCTTAGAAATACAGATATGTGTCCCTTCCCTCTAAGATAATTTCTCCATATTACATACTATTTTCTTGCAGAACTTGAAAGTAACACGTCAAAGCTTTCTTGAACTGCTGTTCGTAAGTGTAAAGATGTTTTGAGAGGTTTCTCCTAAGTGTCCTTTAAATAAAAACTAGATATTCACTGACTTCAACAAATACTTGTTTGACTGATGCATGCACAAGAACAGAAGTCTCACACACTTGCAACAAATATTTGTTTACAAAAAGGTATATGCCAAACCCACAGAAGGGTCACAGTGAAATCAGATTTGCCTTCACTTTTTGAGATCTCCTGTCATTTAATCATTAAGGAAAAAGAATAACATACAATTTTAAAAGGTCAATTACTCATAAGCAAATGGTTGATGACAGTTCACAGAAATAGCCTAGAAACACTCCATAGGATGAAATGTGCTTTCTTAAGTTTCTGAGTTCTTCCAAGCAAAAACTGTGTTCAAAATACATTCTGATGATGTATAAGCAGCAGGAGTTAAATTGGACAATTACATATTCACTACTAATTAACTCACTTGTTAATTAGTGTTTATTTGCTATTCCATATTCTTCAGATGTGCTAGTGTGTGCATATGGCAGGGTTGTGACATCATGAAACAAACATGAACATAATTGTGACAGTTAAATGCTTATGAGTCAGATAATAGAAAAATGATGGTTTAAAGACATTATTTAACTTTTTCTCCAGCTCAGTTTATGATCTTATTCCTTCCCTTGCTAACATGAACACAATCTACCTTTGTAGCATCATTAGAGCAATTTGGGTACTCCACTTTAACATATTTGGATTTCTTTTTAAGGTTAGTCTCATTCTTTAAATGTATTGAATTTTGAATGCTTGATTTGAGAAGGATTAGAATGTCTCTGTAATATATGTTTATTTGAAATAATTTATACATTCTCCTTAACCACTACTTTAACGTAGCTTTTGTCTAACAATGTACATGTTTTTAGGACTAAAAATTTCCTGCAGCAAGACAGACAACACTACAACCCACTATTTCTACTATTTTCATACCAAACGAGCAGGAATACGCCATTTTTTTCATTTAAATGCAATTTTTCTACGCAAATCAGGAAAAAGTGTTTTGAGACTTTTTGGCCACTCTGGAGCAGTATAACACAGCCACAGAACATTTGCCAGCCAGATTTCTACCAATTCTGCTTCATATGATTAGCTTATTCAACAGGTCTTAATTTTCTCCTTCCTGTCCCACCACAGCCACACATCCATCTGAACAATCTTCCCGTAACTACCACCCATCACACTTCTTCCAGCTTCTATATATCCAGATGCAAATTTGTATATTCATGTATAATTTAATTTCCCCTTCCAGTCAGCCCTCAGTTCTTAATACCCTGTAACATCAAATTGAAGTTGGTTTATCATTACAGACTGCTACATGGTTGTATTTTTTTTCCCAGAAAAGCTGAAGCCAGGCATTTCAAAACGTTGTTTGTAGTAACCATGAGTCCATAGGCCAATGTTAGATTTCAGATATCATCAGCCCCTTACATTTTTCTAGATAAAAAGGAAGGTAGTAGTTCCTTCATCTCTCTGGTGACAGTGGGGAATATTTGGTCCCTATTTGAAATACAAGATGAAAGCTGCTCTCCAAATGTCATTGTCTCATCAAGATGAATGTAAGTCACCAGGCACTTGGAAAAATAGATATCTATACAGAGATGTGTGGTATATTTCCTCTGGGTACTTGAGTTCCTAGTGATGATACACTGGTCAGTCAGCAGTCATCCCTGTCCTCTGGGTCTCTAACCTAGCCAGTACTGCCACTGGTCTCAGGAACACCCCCAGTTATCCTAGTACTCACAGGGAAAGAGTTTGATGTCTCCAAAAAAATGTTAGGGTGACAAGAGTTTAATTTTAATGTGGGCAAAACATAGAAGCCTCTCAAATGATTTTGCGGAGGTGAGTTTCTTCTGTGAGAACTGGAAGGAAACCATCCAAAATGTCTTAGTGATGTGAGAGACTCTGAAACTTGGGTTTGTCCAGTGCAATTTGATGGGCAACTAGTTTGTTGTCTCCAACCAAAAAGTTTGGCAAATCCAGGGTTAGTTCTTTTCAAGCACAGTTGTCACCAAAACTAGTAACTTCCTGAAAATAAATTCAATTGTATACATCTTTATTTTCTGACTAGAAGGATTTAAAAAAAAACAAAAATCCCCACTCAGTTCTGGTATTAACCTCATTCCATTGCTGGCAACGGTCATTTGCTGGTTCCCTTGGCCTGACACCCACCAAATAACTTCATTTGAAAGCATTCAAAAACCTAAGTGCATCATTATGTTTGTGAGATGCATTTCATTATTTAAGCCTATCATATAAGAAGTGATTGCTAGCATTTGGATGTTTTCTAAATTAAGGATGTTGTCTGAAGGCTGTTGTCTGTCACAAGTAATTCTAACACTAGGAAATAAATAAATAAATAAATAAATAAACAAATAAATAAATAAATAAAACCTACAATATTAAGGGAGAAGAAATATTTAAAGATTTATTCAAAAAAGCTTGCAAGTATTTGGCCTGCAGGATCTCTTTTAATATGAAAAACATTTCTGTACAGATACAATAATATTTTTTTCTATATGCAGAAAAGCAGCACAATCTTCAAGCGTCATAAGGCATCTGGCTTTTAATAGCTACAGCCTCTTTTGCTTAAGAATAAAATAAAAGCTACTCAAAGCCCTTAGTCACATCTTCAGTTAACCATTTCACATGCAACTTTAGAGGAAAAAAAAGAAAGAATTGCCTAATCCAAACCCTTTGAAGTATTGTTTTGAGTTGTAACAGACCTCAGATCAGGTTTTTATTTGTTTAGAGTACTTTCTTCTTTTTTTTTTCTTTTTTTTTCCTTGCTCTCTTTTTTTTTTTTTTTTTTTTTTTTTTTTTTTTTTTTTTTTTTTTTTTTNCTAGTGCCAGTTCACAATACTGGAATTATTCTGAACAGGTAAGAAACGTCTTTTTGTTACAAAAATCCTTTTTTTCCCCACTGTTGTATAAGGTATTTATATTTTGCATGAAATACCAAAGACAAAATAGAACCAAAAAGAAACTGCTGAAGATTTTTGAACTATAAAACCCAGGTTGGTTGACTTATGCTTTCTATAACTAATGCTGTTTTAAAGCCTGGAGCCTCCAGTGCCTGGAGGTCCAACATATTGTAGGAAAAAATTTGGGAAATTTATAATAAGCGTGAGATATTCAAAAGTAAGTGCCAAAAACTTTGCTTCAGGACTCATGAAGACTTTACTGCCAATAGTGATTCACTGTATGACAGGGAGCAATTAACATCTCTGCTGCAACCTACTTCACTGGTAAAACTGACTATAATATGCTACCTGTGCTGGGAATTTGAGAAGGTGGGAGCTGCAGCTTAATTGTTTTTCCAGTTTCTAAAAACACACCTGGTCTCTAAACAAGCAGTCCTTTTTGCTCCTCCCACAAATTTAATGTCTACTTAGAATTTTTTTTTTTTTAAAAAGTAAAAATAAAGTGTCACCAGCCCTGCAAAAATCCTCACACTTAAAATTCAAGATGCTTGAGAAAGACATAAAGAAGCCAGAGATCTTCATTGCAGTGCTCTGAAGATCAGGATGGTTGATCTAAGTAAGAAAATGCTTATGGGGATGCTGTCAATACCCACTCCACAGCCCCGGGCAGAGGAGGCTGAGCCTGCCAGTGTGACAACCACAACTCAAGTCTGACAACAGGTTTGTGCAATATTTTAAGATCCACACTTGGAAAGGGGAGCTGTGCATTCACAACACTTACACTAAGAGCACCTGAGGTACCTCAGCTGTCCTGTCTTGGTAAATCCAAGTCCCTTTAGGTTTAGAATTATGTAGTGTGGCATTTGATATGGAAACTAGTTTTATTTTATTTTAAATACTTTTGTCAATAAGCACACACAGAATATTACATCTCAGCTGCCAGAATGACTTATACCCTCCTTGCTTCAACATGAATACCTGCATCTTTGCAGAAAGGGAAAGGCTGGTTATTTCTTATATGACTGACTGTGCTCCTTTTGGCATAATATGCTCTTATGAATAGTCAGGTGAAAACAACCCACTTACCTTCACAATAATAAATTAGCCTGTGTGACTCAGAGAGGAAGTAAGGGGGGGAAAGGAGAGTGAGAATTAAAGTTTCATGCAGTTCTGCTGAAATTCAAGCCACATAATCCCCGTACACCGATGCATATAAAAAGGAGGCTCTGGAGAGGTAGAGGTACTATAGAAAAGAAAATTTTAAGACCTGACTGGCCTTTGGTTATGTAAAGAAATGAAGATTGAGCAGCTATACTGACATTTCATTTCTGGATAGCAGAGGATGGTAGTGACTCATTCCTCATTGCTATGCCAGTGTACCTTTTCTACACAAGTTTTCATTAAGGTTAAAAACAAATGAGAAGGCAATGTATTTTGGCTTGCATCAATGTGTTGCTGACAAGTAGCATGAGTAAGTGACCTGCCACAGCAGCCCAAGCCAAAGTATTCTCATTTGGATAGGTCAGGAGCAAGTATTTCTCATATGAAATTCAGAAAGGGAATACTATATAGAAATTAAATTAGGTTTTACTCTTGTACTGCAAAAGTCCATAGAACCTACATTCACAGCTTTCATGTTATATAAAAGAAAGCCTGAAGTACCACGCACAATGGAATATAAATGGCAAATATAAGAAACTAATACAGTATATGATGAATTAAGTGTGGAGATAAAAACAGACGCAGCATAATCAGTACCTGCCTCTGGTAATGATAAAATTTGATCAAGAAAGAATAGGTCTGTATGCAGAATATTAGTCAGAGCTCAAAGGGGAATATTAGTCAGAAACTAAAACTTCCTTAGGAAAGTATTTGTGTATAGCACAGAAAAGCTATATAGGGCTAACCAGAACATTTTGTGCTAAGTTCCAATGCTGCAGTTAGCACCTTTTCAGGTAAAACCTCATGTTAATTCTTGCTCAGGAAAGACATCAGCACCCTCAGACACACAGGTAACACCGATTCTTCTAAGATCTGTTTTGTTCTTCTTTCAAACTCCTCTCCACACCCTGCTTTAGAGTGAGCAGGCAGACACAGACCCTCTCCCATACTTCACCCAACACCTAAGGAAAGCTCAGCTAAACACCATCTGTACCATAAGAGCTCTTCCTCGTGCCTTGGACACTACCCCAGAAGATACTCCTCTGAGCTTCACATTTATCTTATCCTGAGCCCGGCCTCTTGCCCACTCTCGGTGAAACTGACCCCAGACAAGCCACATCTATTAAGCTCAAGATCAGCTCACCCAAAGGGAGAAGCAGCTTCCTCCACATAGTCTCACTTAAATGAATGTAGCATCTGTGAGAGTCAGTTCACTGACCAAGCAGGAAAACATGGCTAGTGACAGCACCCAATTCCTTTTTGTGGAGTATTTCTGCACCCATCAGCCAGAGAACATTAGCGTTTGACCTCCTAGTTGGTGGGGCTGTACAAGAGTTCTTGTACAGGCTGTTCCAAAAGCGGGATATTGCTTCTGTTTTGCTCCTTAGGAGCAGCAAAATCACACAACAGCAGAATTCAGAGCCCTGTTGGTGTTTTTCCTTTTTTCTTACAATAAAAACCACTGCCTCTTCCATTGTTTTTCATATGCTCCTAAGCCCTGATCAAGAATGTTATATTCAGCCACAGGAGTTTCACAGAATCACAGAATGTTAGGGATTGGAAGGGACCTCAAAAGATCATCTAGTCCAATCCCCCTGCCGGAGCAGGACACCTAGATGAGGTTACACAGGAATGTGTCCAGGTGGGTTTTGAATGTCTCCAGAGAAGGAGACTCCACAACCTCCCTGGGCAGCCTGTTCCAGTGCTCTGGCACCCTCACTATGAAGAAGTTTCCTCTCATATTTAAGTGGAACCTCTTGTGTTTCTATGCTTATTAAATCTGGCTTTGCCTTCTGACGAATGCACTTGTAATGCTGGGTCTTACAACACAGCCATCTGTCCTTGAAGGAAAGAGTCAAAGAGGGATCAACTCAACCTTTTTATTTTCCATATAGCCCTCTGAACAGCTTTTATCTACTAATAAACTACAGTAAAACACCTGATAGTTAACAAGAACTAGATTTAGCTACTTGTTTATGAAAGCCAAAGGTGTCATTTTTGTGTTACCTATCTTATGAGCCATATAACTCAAAAATGCAATATGAATAGAACCTCTTAACAAAAGAATAGCTCTTCACTACTAGGTAAAACCTGTGTTTTAAAATCACTCTGCTTCAGAGAGGTTCAACTGAATTAACTAATTGGTCCTAGTAAAAAACATAACCAATATCCAGTAATTTCTGTGGTGCTTTGTAGCAGAACTTGGCCAATCACATAAAAGCTTCACTTTTCTGCATGTATAGTATACATTGAGGGAGCAAACTGGAAAATGGATAAGAGTTGGCTTGCAGTCTGCATGACAGGATGACATGGAACAAATGGAGTAGGGCTGAAAATTGCATTTAAGTGTGCAGTAACAGGCACCTTTCACTGGAGTGCCAGTCTCAATAAAGGGCTCATGATGAGAAAGTCTGTCTGCCCAGTGTGCCATCACTGCAGGCTGGGGTCAGACCAAGGCCCAGAAGGTCCCTAACTCAGATCTCTCTAGCATCATGGTGCTCCTAAGATGGTGGGATAAGCTCGTCACTTCCATTCAGGGTTATTTACAAAACAGGCTCTTCATGGCCTCCTCTGTTTAATCACAGTATCATGCAGTGGGGCAAAATATTAAAGAAACATAGAGTACCACTTGACCCAGTACTGGAGCAGAATAGTCTTCATATAGAAAACCCACAATAAACTTGACCTTATCTTCAACCCTTGTATTGGATGCCAGACACTGTTTCCTCTTCAGTGCTTCAATATTTTCTGGATGAGGATTAACTCTTAGAGATGGAGGAGGAGAAGAGCTGAAAAGGAAAAGAAGAGAGAGTGTTATTAATGTTGCTGGTACCTGTTCCAAGACCTTTTTCTTCTTCCATCTTTGTTTCTCCCAAACCCTACTCTGTTCTTCCTTTCCTTTGTCTTGCTTTTTTCAAGACTAAACCAAGCCATCATTGGGTTCTGCTGGTGTGCCTGGATTCAGAAATCCAGAATGACAAAAGGAGGCACACTATATCCCATAAAGTCATTCAGGAGGCTAAAGCTGTACGTACAAGCTTCCCAGCCCTGTGGGGGCTGCCAGGTACAGGTGAATCTGGGAAATGAGCAACAGCTAGTGACCCTACAGGTATAAACACAGGTGTCCCCTCTGATGATTAGGATGGCCATAGCTCAGGTTTTCAGGAAGTGCCCATAAGGTTTCCCTGTAGCAGATGTTTGAAGCATCATCACCACAGCAGCTCCCAAGGATGACCCAACAGAGAAATATAAACACATTGAAAGTCAACAGGGTAAGGCTAGCTTCAGGCAAGCCTAATAGTATGAACGAGCTTTTCTGTCATGTTATAATGTTTTTTCATTCGCACAGTCTTTCCAAAAGCCTTTTCTCAACCCATGCTCAGGGCATGTCAGGCTGCTGACAGATGCTGTGTTCAGTGCCCCGTGAGACGCCTTGAAAACTGAGTGACCGATCTCCACAGGCAAACTAATTTGTCCTGTGTTTATACTGAGTTGCCTAAATCAGGTTAAATGTTCTTTTTTGACTCTCAGAAAAAAAGAGGAACTTAGTTACTCAAAACTGAGGAAGACTTCATGCAGTACCAGCTGAAAACGTCTGCTTCTGAGAGTTTTGCAGAAAGAAGTTGTAACTATTCTAACACTGAATTCCCCAGCTGGAAGTGATACTGCTGTGAGACATTACTTTAATGTGCATTCTTAATCTCTGCTACGTTGCCTGCTTCATGTTTATAAATTAATAAGTAAGTCAGTGAAAAACACAGTTTACCTATGGGCTAAAAACAGGTAAAATCCAGAAACTAAAATTTAAATTACAGTAAAATTAGGCACTATAAGTTCTTTAAAAGAATTCAAATCTGAAGGCTCTCCTACAGACATTTTTGTTCGCATAGAAAAATAAATGTAGTCAATACAAACTAGGAATTTATTAATAATCTGAATCTGCAATTTGCATTATAAATAATCAATAAAATATAAGTTATGCATGAGATAACCATGCATTTTATGATTTTAAACCAGTAGCTTTATGATCATTTGGAAAACAGGCAAAGACGTACTATACAGTTATAAATCCTATTCTCAGTAGCTGAGTAACCTCTACATTTGTGAGGCTTTGCTCTTGGGGAATGTGCCAGGGAGCTTAAATGCTTAAGGAAGAGATGTTTCGCTAGCACCACTGTTTCCCAAAACTGAGTGTTTTGACACTAATCAGCTAAGGTAGGATTAATCTCATCTACTTTTAGAACCCTAGTGTTCATAACCAAAATAGTCATGAGAGAAACAGGTGCTTTTAGGACTCAGCTCACCTGATGAAATATAGAATTTTGCTTTAGGATGAGAGGAATCAAGCACTAGAAGTACTTATTTATGTCCACTCATCACAGAAGTAGCCTAGGATGCTTAATGTGGGTACAAATATCTCCAAGATAGAAATCTGTATGGGGTCATATTAATCGTATCTCCACTGATGAACAACTAATATAGCTGTAGAGAAATAACTATCTCAGATCTTTGCCTTTTTTTTCCCCTCACATTTCATATAAGAAACCGCACTCCCTCTCCCATTTAGTCCTTCTGTCTTCTTTTATCTTCTGTGTTGTGAAATTTCTTGTGGTCCTCTTAACTGCACCTCTTCTTGTTCTTTCCAAATCAGCTATTATCTCATAAAAGACATTTACTGTTCTTAGGGCAAACAATAGGAAGCAAGAGCACATCTACTATTTCCGTTATCAAGAAAGAGAAAGATTCCCTGAAGTGTTCAACATAATTCATAGATATTGTAAGTCTATCAGATGCTCCGATTCAAACTAACTTGATATCTTAATGAAGAGATAGAACACAGGAATGTTTATTCTTGGCTGTACTTGTATTGTGCTATCAACTCTGAAATGAAAACAGACATCATCATTGTCATCATGTTGAGAAAAGTGATCAGCTCATTCAAAGGTAAAGAGGACTAGAAGCCAGAAATTCGTTGGCATCAGTCCAGTTACACACATTATTAGGAATGTTGTCCAAGTCTTGGAAAAAATGTGATAAAGAGATAGGCTCAAGTAATCTCTGAGATATCTCTTGTCCTAGGGGTGAAAAAAGGTAGAAAATTCTTGAGAAGATTGTTAGGTGCATAGGAAGTATGAAGCAGATAGCCTGGATTTTGTGGAGCAGCAGGCTGCATCCCCTGGAAGAAAAAGCCATGCTAAGGAAGTGGCCTGTATCACATACGTAGGGTGAATAATTTGCTTGTTAGAAACTGTCTGGAAGATTCAGAAAGTTCTGAAAACTAGACACGCAAGGAAAGATATTAGGAAAATAATTAATACAATTTAAACCCAGCATATTCCAAACATTTTGAAGTACTGTGGCAAAGAACATGAAAATAAAAATTTCTCTTTTATACTATCACTAGAAATCCAGAAAGTAGTTGGAAGTAGTTGTTGATGAGAAGAAATTCAATAAAATTGGCATTATTGAAACCTGGTAGGACTATTTTAATGTCTAGAATGCTAAAATCACAGCCTATAACCTGTTTGGGAAAAGCTATGTAAGAAAAAGAGGTTGGAAGGGTGCTTGTTTCAGAAGGCAATTACTTGCTTTAGAGTTATTGATAACACAGAACAGCAGGACCATGAACATACATGGATCAATGAGTTCACTAACAAAACCCAAGAGGGGGTTCTTTTGAGGAGATTGTTGCAGAACACCAAATCAAACTAGAGAATAGGATGAACTAGTCCTTAAATACTTGTCAGTGATGTGTGAAAAGAGACACCTTTTTGGAGGCTTCAGCTTGGCAGATGCATGCTGCAGGTTTCAATCAGCTAGTAACAGTAAATCGTAATTAGAGTTTCTGATATAACACTTATCTCTGTTCTAAAACCAATGCATGCTCTACCCAATCTGAAGCAATTATTTTATAATGAAGCAGATGACTGAATCATTAGACTGGAAGTTGGCAGTTATCTAAAGATCAATGATAGTAGTCCAATTTTGTTCAACGTGGGCAAAGAGAGGACAGTCTCAAAGGGCTTTGTAGATAGGCAGACAGATAGACAGGCAGTAGTTTCAAAGTGTTAATTTCCAAAAGCAAGGAAAAGTATAAACAAAACTAAGAGAGCTGCAATAACAACAAGTGAAAATTTAAGCTCCTGAAAAATAATTCACCAAAAGCTTCACTTCTACAGTAAAGAAAACCTGATGTTTAACTTGGGATGCTACATGTATGAAAAGGTACCTAGGAATTAGACAGCGAATTGCAACACATATGTAACTAAATACCAGTTGGTATAAATCATGCTAGCAACCTCAAAACGTAGATAAGGAAAAATAAAGAGGTAATATTGAGCCCATATCTATCAACACTAAAGCAATCAGAAGTATTTTGTGCTAGGTGATGGGATTAAGGTTCACCTCCAAAAGCAAAGAGGAGCAATGGCTGGGAGGCCCCATTACCAAGCCGGAGCCCCCTGCCCTGTCTTCTCTCAGGGCTGTCCCAGGAGAGATGCCAGCCCATGGTCCTCCAGATGAACTGACAGTAGGGGCTCTCCCGAGGTCACCTCATGGGCTGAGTGACCTACAGAAGCATGGGCTGATGTTGGGATGCTGGGGAGGACCATTTGGGGACTGCATAACTTCAGGTTTGAGATATTTAGGGAAAGGACTTGAACAGGGACAAGGGAGGGATCACAGTAATTTGGAAGAACAATTGTGGGCAAACAGAAATGGTAGCATTGGCCATTAGAAATCTGCAGGGTTCAAGATATTCCTGTTCTGTATTTGGAAAGAAAACATTTGAAGCCCAAGATACCAGTCACCAAGAGGAGTGTTAAACAGTACATACTTAAAAAATTGAATCAAAAAGAAAACAATAACTGTGTTTTCTTTGTATTATTTTCAACCTGCTAAAATGTATACAAGACTCATCAAAAGAGCCTTCATTCCCTGTGTTTGTGGGGTTTTTTTGTTTGTTTGTTTGCAGACGGTGTTGGACTGGCTAGCCAGGCATCAACTCCAAGTAAAATTACAGAAAAAAATAAATAGGATTCAGCTGATACAGAATTAAGATAGCAACGTAAAGAATTAATGACAATAAAAATCACTTCATAAAAAATCACACCAAAGAAATCTGGTTTCCTCCTTTGAGGGGATTTTGATAAATAACGGTAGGTTCAGAGGCCAAGATTCTTGTGGGGTTTGTTGTTATGTTTTGCTTTGTTTTGATTTGTTTGTTTTTGGTTTGGTTTGGTTTGGATTTTTAGCATTTGCTGTAGAACATTATGATTAAAATTGACACTGTAGAATACAGCACAGGTCAGATAAGAGAAGAGCTGAGTCGGGCCAAGGCATATATTTCAGATGGCACATATTTGCTGATGGGAGTTTTTTCAAAGGAGTCTTGTTGTGAGTAGCAATATGTCTGATCTTATTCCACATTTTCATTAATCAACTGGAATAAAAATAAAATCAGTGACACTGGATTAAATCTTAATCCAAGACAAAGACTGGTGGAATAGTTAATAGCAATCACAAGAGGATTTAGGATTAATCAAACAAAATGTGCTTAAATATATGCATGCATAAAACAATATGGCTAAAAGGAAGAGTGCATATGCCACCCATAAAGTGGTGGGGATCAGCGTCAGGTAAAGATGTCACTACAAAATGGCTTTTGTGGGGATAACCAATAAGTAATTCAACACATGCTCCTTGAGCAGTGTTGTACAAAAATGGGCTATTATAATCTCTGGACATATAAGCAACAGAAGTGGGACTGGTATTGGTATGCTGCCAACAGTTTTAGCAGCCAAATTTTGAGAAGGACATTAGAAAATAGAAGAAAGTGAAGAAAAAGGTCATAAAAAATTGACTTTGAGAGCTGAAGAAAATGTACTAAAGTGAAAAACTTTAACAGCTCAAGCTGTTTAGCTTTTGAGAGGGCAGGCTGAGAGTGACTTGATGGCAGCATCTAAATATTTTCAAAGGGAGAAAATAGGAAGCATTAAAGGGTTCGTTAATCTAACAAAGACAGATATAACAAGAACCAAAGCTAGAAATGAAGCCAAATATGAAATCATGCACCAATTTGTAATTGCAAGAGCAATTAGACACTGGGAAAAAATGTAAAGGGAAGTCCGTCTTCATCTCTTGATGTCTTCAGATCATGAGTAGATGCCTTTGTGGAACACATTGCTCTGACAGAGAAATTATTTTTTAAATCAATGTGTTCAGCTAATAGCCAGCCAGGGAATTAGATCCATAGGAAATTTCTATTTGGCCTGAAGCTCTTTTCTTAAAAAAGGCCAGCTCTCTGGCTTGGGCAGAAGCCTTTCCATCCTCGTTGCTACTCCCCTGCTTCTCTGATGGCAGACACCCAGCTCTGCTTTGTTTCTGCAGGAAGGAAATTTCTGCCATCTGCTGCTGCCCATGGAGGTTGCCAATTGATCAGCCACTGTATGGAGGGAGCAGAGATACTGTGCTGTTGTCAGAAGAGACTTGAAACTTGTTCTAACCCTGCGACTACTAAGATCAAACCTCCTTGCTTTACCTCTTGTTAATCTGTTGAACTTTGAATGATGAGAAGTACAGGAAGCTGCTCATTTAATCAATGTACAAAATGGTTTATCTATAATAACTATTTTAGTTCATGCCTGAATCTATGTATAAAATCAAGCCTGATAAAGCAGTCTTCCTAGTATAGGAATGGTGAACACTTTATCAAAGGAAATCCAATCATCTTTGAAAGGCTCTTGGAAAGAGGTTGTCTACCTAACTTAGATGCCTACAGCTAGGCAGAGGGGAACCACCTCTGGAGAGAAGCCTCCATTGCTCTCTACTGACTTGGCAGAATGTTCAGACTTGAATGTTAGATGGGTCATTAATCAGGTACTCTAAAATGTGTAGGCACAAGTTAGATCCAGATTAGGTACATGAATTCTCTTTCGCAGGTTGGATCATCAAACAAGTGCTTCTGCCATTAAAACCTAAGATTGGATACCATTCAAGTGAAGCAAGGCTTATAGTGAGAAGTATTTTAGTTTACTAGACCAAGTGATGCATCACAGCTGTATATCATCACTAATCCTGACAATGAAAGGACTAAAAGCAGAGGGAAAACTCAGACTTGTAAGCAGAGAAATACAGTACTTGGCTACAGAGATACCTGGCAAGGCTATGGGAAGGGAAAAAAAAACCCAGACTCCAGAAAATTTAGAAGAGCAGTTGAATGTTTCCAGGCAATTTGGTTTAAATCTGCGCATTTCTTTAATTTTTAAAAAAAACAGAGAACAGAAATTGAGAAGTCACCTGTCAGTATCTGACCCCCAGTTACTCACCCAGGATAAGCTGCAGACACAAGGGCATATGCTCCCCTCCAAAATCCCAGCAGGACTCCTCCTTCCCTGGAAAACTACCACCAGCAATGCGGGCAGGGAGTCCTGTGATCTGGATGGTGCGCATATTACAATCCCAGGTTTATATATGCACTAAATTTTTCCCTTGGGGTGTGCCTGACACTTATTAAGACATTGAGGATTTTTCATTGATGAAACCACCATTGTCTTGAGATTTGTTCACAAGGGTTTCTTTGTGTTTTTTGGGGTTTTTTTGTTTGTTTGTTTTTTCTAGAGACAGCAGTCTGTATCTTTGATTTATGACCTGCACGAGCCTCTCTTTTTTTGTGGTTTTGTTTGTTTTATTTTGGTTTGGGGGCTTTTTGGCATGTGGAGTTCAGCAGATGAAGGAAGAAAAATACTTACTATGCCAAATTTGGGGATTTCGGTTTCACTTTGGGGAGAAACATTGCCATTAAAAAAAAAAAAAAAAAGTGAAAGTATTCTTTTTTATATCAAAACAGAGTCAGATTCAGGTATGTTTGTATTTTCTCCATAAACTAGCAGTTGTTTGCAACTTTGTGGAAGACTTTTTCATCACAAACATTCTTGAGGAAGGATTTTCAACAAAATATCCATAACATCATGAAAGCCTGGGTTTCCGTGCATGAACAACAGGATTTGCTACCTACTACTCACCTTCCCTGATTTAGACATGCCATCAAAAAACACACAACACAAAATAATCAAGCCATTGAATAGCTCAGTGGATCACAGATAATCTATAGCCTGATTTTTTAATCAAAACTATCTAATAAGCATTTATGAATAATGTACATGTCCCTGTACTCAGAAATTGTTCACAAATGATTTGTGGACAAAAAAACCCCAGCTAAATCTGCAATGCATGTTTTTTGGTAATAACACATTCAATCAGAATTATTTCAGGAAAGATTGTTCAGCATTAGCTAGTCATCATACCATGTATTTTTATGGAACATATTAGATCTTTAAGTGGTCCATCAAAAAAATGATAATTCAGCACTATAAAGTGATTTGAGGACATGCTTTTAAATGTATGGTGTTTAGGAAGGTATCTAAACACCCTCACAATTCTAAAACCTACTTCATTGTCCAAAGTGTGCTGAGATTTAAACTGTCTCGTAAGTGTTAAGCAATCAGTTCTTGTAGACACAGCTTTAAAAATGCTTCCATTTTGTCTGGTCGAATTACAAATGAGTTATTTCATTAGCAGAATTATTACTTTGGGATGAACTCCAGAACACTAAAGCTTTACATTTAACCTCCACTACAGCCCAGAATTGAATTAACCTCTCTTTCCCATATAAAAGTAGCTAATGCACTTTCCTTGTAAAATGCAAATGTTGTTACACTATGTTTTGCAGAAAGCACTTAGAAACATTTGCTGGAATTATGGTTCATCATATTTCCATGCATTTAATTAAAACACTACATTTTAAGAAAATTAGTTTATTTTCTTTCCTATCACTGAATACTGACACTTGGAATAACAAGTACTGCTGAGTTATGTGCTAAAATATCAAATCAGTATCTCAGGGCAGAAACTCAATGCTGCTATAACACACACAATGTACAAACACTAAGGCATATTAGAAGTTCTCTGTTCAATGTGGTTAAGAGAATCAATCAGGATTTTTCCTAAAATCTTGACATTTTTCTTAAGTCCCTCTGGACTTATTTTTTTCCTGTTCCTCATTCACAATTAGAAGATAAATAAGAGAAGTAAAACATAAATTTGCATGTTGTTTGAAGCAGGCTGAATTGAAACTATGGATTTTGTGAGTGGCTCTACCTCTGATAGCTGTTATCTTCAAATCATGACTAAAAATACCAAAATTTATGGATTGTGTCTCTAGTCACATTTCATCGTGTTTTCCTAATATTATATAATAGTTATGATTCAAAAGTAGATGTTTGTGACTGCAAGATTTGGCTTTGTTCTGAAAGACAACAGAAAATTTTGACATATGCTAAAAAAAAAAAATCTGGGAATAAACACACGTCAATTAGTCATTTCATTGAACATTTTAGCATTAGCTATTAGCTATTTCTTTAAAACACAAAACAAAGCTATAGAGGATAAATTGAGAAATGTTAATCCTGGAACATGGTGTTTCAGCAGGAAATCTGTTATTTTTTTTGTTTTGGTTTGGTGGTGGGGTTTTTGGATTTGTTTGGTTGGGATTTGGTTGGTTGGTTGGTTGTTTGTTTGTTTGTTTTGGGGGGGGGGTGGGGTGGTCCAATTTACTGCAAAAACACCTGATTTTGCAGTGTGTCAGTTTTCATAAACCACATGCGTGGACTTAACAATTATAGGTTCAAATGGCAAGAGTGAACCTGACATTGTTCAAAGCACGATTAATTCCATCATAAGATCTTCTCAGCTGAAAAGACCAAGCAGTTCAGGAAACACATGGAGAAGAGGCTGGAACCTAGCTGGTGATGAATACAGATATAAAGTGACATAGTGGATTTTACTGGTCATTTTACATAGTCATATCATAGTCATAGGCACCATTACTGCTATGGTAAAAACTGAATAACATGGTTCAGTTTACATTGCATCAGAAATGTACTCACCTGGAAAAAATAAAGGGCTGAAAATCCACTGTATTTCTAAACAAATTTTTTACGTGTTGATGGGACTTCCCAAATAAAGAAAATCTTGTTTTCCGACCAGATGGATTTTTTTGTATTCAGAAACCACTGCAAGAAAGTCATGCCCCAGGAGGTGAATGAAGATCTCCAAGACTGCCAGTTTCCACTGTCTGATGAAGATCTCAAAAAGGCTACATCCACAAAGAGTTGGTTTTTTGGTTTTGTTTTGTTTTGTTTTGTTTTTTTGTGGGGGTATTTTTTGGTTTTTGTTTGTTTGTTGTTGTTGGGGGGCAGGGGGAGGTGTTTGGTGTTGTTGGTTTTGGGGGTATTTTTGTTTTTTTTTCCTGAGGATTTTCCCCTCACTTTTGACTACATTTTCTGAAAACAGACAAATTGGGAAAAATGGTTGATATGACAAGTGAAACTTGGGGTATTAGAATGAAGAAAAAAGCATCACTGAAATGTGTTAAAAAGTAGCCAGCAAAGGTTGGAGTACTGTTCCAAAGTAGATTGTGATCAGTTGTTGAGACTGTCACTATTATCAGAAAGAAAAGTTGTAAGGATGAAGAGTACAGGTAAAGTCATCATAAAAGAACAAGGCAATTAATCAAGTATATTGATTTATTCTAAGGATATGATCTCAGAGACTAGTAGATTCTTCTACCTGTCCAGCAGATAATTAAAGGAATGTTTTCACATTTTCTTTTATCCTTTTCAAGTTTATCCCCCACATTAAAACACAGCTTTTATAGTTTTGACAAAACATTTAAGAGGAGTCAGTCTGTAAAGCTTAATTGTTTGTTTCCTCCTGGGGGTCTTTTGCCCTTGCTTTGAACCATTCACTGGAGGTGGCTTTCAATTATAAGCCAAGATTCAGATCCTTGTATAGACAGACCTTACACTGTCTATAAATCCTGGAATTTCACAACCATCAGACAGACTCTCTAAAAGCTTTTATGAGAAAATATGGTTTGGGATGGAGACAGCTGGTATTTAAATTATCCATGTGAGAGAAATTACTCATATTCATTCACCAGATGCTTTATTCATATATCGATTTTTAAATTAATAATTCCATAATACTTACAGCTATATAATCCTAAAATGTGCACAGTTTTGCTCAATGACCTTAACAAGCTTTGACATCTTTTTTTATTTCTTGCAAATAGTGCAGCATATTTTGCCAGCTGCCATTCTGATGAAACATTACAACAGATGAAAGAAAAAAGCCTCAGTGTCCACTAACAAGATGAGTAGAGTTCATCAAACTGTTATTTCTGCCTGTATTCTAGGTGCAGGCTCCAGTGTCATGTAACGAGGAAAGACATACCAGCTAGTCCCATGCAACGTGTGCCCCCTAGTACTCACAAACTGTTACATTTTGAAAACCCAGTAACTAGGAGCCTGAGATATCTGAAGAGATGGAGAAACATTTCATAACTACTAGCATACATTGGACAACAAGAGGTTTATGGAAGAAAAATATGAAAAACGGAATTAAAAAAAAGTATGCTTTGCTGGAACATTCTGGGAGATGATTTAATTGGATGCGGTTGGCATTTATGGTAAATAGTGAAGAGGCAGAAATGCAGATAGGCTTTCTTGAGCATGAACTCCATGAAAAATAAACCTGCAATTTCAGGGCACATCTGCGTACACATACACAGGCACGTTGCAAGAAGAGCCAGAGGCCATGAATGCAATTGCAAAGAGCAAGTTTTATTTTAGTTACCTCTCTACTGGGGGATCTCCGAAGTCGCACCTAAGCTCCCAGGCAGAGGTGACACAGCAGGGACGCAGGCGCTGGTACGTTCAGCCCTGCTGGAAGATCACTGGGCCTGCTGAGCTCGCCTGTATTTCAAGGCTTCAGGCAGGCGCAGCCTCCCGCTCTTTCTCACAACAAAGCGGGAATCTCAGACATAGTGATAAGGTGCCTGGAGTTTCTCACAGGCCTATGTAATCTAACACAGAGGTTCTACTCGCCAAGCACACAAGGTCAGTAAAACAATTAGTGTGATGTATGTGCTTTTTCTACAGACAGGTGCAAGTCACTTTGAGTGTATTTACATTTAAATAACCTCCTCGCCAACCTCGCGCTACATTCCCATACAACATCATTGTTCAGAAAACATTTATTCAGTCAAACGTTGCTGTCCTTCCTTGCAGCCCCGAAAATACTGTTTCTGGTTCTCTTTTTTCCACTGGAATACTCATTCATTTGTAATTCTCTCAACTTGATCATTACAGATTCCTTCTTTCAGGCCTCACTGCATATTTTTTTTTTCTCCTCTTGGAAAGTGCTACCACCTCTTCCTTGCTTTGAATCCCTGCACTGGTTAAATTCCAATTTTCATGGAGTCCAGAAGCCTTGTCTCAACTCTGAAGGCACTGCACACCACTTTGTACTGCTTCATCGTCCCTCTTCCTTCCTCTGCTCTTACGTCTTCTGCCACATACTCTGTTGTTCTGTGTAAAGGCCATTCCCTAATCATCACCTGTGCCAATGAAAACCCACAGTGTCTTCATCTAAATCCTTTTCTAATGTACTCGTATGTAAGAGCTTTACCAGAAATCATTATAATATTAAAAAAATAAATAAATTTAATATACTTGAAAGCCACTCCAACTCAGGACTTCACATGTGTATTACATATACTAAATGTGCTTTGCATCTCTAAACAGTAAGCTGCTTAGCAGTTTGTTTTCTTCTACTCATAGGAAAAAAAAAAAAAAAAAGGAATACGTAAGTGAGCCCAAATTTCTCTCTCAATTTTATAACATATAAAAATTTCTTCCTGTGCAAGATTTTGGGTCTGGGTCTTGAGACACAAGGCTCCAAACACAGGCTTCCCAACTTGAAAGGCTTAGAAACACATACCTGTCTACAATAGAAGTCCTTCACTGCTCTTCCAATCTATTCCATGGACAAAGTCGTAATTACAGGTTTTTCATTGGGAACTCTAAAAATGGCAGCTATGATATTAGAATGATCAATGCTTGCTAAGTGCCAGCTTTCAGTTAGAAAATATTTATGGCTGGGAATCAACCCATGTACGACATCTGATTTCCAGCTCTGTAGCAAGACTCTAATGAGGGAAAGGAATCGTGGTTTCTTTCTTGGTTTTTATAAAGGAGTTGTCCAAGCCCCAAGCACAAATTAAAATCTTTTCATGCCTGACCTTTCACAAAGGTTCACCTAGACTCTACCCAAGCAAACGATATGGTCAAACTCAGCAGGAGAGAGGGGCCAAACTGTAACCAGAGGGTTTCAGTGGTGGTCACTTCTGTACATAGAGCATGTCCACTGCATGCAGATCCTGCATCTTCTAGCAGCTGCTGGCCCTGCTAGGAGAAACACAATAAGTTGATTTGTAAGTGGGTTCTTCCTCCTCACTCTGCTTTTTTCCACCAGTTTTCTTGATTTCCAATTCAGTATAGACCTGAAGCACACTTAAGTTCCATCAATTTGAAACAAAGTAGCATTTTTAAGTAAAAAGTGAAGAAATTATTTAGTAAGTACTTCTACTTCATAATCCTTTCTATCCATGCCAGTATATTAAAGTTGTAGTGGCAACCAGAAACCCACACAAAAACATGTTTTGGTTGCTTTTGAGACCAGCAAACACACAGCTTGAGCAATTACACCTTGAAATATCACCACACAATTCGCTCACCACAGTCTAAGATTCTATAGCAGCTTGAAAAAACTTTCCTACATACAGTCTGAATGCCAGAACATGTATTCCACAGCCCTAGACAGCACGACCCAGAAAAGATGAAGGGTAACAGAAAAACTTCAAACTGCACCCTCTGCTTCAGTCACCTCTGGCTTCTGCTCTGGTTCCCCCTCCTAAACAGATGTAACGTTTACTCACTCAGTGCATAGATCTGTTATGAGGGTTAGTTATTATCTAATGACTTGAATATGTAAAGTGCTATTCTTAAAGTCCTAGTATTATCACCACTACATTTGCATATGATTTTATTTATGCTTCTGACATTTGCTTTCCAGATTTTATTACAGCTTACAAACAATAAAAAAACTACTGCTCCCAGGCCCTGTTACACATTTCCATGAGATGACTCAGGCACTCTCAGACTCCTCAGTTTTGTAAGTCATAGCTACTTAACAAATTTACTGAACTGCTTTGGCTGAGACCCTTCCATAAAAGGAAAAATGACATATTTTATCTTACTTGGTGTTCTTTCTCTGGCAAAGAATTAGTTCGATGTCGCTGTAACAATAGTTACTTTAGTTCTCTGAATGAAAAAAGGAGGAAGTCCCAGATCTCTGCAGTGATCACTGCCCTGATACTCTGGTTAAATGTATGCCTCCAGAGTACTACAACAGCTTCAGCAGCTGGGTGCAAAAAAGGTGATCTCTGATCTGATGCTCCTGAGTCAGGCTATTTTATGCACAGTGGAAATTGTCTGCAGATAATAAAAAGGAGAAATAGTAGCTCTGTGGAAATGGTTCTCTTAGATGTTTTGGCAGACTAGTCTATTCCATTCATATGCTTTGGAAAAACTTTGATTTTTGACATAAAATAGCCAAGTTTCATTATTTCTCTGTGTGCAACCCAAAGCCCAGCAGTTACAGCCATGGTCTCAGTCTTCAGGTTTTCCTTTGATGTGTGTGCACACATCTATGCATATGAATGTGTGTGTTGGGAGTGACAGGGAATTGTCCGAAAATCTGTCCATATTACTTTGCATTAGCTGTCTATTGAAGCTAATATTTTAATAATAATAATCTTCCCATCTTAAATAAGATATATTAACTTTGTCACACATCAGTTGTTCTCTAATACTGGTAAAATCTCCTTGGCTCTTCAAGTTCAAAGCTGTCTCTTTTGCCCTGTGGACACAACAAATTCACTCTCTCTGACCTCATTCACATGCATGCAACTCACAAACGCAAACATGCACAGGCTCCTGTGCTTTCAAATAGCTCCTGTCTCAGGAAATCCTGTGCTTTAAATGTGGACAATCACACTAAAACAGTCACAGTACATTTAAAGCTAGGGGGAGAAGGCAGTCAGTCCGTTGATCTTTGCAATGACAAAACTGTTGGAGCTGTGACATTTTCTCTTGCACATGAGCAAAAAATCTTTCCTATTTTTCTAGAAGGGAGAGCAACTGGGCTCCAAAAAATGTTGATTGGTACCAACTGAGGATCTGATTCCTTGTTTTCAACTTGGTATTTAAATTTGGTTAATTTAACTGAATCATAAAGTTGGAGGAGCTTGCTGCAGGAGGTTGTCTAGCCCGCACATACACCCACCCCTGCTCAACAGTTTTGTACAAATCTGTATCCACAGGTTTTCACATATGTAAAAAAAGAGAGGAAAGAAAGCCTGCCAAGATCATGAGATCATGATCTGGAATATGGGTTAAGATAAACATGGAGTACGTAACAGAATTTTTGTATAATGCTCAAGCATATAACCTATTGAAGGGCTAACCAAAAAGATTAAGGCATATACACAATACATCTAAAGACAAATGGATCCTTAAGGACCTGTGAAACTCTTTGGTCTCAAGTCCCAAGACACTGAAGTATCTGTATAATTTTCTAGTTTTGATGCTACCTGCTTACATACACATAGTTCTGGTGCATGCTGAGGCTCTAGAAAGAAAATGTCTGGCATAAACTTTGTCTGTGTATAACCAGAGAAACTTCCCTTTTTCACTAGGGATATAAACTATAAGTGATTATGTTTTCAACAACTACATGGGCGATTATCTGTCTCTTTGGAGTTTATCAACAAATTAAGACTCTTCTATTAACTGTGCTCCGTATAATCAACTGTGTTGCTCTGTCAGTCCTTTAAAAAGCATTCTCATATCACAAAAGGAATAGAGGAACAAAGAATAAAACTACCTATGTAAGCAATAAATCTGTTTTATATCAAGGGTTTGTCACAGGATAAGACTTATAGAATGTCAGTAGAAATACAGACATTTCAACTTGCTAAGTATTCATTCTTCCTGTTCTAAAAAGCTGAAATGTGGATTAGCATCCAACTATTTATCTTTTGTTTTAGTGGGACATCTGCCAAAGCCCTTATTGGTCCCTCAGATACAACCAAACACCATATATTGGTGTTTGGATTAGGATGCCACAACTAGTAGCATAAAGGAGCTAACATAGCAAACACAGGCAATCATAAGTATGCAAACACGTATGGGAAGAAGAGCACCCACTAGCTATAATTCTATGGTAACTACAACCCATCATTCCGCAAACTCATTTAAGGAACAACTTTGATGAAGGACACTCATTGACCTTCTAGATAGTGATCTAGGTGGTCACAAGTGGTATATTAAAGAGGCTGAAAGGTATGCTCTGCCTCAGTTTCAAACATCAACAGTGACTTGGTTACGACACACTGTCCTACTTGAGAGGCACGTAAGCTTTCAAAGCATTAGCTACTTCCCAGACTTATTATGCCTGCCTTTGAGATCACTCCCAGATGACTTCCTCTAAGTTATGGTTCTTTTGCGTTCAATGACTCCAAAAATAAGCTTGCTGACAGTTGTTTTCTAAAAAAGAGCAAACAAAAAAAAAAAAATCAAGTTATAAAAAGTGCTGAAGTAGTTTGCAATGACTCAGTCTGGAAGCATCATTTTAGGACACCTGCACATTGAATTGTCAATGATGTGTCAATGAGTCCAATCAGAACAGCTGGAATGTTAAATATCAAACCACAACAAACTGCTGCAGACCAAGAATTATTCAGTGAATCATTCTGTGTGGAAGTCATGATCTCTTGTGGATAAATCATGAACAGAAAAAGGCCAAATTCATAAAATTATTCATTATAAATTATTCACCCCTCTTTTTGGAGGTATGAAGTGTAAAATTAAGTGTTTAGTTTTGATTAGGTGAGGAATGGAACAGCATAAATACACCATTTGACTCAATAGATCCTAGGAAATTAACTGCTTTAGGAGGAAGGAGAATAAACTTTTCTTTCTATCGCTCATGAAACTTGATTAGCTGTTTGCACAGCGAATGTGTACACAGAGCCAGAAGATGCTGAGTTTGCACAACTCCCACCACCTTCGGCTGTGGTTACTCGGCACATTTCAAGTTCATCTGCAAAACACCATATGCAAAGTGCTAAATTTTGGTAATTTTTTATTGGAAAAGCTCATCAAATTAAGAAAGCACTCATGAATCGTAGCAAAACTGTATCAGAAATTTCACTAGCAACCCCTTACCTTCCCAGTCTTCCCTTGCCTTCGCAGCTCTTCTTATTGATGTTTGTTTCTGCATGTCAAGAAACTTTTTGTTTTGAAGAGCTAAGTTTTTTCTCAACCCAGAAATATTTCATTCCTCTTCCACCCATTGCCCCATACACAAAGACAAGTACAAAGCATGCAGCTTCAGTTAGACTAAAAAAGAACATCCAAGTTAGAGGACTCGTTGAGTGCCTTTTTTAAAAATATTTGTTTAAATTGCATTTCCCAATAGCGTAGTTTCTGATATTTTTTTTAATTTATTTTTTATCTTTTAAAGTGCTCTGAAGGTTTCCCTCTCTCCTGTTATTCGTTATGTACCATTTGTTTTGTTTTGTTTTTTCTATTTGGGGTTTTTTTGGGCAAGCCCCAAACTGGCATCATCAAACAGAATCTCACACTTCTTTTTTTGTTCTTTCCTGCCTGCCGCTGCATTAGCTTTAGCTTTGTTAACTCTCTTACCAATAAGCACTCTCTCGTAGTGCTAAGATACTAATGAGAGCACTGAAATTGCACACTTTAATTACTGACAAAAGTACACACGGATTTTCCTTTTAAATCTCATTCAGATATTGCAGGACTTGCAGTCATCTTACTTTTAAGACATTTGAACAGTGAAATCTACGTACAGTTTTCTCATATTAATGTTTTTCTAGTTGCTGCCCGTATAAAGTCATAGCAAAGCAAGGAAGTAAATGATAATATGAAAGCACACAACACACCACTCTATTCTGAACAAAACTGAACACAGCTAAAGTCAATGAGATACAAGGTCAAATGATGGCTATAACTAGAAGCTGTGACACAGGTGGTTCACTCTTCAAACCCACACATTAGTTCAAGGGGATCCAAACATACAGAGAAATGGATGCAGGGTGTTTCAAAAAGATGGACCCAATTTCAAAGCAATTCGAATTTGAAATTGGGTCCATTTCTTTTAGAAAACAGTCTGTACAGCTGAATTTGCAACAAGACACATGGCTAGGACAATGCCAAGGTCAAGGGAAGATTTGGTTCTGTTCATATTTAAACTGAACCAGTTTACTCATCCTTATGTGAAGTTGAATCACTTCGCACATCAGCTCTCCTAGGGACTCGGATGATGGTGGGCAATGAAAAGGTCAACCCACAGAGATGAAATCTTACTGACAGCCATCATAAGTGAGTGTTGCCCCTTTCATGAAAAGGAGAAACCTGCCATCCTTCCCAGCCTCTAATAGACTTTTTTTTTACATTTCTCTTCAGCTCTCTCAAATTAAAACGAAACTTTTCCAAGGTTATGATAGTTAGAGTTGAGATTGATGTGTCTTATCATCCTGGGCTCAGGAATATTAAAATACGACAAAAATGAAGCATTTTCTTTCAAAATTACTTAAAAATATTACATCTCCTTAAAGAGAGGCTGTGGACCCTCATTTGTTTCACTTATTCATCAATCTACAGCTTTTTCCCAGGAGGGAAGAGTCATGTTTTCTTTAGCCTTTTGAGAAGGAAAAAGCTGTTAACTAGTTCATTGCCAAATGTTCCGTTCCACTGACAGGGTACTCTTTTGTAAACTGATTGCTTTTCCAACATCGCATACACAATTTTAGCAATAAAAATTAATTCCTCTCTGCTAGCTTTGCAGAACTCCATTTCATAACCCATCAGCTTAAGAAGTAAATTTAAAGCCTATCTCCTGTCAAAAGCAAGCAAGTTTTTACCCTTACCCTGTGAGTCTGGCATCTCTCCAGCCTAGATCCACATTTAGGAGCAATATTAATTTGTTTCTTCCACTTGCAGCTGTGCAAGGATAAAAAAGTCATTTTTCTATCTTGGCAGGATAGAACATGCTTTTTAATTTGTCACTAGATTAAGTTAATGACCGAATACTGAAATCAATCCTTGGAATGACCTAGAGTCCAACTGAAGGTAGGAGGTGAAAGGTCTCCTTGTGCTGGAGCTTCTATCCTCATTTTCAGTAGAGCAAGAGTCATGTCTTCCAGGTATTCCAGAGAAAGCCTTAGCTAGCACTGTGCTTTACAGGTGTCAGCAGCCAAAGCTGCTATTCCACGTTAAGGATAATTTAAATTGGTAAAATGTAAGCCTTTCTGTGGATAGGGAAAAAAAAAAAAATTCCTTCTCAGGTGAAGAATGCTAGTAGGACCACATTATCTCTCATCCAGCCCAACCAACATAAGCCACATTTTATTTGTGAAGCATTTTGCTGTAGGCACATGCAAACTGCACAGAAATATACGCCATGCCACAAAGCATCCCAAACAGGATAGCTGCAGGGGAGTGGCAGGACCACTGAGTGTTAGCACAGATGGCACTACACATGGAAAATCTAAACCAGTCCTGAAACAATGCATGTGTACACCACCAACTGCACCTTCAGTCTGTTGCAAGGTAGGTAGCAAGGGTAATTGAACATCTGCTCGAGTTTGGTCCCATAGTTATTTCTAATTGGTATCTTTCTCTCTCTACACCTGAATTGATAGCGGGTGTTCGGTCTAAGCACTGTTTTAAACATTTCTGATGGTTCTGGCACATCCCTTTATGAGGCACCAGATGTACAGGTACTGGAATAGCTGCTGCTGACTTTTACCTATAGGCAAACTGGTAGGCACGCAATTAAAAAAATATAAATAAATTAAATAAAAACCTGTTTGCATTGTGATAATTAAAAAAAAAAAAAAAAGAAAAAAGTTGATAAGCGGGTTAACCAGGGGGAAAGGTGGAGATTTCTACTTTGAAATACAGTTTTGAATTTCTCCAGACTTGACAGTCCATCTGGACATTGCTAGATGCCTAGTTACATCAACACATCATGTTTCATTTCAGTTCCATTTTTTTTTTTTTTAATTTTAAAATGTTCCCCATAGTCTCCCCCACCACAACATTTTCCAAAAAAATCCATAGTATGTTTTGTGTCAGAAGAGCATCAATAAAGAGCAGCACATGGGCTGCTCAGTTCAGTGCTCAGGTCACCAGGAAGGCAATCACTGTCTGCTCCTCTCTTCCGCCTGTTATTTTCTTGGCTCCCTTATCAGCATCTTCCCTGGATAGTTCTGCACAACTCTAATTATAGGAGTGAGGATAACAACCATCAGGAAAGCAATACTTTATTTTTATACTTACTGCCAGTAGCTTGCTACTCACGTTGCTCTAGGAAAAGAGAAAAAAATTGTTTACAAATGTATCATTATACAGCAGATCTTAAATTGCACAACTATTAGCTGTAAGTATTGACTATTGCCAGAGCTCTGCTGCTGCCTGTGAAAAGGTCAGGCCTTTTCGTTTGTGTTCTTTTTATGTGAAGAATACCAAATAATAAAACACATAATTCATTGGGCTGCTGAGATTTTTTCTTCCCCCAGACCTGCAAAACAGTCACCAGGTTTGAATCTTCTTTCGCATTATTATAGGAACAAGGTGATTTCACTTTATTTCTTGAGGAAAAGAATTTATTTCCAATAGAAGCACCCCAAATGAACAGTCTTTATCTTCCAGATAGGCATTATACAGTTACACCTTTATGAGCTGCCTGTGTTTCTATCCCTAGGATGTCAATAGAGAGTGGGGTGCTTTTGCTCAGACAACATGATAGAAATAATAACTGCTTACTGGTCTATCAAGCCAGCTGACAAGATTTTCAAAGCACAGAGTACCTCATTTTAAGGAATCATATCCAAGTATAGATGCCTGAATGAAAACAATTTGACCTTAGGATTCCCAGTTTCTAATAGTGCCCCACATTCAGCACTTTAATAAATCATTCATTTTATTTAAATTTCCTGATTAACTACATGAAATTTTAATCTTAAACCATAGAAGTCATATAAATGGAGCTGCCTAGCTCCATTTGTACAGCCTCACAATTTCACAATAGATGTCACACATTTTTATGAAGCTTAACTCTGCGTTGTTACACGAGGCACACCATCTTCTAAATAGCCAGAGAAGTTTGTAATGCTTTAGGAAGAACTATAAAGCACACCAGACAAAAGCCAGCAAGAGACTCTCAGCCCATCATCTTAATTCTTCTGCCACTTAGAAGGAAATGTCTTAGCAAGATAAATCTACATGGAAATATCTACTAACTTTGCAGTTAAACATGTGGTAACAGAGAACTGCACAATGTATTTGGGCATTTGCAAACTGCAACAGCAATGGCATTGCTTACTTTTTCCAAGCCAAAGTTCACCCAAGCTCTACAGAAGCCAACTCCAGCTGCTGCTGCAGGAACAAAGCAAGGCAAGTATATGCCTTATTTGGCTGGGGAGCAAATCCGTATCTACCGAGATGTTTCAATAAAGGTCAGTCTTTATTTCTCAGACCAAAGGCCTACTACAGAAGCTTTATTTTCTCCCAAAAGTGATCTGGGAGGCTGCAAAATCCCATTAAATACACTAGCACTGTTCCATGTAAATAGAGGGAAACTGATAATTTGCAATATGAGTTGGGCAATCAAGGTCTATGCAGAACCTAAGTTATTTATTCAAAGACAACAATAAAAAGGGGGAAGGTTATTTGGAAAAAAATAGCTAGGGACTTGTTGGAGAACTTTAGGGACCAGTGTAGCTGGGCAAAATATATGAAGCAACAAACAGGCGTTTTAATGTCAACATTTGCAAACATTTTATTTTGAATACTCCAGTGACAGGTTACACCTAGCCTATGGTTTCTTGTGCATTCAGAGCCTGTCCAATAATTCTGTCCTTGGTACTGGGCCCTCTCCCTCTTTTCCCCTCACTGCCTTCAGGCTGCAAACATTTGTTAGCATCTCTCTCCACACCTAGCACTGGCAACTTGCCCAGCTTCTGCCAACACATTCAATGCAAGAATCTCCATGAAAAAATATGCCAAACACTTTAGATGCTGATCCTGAGGAAGGAGGAACTGAGAGACCACCATCCCTCAAACACATGTACCTTATTAGCCACCAAAGACAACACTCCAGACTGCAACGCACCTTCAAAGTGCAACTCATATTCCCTTACATGATTCCTGTATTAGGACAGAAGCACCAAGTAAGGGACAGGAGACATCATCTCAACACCACCATTTTCAATGGCTCCAGTCATTTTTACTAAGGAGCAATCATTAACAGCTTTGTTCCCCTGCCTGCTATACTTTTCCTCTATGCCAAGCTGGAGGACAAAAGACTGCTGGTGAAAGGAAGAGCTTTGGTGTGTGTGTAAAATAAATGAATAAATAAAATTATGCCCAAAACACCACATCACCAGCCCTGCTGCTTATTTCATGTCTGTCTCCAAGTATCAAATATTCCCATGTTACTGTTGGATCTTCATCACCTAGGGACTGTTGAGCTAGTAAAGCGTCAAAATAAGTTTGACCTTAGAGGCTGTGGAGTGTACATCTTTGCTTACCTTGTTTCCAAGAACCTCTGGATATCTGTGACAGATGGCACAGGACTTAGCTGATCCACTTGGGGATAAAAAGGATGACTTGTAGCACCTCTCAACTCTTCCAGCCTTATTTTCTATGATCCTGTGGAAATGATACATTTGTCAGACAAATAAGACCATTCCCTTCTAAAAGTTAATTCTTAAACAGAGTTTTGAATAAGACATAAGACCTTGCCTCAGGGTTTACATTAATATTAAGGATGTGTATTTTTTCAAAATGATGTGGATGGAGTTTTATTCACCTCTCTCTGAAGCATCCCACATTTGCCAGGCCTGGGAAGGAGGATCAGGCAGTCTGATACACCTATGACAATAGGAAGATGACAATACCACCATAACATATCTGTACGGAAAAGTGTTGGCATTGAATATCTGCTCATACGCAGAACAGCACTTAAAATTTCTCCCATTTTGAAAGGTTTCACTATCTTGAGTCACATTTTACATATTACATATATGGAATAGCAACAAAATTAGTCTTTCCCAACATGCATACATACATGCGCATATATAAATAAAATACACAAACACACACCTATAACTATATGTATACTTACAGATAAAATCTGTGTGCATGGCAAAAAAGCATGATTATTTTGTTGTCAAATACAAACTAACATCTTTTCTGAAGTAACTGAATTGAACTTCAAAGGCCTTGAACACAGATTTAATCATTATAGCCGAGGTTTGATGACAACAGCATCTAACGTCTCCCTTTGAAAGATGAAACAATACTCTGCTCTTCTGCTTCAGTAGGCAAATTTTCATTGAATGAAACTTTTGACCTCAAAGAATGTGAAGAAACTGATATTCTGCACTTTAAGATGACTGGGAATCTTTTTTTCTCTTGCTTTTAACAGATCTTGCAAATGTTTACATTTTACCCTGGAATAATTTTTAGTTTTAATTCCTTCAGGCCATTTAATCCCTTGTTTCTTTAACATTGCCTTCAAAGCTAGGCATCTGGAATAAAAGAAATTCATACGCTGATGTCTGACAACCACTGAACGCTGATTATCGTTTGCAGTTCTGACGAACAGCTTTAGCATTTGCTGCAGTTACACAAGAAATGGCTAGCTAGTGAAGTCCACACCAAAAACTGAAAGAGAAAACAGACAGTCGGGGTTTACTGATTTGTACCAGTTGGATGAGTTATAGTTGTTTGTAGAAAAGACAAGAGAATTTAGGAGGGTTCAGTGTACTCCAGTACACTGCAAAGCTGGAACCTTTAGCCTCTTCATTCTTCAACGCTGAACAACTGTTGAGCTGGTGCCTACCAATTTACCCAGGGAGACACCACCTTTTTATTTTCCTCTAAGTTACTGGGTACCTTTTGTATGTTCCCTTTTTTATATGTTCTATCCTGAGAAATTGCTATTTTTTAAATTTTTAATCATAGAATAAAATTCAAGCTCTATTTTTTAACATACTAAAAAAAAAAAAAAAAGGAAAGGAAATATGTCATATATAGCTCCTTCATATAGATTTTTGATTTTTCAGAATCACACAGATTAAAACTAAGCAAAAATATCAGAAAATGCCTTGGGATTGTTTGAATAAGAAAACAAAACAAAACAAAACCAAAACCAACTGCTCTAAGATACAGGGAGATATTTTTCTTCCCTGCTTCAGCAGAAGAAGTCAAGGGAGAAGAACAGCAAGGCAGAATAGAAGGGATAAAGAAGCGATCTTCTTCGGGCTTGCCTGCTACACGTACAGCTCCGCATACATCAGAAACCCAAACATCGCGCTGAACACAGATCTATTCCCTGGAGAAACAATGGCAGCTGTTACTTACACTGTCTGAAAGTGAACTGGAAAGCTCCCAAATATTACACCAATGAGACAATAAGCATAAAAATCAATACAGATTTGTGTACAGCAACAGTACACACAGGTATGGAGTTGAAGCTCATGTGATGAAGGTAGAAGAAGCTTGATTTTATTTATATATAAACCATTTTTCCCATTGCTGGAAACTTATATCCCACACTTCCAGAAACCATTGACAGAGAGAAAATACTGCCTACTGCCCACCCATGCAAAAGAACAAACAATTGAGGCAGTCAAAATTAGGAACAACATTAATATCTACATCAGCACAGACTCTTCCTTTCCTCAAATAAACATCCTCCTTTCCTGATTATTTGTGGATTCACCTTATAACATACACACCTAATTCCTGGTAGGAATTTCCATGGATGAAACTTTAGTCCTTGAATTTTCTTTATTGATTCAGTTATCTTCATTTTGCTGGATTCAGAGTAGAGTTTATACCTTTGGCTGATTGTCAGGAACTGCAGATACATTAATAACTGTAGATTAAGAATAAAAAGAAGCTTGTCTAAGAGTAATAAGTGCCAGAAATTCGGTAAAATAGTATTTGGAAAATAAAACTTCTCAATTGTGATTCACTCATTGTCTCAACTGATGTTTTATGGAGTGCAATTATGTTGAGAAGAGTTTCACAAAAAACCTTAATTTTGAGTCAAAACGTCTAGGGAAGCAAATGCATTAGGGCTTGTATTTTATTTTTCTCTAGCAGTCTGAAAAATCCATATTACAGCATTTATTATGTACTCAAAGATATTTTATTGCAACTCTGTAGAAAATAGATGTTTATCCTACTGTGTCTCTGAACTCACTAAGGCAGTCCTTAAAAATGAAATACACAGAAGGCTAGGGACTCCCGCTCTTCTCTTGCAGAAAGTCTATGTCCTTTATGACATCAGGACTGGTGAAGGGTTTCCATTTATTACTAACTTCTGGAGCAAAAGGTCGTGATAAATCGTGTACAGATAAAAGTTTTTGCTATTAGAAATGGTCTTTTTATTTATTTATTTATTTTTATATAATTGATGTTCCCACATCTGCACATAGGACCCTATGACCTGACTTTGACAGAAAACTGCTATTTCCAGTGTGCAGGATATTCCCACTGAAATTACATTTGTGCACAGATGTTCACACATATTGTGCATACACACCACAATAAAAAAAATTCAGAACCACAAGAGAGAAGCTGCTTTTCTCTTTGGGGACCCTGCTTAAATCTTTTCTCTTTTCTTGCCAGTAAATGTAATGAAAAGACTGGCTCAATACAGCATAACTCATTAATATTAGAAGCTAATGTGTTAAACACTGTTAGAACATCCAGCCCATTATACAAGAATGAAAGCTAATCTACATACAGAGTCTGAAACAAAAATCTATGACCTTTTTATTTTTTATTTGGTAGGTTTTTTGCTGGCTTCATTTTCCTGCTCTGCTTTCCCTACATTTTGTAAAAGCAAAAAAACTCATAAGAAACCATTACAAAAGACATCACACAACAGAACGATTAAATAGTACCATCTAGAGCCTGTGACTGCTACAACACCTCTGAAAAGAAAGCTTCTTCTGGACTCTCGCTAGGGTCTGTGTGCAAGAGATAAAAAGGAATCCTGTATTTTTTCCAAGGCCACAGAGGGGATATTCCACTGTGAGGGAAACAGACCTAGAACTGAGCACTTTGCATCCTTTATGGAGGCATATCTGTTTTAATGCTCTGTTTTTATAGATGTCATTTTCAGGATGTTTTACTATCCTACAGTTGATCCTTCAGAGGAAAAATGGTTCAAGGAATAAAATGGTATATTTGACTTAATCATTTTGGCATGTTGGGCTTTTTGGTCTGTCAGTGACTCCTGAAAGCATATTTTTCACCAGTTACTGCAGACAGGCTCACAGCATGTAACTTACATCTCAACACCACTTTCAACATGACTAACCATCAACAATATTTGAACTTTTGAGCACTGCCATCCTTGGGCACAGTCACAAGAAGAGCAGACAAAAATACACCAATCTTCAAGGATATCAGGTCCCTCCCCCTCTTCACAAACTTAAGCATTCAGCCTACCCTTTCAAATCTCCTCTCAAAAACACACCATGTATTCAATTTAATTAGAAATGCTCTCACACATTCATTCTACCAGCTGGTTTCGACTCAGAAAGCATATTCTTCTGGCTCATTTCTATACACAGCACCCTTGTTCAAATACAAGGCTCTATAAGCAGGACCTATGTATTCTCTCTGCAGTGGCTGAGCACTCTGGTAGCTTTTAAGTATTAGTAATAGTTAACAGGCCATTTAGACTTCCAGGGACACGTGAAAGAGGAGCAGACAGACAGACAATTCCATCCCACACATCTCTTTCCATTCACTTCCCCTTCTTCCCACCCAATTCTACCCAGCAAGTCACCCACTCCTCTTGCCTCTATTCCACTTTATTAATATCTCTTTTCTACAGGGGCTTGCCAACAGTTATCAGTGGTCCACAGTAAGGCAGAATTAATGCAGTTGATATGCAACAGAAGCGGAAAATGTTGGCAATATATGATTACAGATTAAATGATGCAGTTTCAGGGTCAGCACTACAGAAGGCACTTATGGACAGGCTGACAAGTAAAGATGAATGGCAAATGAATGAGGGCAGTTACAGTATTTCATGTACATTTTCCTTCTCAGAGATCTGTAGACTCTGCTACCATCTGCTGGTTTGTGAAAAAAGAGCCAGGGAATCTATTTTAGTGGCTTTGTATACATAATCTTTCAGCTGTCTCTCATTACGAGAGCAGTCTTCATTTCAGGTCACAGCCTACCTTCAGCCTCCACAGAGCTGTCAATTAGGCTCACTTTTGTTTCCTGATGCATTTCCGACAGCAGGCATGAGGAAGAATGGCTAACAGACAGTGCAAAATTTATACTAAATCCAAATAATATATCCCAGAGTAAGGCACATATTCAGTATTTTGCGAGAAAGAAAACAATGAATCAATGCAATGAATTCCAGTTTATTCGAGAAGGCAGAGGGTAAAGACAGATTGAAAGGTATTCAATTCCGATTTTGAATGAACGTACTCTTCATTATGCTTCCCTATAGAGCTGATATATAAATTGCCGTACTCCACTGAAATCCATGGAGCAATGCAACCTGCTATTTTTTGAGAATGTGATCCAGGGAGGATACAATCCGGAACTTAAATGTAACTTAATGAAGTGTTATGACCAAGTTACATTAAACAGGGGAAAGAGAGAAAACATGAATGTATTTCCAAATACAGTATTCTGATTCTACACATTCTTCCCTCAGACACATGTAATAGCACACAGGCACTTATAGAAATCATAAAACAAACCAGTTTTGAAATCACCACCTCTCTTCATCATCCATTTAAACTGTCAAGATTATCAACAAAGGGTTGGCAGTGGTCATAGCTTTTACTGAATAGTAGCCTCATAGATTGGATGCACATAATCAACCTAAATCAGTAGATTTCAAGGCTAAAAGTGATCATGATGGCCACTTCCATACTTACCACAGTCCACAGATTTTACCTAGTCACTCCTCTTTCTAGTCTTCACTTCTAGTTGAGCTGGGGTTTCAGAGTGAAGAAAAGCACTTATATGTTCCTCAATTCAGAAGATTAACTACATGGTCAGGTCATTTACGTTCACTCAGCTTTATTTCTGGTGCACAGCAAGGTCCACCTTGGTGCTAGAGCAGAGTTCTGGCACTCCATGGGAAGTTCAAAGAGTAGTTGCAAGCAAGAGGCCAGAGCCCTCCAACAGCTACCCGAATTCACGAAAAGTTCCGTGCTATCTCAGCCCTTGGGATAGCAGAGTTTCCCCTCCTGGAGAGAGCCAAGTCTCCCCTAGCCTAGCTGGAGGATGACACACCTCACTGCTGTCAGTGACCATACTCATTTCATGACAATATCTAAAGATTTGGAAGCAAGGAGCTGTTGGAAGCAGTTTTGAGAAAAACAAATGGCTAGCTGCATGTAGTGAGCCGTCTGCATTTTCCCTCGCAAAATTCGACTCACCTCCAGAATCATAAAGTAACAGCAAAGTGTTTCCTTTAGGACCTCCTTACTACTATGCCCAAGAAAAAGGGATATGCACATGCTGGTTTTGCAAGCTTAAACATGACAGACAGCCTGTGTTCACTGCTTGCCACCTAGCAAAACGGAAACAGGTTACTGGAGTCAATGAGAAAACATCGGCTGTATCTTTTACTCCCACACAGGTTACATCAGAACTCCTTTTAAAATAAAACTGGACATGACTCCAGCAGGACAGATTCTCTGGAGGAACAGTATTAAGGTCGCTGACATATGCTGCTTGGTTCAGAGGTGAGATGAAGCAACAGATAGCTTGCAGATGAATCACAGTAAAGCCCTGGTGTAGCCCCAGGGGACTTAGAGCAGTTTGTCTGAAGTTGGAATTTTCTTGGTATATTTCAGCTAGACCTTTTCTATTACTACAGATTTTTTAATAATTCTGTACTTCTGTAAACAGCTCTGTGATGAGTACACACACAAAAAAGAATATTTAAAATGACATCTGCTGATAAATTTAAATCTTTAACACTCTTTAATAACACGTCATCTTATTTGCTTTTGAGAGGAAAAGACAGCAAGTATCCCATGAGGATAAGCCAACATAAATTACAAACCATGCACTGCTTGTCATTAATAAGGGTGGAAAAATATTGGAAAAGATCTGATTTGACCAAAAAAAAAAAAAAAATCACAACCACACCATCATAGAATCAGTTACTGATACAATAAATGTGCTGAGCTGCTTCGCACACTCAAGAAGCCAAGGCACAAATTAATCAATCTCCAGTCACATGGTTACCCACCCCATTAGATTAATTCAGTCATCCTACAGCGTTTGCTATTTATATCAAAGAAACTGAAAAAAATATTTACAGTATGTTTGGTTATATTTATTAGAAAGCAGCAAAAGCAAGAAAAAGCTTTGCAGTGACACTTTCTTTTTTACTACATAGTTGAGAAGATAATTTGGCTCTTATTTTTGAGACCACAGAAGGGGATCATCTGCAACACTGGAATAGAGCAATTTTTCAGTTGCTGGAGAACTACAAAACTGCTTCAAGCAAGGATAAGAAACAGCCACAAACCTAACCACTAATATAGGATTCAGACGGACACAGTAGGACTTCTACACACAGTCAGCCTTCCAGCCCAAGGGGCACAATGATGACCTCTGCCCCTTGCAGGTCACAGCTCCAAGCTCAACCTCCTTTCTGTTGAACCAGCCTTGCTCAGGGGCTGTCTGATTTGCAAGTGCTCTAGGTCTAGAAGACTTATTCTATTTACAACACTACATTTGAAGAGCAGATGGCTTTGTGCAGGTACTAGGGAGCTGCTACCCACCATATGGATTTGTAGAGGTACATACCGTGTAACAAGATATGCTGCACTAACTTGCCTTACTCTTAATACTTTGTTTACATTAACATCTCCTAAAACACTCTCTATAAGGGAGCGATTTTTTTTTAGCATTGATCCATCTCATTTGGAAATAAGACAGCAGAGGGAAATAAAATCCAGCTCCTAAGATGTTTCACCAGTGAAATCAGAACAAAACTATTGCTTCATGATTCACGCGCAGCTAAGTGGTACACAGAGAATAATTCTCCTACTTGTTGATGTCAGAGTCCCTGCAAGATAACTATGCATTTCATCGAGAACCATTAAAATGAGCTGAAATGTATAAAAATTTATAGCAACAATAGCAATGAATTTTATTTATTTCCAAACAAAAGAAAATTTAGAAGCCAGATCTTTTGTCCGTTGAAAGTCTGAGATTAAAAATATAAGGATAGAGCACAGAAAACATTTATTTTTTTCATTAATCTGTTATTTAGCCAGTCTGACATTTTACTTAGGCAAACCACCACAGTAAAAATGAGAATTCTGACTCATAGTTTATATATAGTTTAATTCTTCATTTATCCATCTTTCCCACAGGAATCTGCTAAAATAAATCATAACTTTTTCATGGGATTACACAGATGCATGTAGCACTCCTATAACAAATAATTAGATAAAAGCTGCAATGAAATAGATATAATTTGTGCCCCTTAAAATTTCACCGGACCACTGGTCTTGGTTTCATATGGGTTATTCTGATATAATAATTATTTTTCATAAGAAAACAGGATACTACACTTGAAATGCTTATTATATGAATGAAATTTAACATGAAAAGGTAATAATACTGCTCTCTCATTCTGTTTCTCATTTTTCCTGCTGTAAATTAACCGAATGTTCCTTAAATCCCCTGAGAAATTCAAGAACTAACGAAAATGTTTCCATGAAATTACCTTGAGTCAATTTCCATTTGCCATAAATCTCTGGATATCTGTAACCAGAAAGAGGTTTTGTCTTCAAAGCTCATATTTTTCCTTGATAGTAATGCTCTGAGTGGCACCACACCTACCAAAATAGGCACTTGGTTAATCTGCTTTCCAGAAACAGAGGCTCTGCCTGTTGTCTGCATGAGGCAATGATGATTTTGTACATAAAACTGATTATACACAGGACACATTCCCCAGTAACTGAGTTACTCATTTTTCATTTCAGAAAGAATTGCAGTGCTTCCCGGTTCTTAATAAAGAGATATATTTTGACATTTAACTTTTTTTTTTTTTTAAATGAGCAAACACATTTTTTTTCCAGCTCCAATGATATTCTCAATTAGTACCTTCTTCTGAAGCCCTTCTTCTATGCATAGAACCACAATTTCCCACTAATAAATTCAAAAAACTCTATGTTTACAGGATTGGAGAAAGAGGGCTAAAAAGACTAAGTAAACACCTAACTATTTAGTTGCAAATACGGGCAACAGCTTTGTCTTCCTGGTAAAACAAGTAGTCAAACCTGGACCCAACCATGTCAGCAGAAATCTTTCCCCTTACTTAATGAGGGATAGGATTTCACCCTGAGTCTTTAAAGCAAGTCAAAAGAAAGAGCAAAGCTTTCCTCTATAACAAGAAAAGAGAGCAAAGAAAGAGGAAAATGGATTTTTTTTTTTTTAAGAGTTAAAAGGTCATTCATCTTTAGAAAAGCTAACGAAACAAATGTCATTAGATGTAGGAGATATGAAAGGTCAAATAAATATCCTGAACACAGAGCTAAAATGTTACCAGAAGACTAAAGGAAGAGGAGAAGCACACTTCTTCCTTTGAGGATAAAATGATTAAAGAATGAAAATAATTTTGTAAAAAATGATCTCAAGAAAACATGGAAAACATTTGAAGTAACCAACCTGCATTGGAAAATAAATAATATCCCCTTATTAAAGATCTAAGGAGCAAGTAGTAACAATAAGTCATAGTGATCACACTGGCTAGAATGTTATTAAAGTTAGTTTTTAAAACTTAAAATTTCATAGGAGTCATGCCCAACAGAAAAAAGAATGTTTCATGATAGAATATTAAGTCTAATAATCATCTTTCATCAACTGCTGAAAAGCAAAGGGAAAAAATAAGCAAGTCCGAAAAGAAAACAAAACCAACAAACAAGCAAACCACAACAGGAAAAGGTCAGGAAGAAGAGAGATGTTAATTTATCAATGGATCACTTTACCAAAGAAGGCATTAGACTACATTGACCATTTAACTCAAGGTTAAATAACTATTTCCACAATCATCCTTGAAAAGAAGGTCTTTACCTCTAGGGATTTTTCTTTAAAAATTACAGTTGTCTTTGAACTGTAAATGGAACACTTGCCTAATGCAAGAGGCCAGACCAAAACAAGAGTCACTGATATTGCCACCAACTTTCAACAAGATTGGAGCTATCATCCAAAAAGACACATTCAGGATATAGCATGTATAAGTGCTGCAGGTTTGGGGTTTTATACATACTAAAATTATTGAGCAAATTTTGTTTATTTATTCTTCTGTATTTACTATATTTTTATCACTAGACGTTGTCTACAATTTTAGATCCTTTACAATAAAATATATGCATCACTATTTTTCTCATGAGTTGAGAAACTGTCAGTATTCTCATTTCTTTCCCTTCTTGATTCTGACAAGGACTGTGAAGAATAAGTTGATTATTGTAATGCCAGATACACTGTTTTTAGAGAAGCGTGTGTTCTGGTGAATTTATAGCATATTTTGCATATTTTCTAATTTGGTTATATAAATTTCACTATGATATGATCCAAGACCAGGGTGCACCTTCTCGTAATTTAATGGCTTATTTTAGAAGTATGACCCCTCTCTTCTGACTTGAAAAATATCTGCTCTCCAACAGGATAAACATGAGTAAATGTCACATTTCTACATTCAATCACGGAGTACATGCATCTGTGTTCAGATGCTTATTTCATGCTGTTACACAGTAAGTGTGCTGTTACACAGTAAGTGTGCTGTTACAAGGTACATCTATGAAGGAACTAAATGCAACTGTCTGCTGCTTTTCAATCTTGAGATGTCAAAGAATTCCACATAGCATAGTTAAGCTTAATCAGCTCTACTGTACATATGGGGCAATTAAGCACAGATATAGAAAGTAAACTACACAACATCTACTGATAACTCACGATTAAGACAGACATAGTTCCTATAAGCCAGTCTCAAGTATCATGATTTTCCCATTTCTCCCCTTGTAAGGGGCAGGGCTGGACAGACGTAAATGTGTCACAGTCTGTCAAAAGCAAACAGAATTACAGCCAGACAGCAGGGAAGACGAGAAAGGAGCCTCACATAAAACACACCTCAAGGTGTGGGAAGAGTAGCTGTGGGGTAAGGTAGGGTAAGATAGGAGTTTACAGTCTGTCCAGGGTTCTTCAGTAAGCACTCAGCCACGGGTACACACAAGGTGGCTCAGCCACCCCTCTGCCACTGGTGGTAAAACTACTGAGAGTTATTTCTTTTTTTCCTGCAAGTCATGTGCATGCAAGCAGTACCTGGAAAATTACTGTAAAAATACACCATTAATTATTCAGAAATAACTGTTTTGTTGCCCATATCCCCCTCAGAGCCAGAGGAATGGGACAGAGGTGGGGAGCATATGCAGAAAGAAGTTGCCTTTTGCCAGATCCCAGATCACACCAGCAGTATGTAAAACATTGACACACACCTTTAAAAGTGGTGTAGGTACTCACACAGCCCAAAGAAAGGCTCTCTCTCATCCCAAGTGAATCTATAAAGGTCAAGACTTCTTCTCAACTGCCTTCTCTGTCCAAAATAATATTTTATCCTCTTTTGCAATTAAAACATCTACAGTATTCTCTGTTGGGGCATGGCTGTCACCTCTAGCATATTGCTTTCCTAATCATCCACAGAGCTAATACACTCGTCCTGCCTGTTTCACGCCTCAGCTAATACAGGCTTGCCCTGCCTACTTCCATGCAGAATGAAAATTTTCCTAAATCGTTGTTTTAGCCATGTCATTACTCTCTTTTAATCCCATCACAGGGTCTGGCTTCTCTATAGGATAACAGACAAAACTATTTAACTCTATTGCACAGTTCCACAAAGGACTAACCGCAGCTATCATCTTTAATTAGCACCAAGTGGCTGAGTGACCTATTCACTCACACTTGCATCTTTTCCCAGCTTTTCCCACTTCATCAGTAGGTGATCTTCATAAAACATCCATGATTCTCTCTCTTTTTTCATACCCCACCAAAAAATTCCTGTCTGTTGTAAAGCCTATTAAAATCTTGACTATAATTAGGCTGTTAGAATACCAGAAGTTCCACTCTCCATTTTGACTAATATTTTCTCACTGCTTCATTTTTGCCCCTTCTCCTTCTGCATTCATTGTTTGTCCCATACTTATATTACAACCCTTTTTTGTAGCACACTTTTATGCTCCATTTTTTTGTAGAACACTAAGCACAATGAGACTTTGGTCCACAGCTTGTCCCTAATTACTACAGTAACGTTACTTCTAATATTAAATTGAGCTAAACTATAAATTACACAAAATTATCGTTTTCAATTGACAATTAGCATGCTGAGATACACTCTGAGGCCACTGTACACACTTGCATTTCCCACCAAGACTGCTATTTGATATGTATTTCACATACACAGCTAAAGCTATGGATAGGATCCATAATTCTTTTGCAAAAGAAAATAAATATGGTCTCACCAATGCTGCTGCTCCTTTTGATCACAATACCCTTTAGTTAAAGTATGGTAAATGGATAAGAATGAGGCAAAATTTCAATTTTTCCACTAAAATTTAGCAATTACTGTAGATTGTACACCACGTACCTCACAGTTCTTGTTGGAAAATGCAAAATAACCCTAATTATCTCAACACAGGAGGCACACAGGATCATTCTTGTTCATTTCCCTATACTGTGGATGGCACATTCCCCTCTGGCAACCTGGGGCAAATTTCAGGCTTCCCAGAACAGCAAAGCTTAATGCAGTAGACCAATAATCTCACAAAATTAATTTTCCACTTACTACTGTTCATTTCTGTAAAAGAGGATATTCCTACATGTTTAGATTCAAGAATCTCTGATTTTTTTTTTTAAATGTTTGTATGTTTATATATTTTACATGTTTATAACATTCCTTCTACAACTGTTCCAGGGTGCTGCCCACATTGGTTTTAGCAGCCTAGTACTGCTCTACAGAGTGTTTCAAATGCTGCTGCTGATTTAGGTGTATAATGATGGTGTATGCAATATAGGTGGTATTTTTTTTGTTTAACTGACAAACAAACATTTTGGAGAATGTTTTTCTGAAAAGCTAAGTCCTCAAAAAAAAAGAAAAAAAGTCAAATAAAGGTTTTTCAGATTACGGGACAAGAAAGACTGCCAGATATCCAAGCGTAGTTCTTAAAATTTTCACAGTACTCCATTTTATTCCTGCAAAGAACTGGAACACAGGAAACTGAAGCTCTGTTTTCTGAGTCTCTAATGTCTGAAGTGTGTTTGAGAAGAAATTTTAGTTTAGTCCTAGAGTTCTTTTAGACAACACCAAAAAATTCCAAACAAACAAACAAGAAAACCTAAAACACACACAAAAATAGAATAAATTCCAGTTATTACTTATCTTGAGGAGTATGTAAAGCCATTTGTTCAGATGAGAAACAGACAAAGAGAAAAATAAAAACAGAGGAAAAATCCCACATTTACCAAAAGTGATGTGGGGTTTTTTAGTTTTGTTTTTTGTTTCATTTGATTTTTTTTTTTTAAGTAGTTGTTTTCATTCTTTTACGAGCAAAAACTAGTAATCAACAATTTCTGGAAACAAGGAAGAGAACAAAGAAGGATGAATTCTGAAAATGAACAAACTAATGAGTAATGCTTTTGAGTTTTAAATTCTTCAACATGAAAATCTTCTATTTGGGTAGTTGTTACTTATCTATCAGAAATGGTGCCAAACCAACAGTGCATTTAAATAAAATTTAAAAGATCAAACTGAAAATTAAATTCAGAAATAAACAGTAAAACAGTGATCCCTGAGTTTGGAAGCATGAATAAAATGCTTACAGTCTTTAACATTAAGCCTCCACAAATCCTACAATTTTTAGCAACAAGCAAGTTCGAGTCATTTTTTTCTAAAATTACGCTATCGAAAGGCTAAGTAACAGCTAAAACCACCCTCTTGCAGAATATTACACTGGATGACATAAAACGGGTTAAAAACTAGTAGCTTCCTTGGTAGAAGCAAAATACGTGCAGCAGCATGTAGTATACCAAAGAAAATACATGTTTCCTGTGAAGACACAGTACTGAATAAAATAATTGTTGGTATTTTAAATCCAGGTCAAGTTAGTTTTGTGACAAGAGATAAGACCTCATAAGAATCACTCCACATAATGATTTAGACAAACTGAAGTGTATTGTATTGCCAACAAGATGTGTAGAGTGATTTTGCTTTTGTGAAGAGCTGCAGCAAAAGTCCTCTAATGCACCAAAACACTCAGTTAGGAAATGGCACAGAATCTGGTTCTCTGGGTAAAATTTACATTAAAGCAGGTGATGCTTAGTCTGCACATTTTACAGTTATAACCAATGTGTATGTCTATCTACTAGAATTATTTCTGATCAATATCTCTTATGTATCGCAGAATAAGATTAAATAAAAATCTGGAAAAAAAAAAAAGAAACTGTATTTCACAAAGCAAAGATTACCACACATGTCTTCAACCAGAAATTTATTTGGAATGCTGAGGAAAATTTCTTGCCTAAGTTTACAGCTGGAAGATGGAGATTCTGGCACTCAGGAAAGCAGTGCCTGGACAATCCCATAGTGGACCTTGAGAGCTGCTTTAGCAGGGGAGTCTCTTGTTAGTTTGATGTTATCTATGGAGGAAAAAAAACTTTTAAAATAATAATGGGTTTATAGTGTCACCACCTCCAGACTTGATCATCTGAAAAAAGGGACCTGCAAGATTGGGGGGGGAAGAGAAACAGGCTATGAATTCTGTCCAGAGAAAATGAACCAGCACAAGAAGAGTTAATTTTGCAGTACCTCAAATGCCAGTCGGTGGTAACCACCAGCAGATGGTGAATATCGGATCCTTTGGCCCCATCAGAGAAGTGTTTTGAAGGGTAAGTCTTCAGAGAAACAACATTCCAGCAGCATCCCTAAATTTCAGTTTAACAACCCAATTAATAAAAAAACCTTGCAGATCTTAAAACTCAAAAGCAGCTCAATGATAGATTATGACTTCTGAAATAAGAAAACTAAGTTAAACTTTCACCCCGCCACCTTGTTGAAAGAACTATAGATAAGTACCCAAATGTGACTTGTTTCACCCCCTTAAATACTTGCAGAGACATTCACACTCGATACCTGTAACTTTCCCACTCTCAGCTCTTTAAACCGCTTGGGTTTTTTTGCAAGTAGTTTGACATAGCGCAACACCCAGAACAGGACCATCTAGTCAATACAATAAAAATAGGCTTCCTGTTTCAGTGACGCAGTTGGAGTTCTGCTACAGAAGTGCCATTGACAGCTGAGAGGACTCTATACTATTAACACCCTTAAGAGTTCACACCAGCTTAGCCTGATTTAAACGAGGCAACACCAGCAGAAAACTTGACTGATTCTGGAAATCCATCTCCCCTCTCTGTAGAAGCTGGGTGTCAGCCGCTGGAGAGGAGCCCAGGAACGTGGGCTGTACCCTACACCCTTGCATTAGCAAGGGCGGAAACAGCACCAGGAGAAAGTCATGACACTTATTGGCACTGGTTCTGAAGGAAGCTGAGAGTCCCATCAGTAGGGATGCAAACAGGAAGGAACAAGTCATCTGTGGCCTCCACCAATGTGCGGTATCCTAAATAGGGGAAGAAATTTTGTTGCCAGCTTCTGTGGGCACTGAGGGAGAAACAGAATTCACCAGAAAGTCACTGAAAAGCCTACATTTCTGGTAAAGTGGGCCTAGCGCTCCTCTACTGCTCAGGGTTATCCCTTTTTTCTGGGAGAGCAGGCTAAGGACCTCACGGCCTGCAATGCCCTGATGTACACCCACTAACCCCACACCAGTGCCCTTCTCAACCTGTACTTTGAAAGCCTACACAGGATGGAAGTAGAACAGACCTGTTGCTTCCCACACCTACCCCAAGTTAAAGTGAGCATACGGATTAAAATAATTAGAATATTGCAGTATGTCACAAGCACGGACATCCAGGCTACTGCCCAAAATTTGTAATTGCAGTTGCAGCTAGATGCTGACATTGCATGCTGCAGTTTTCTCCAATACTTACGTGTACTGATGGGGTCAGCTTACTTCTAGAAGGTGTTGAATCTTTTAGAGAACTGTACAACACTTTGCACAATACCAGTAATGCACATAAATGTAAAGGACTACATAGGGTGAAATGCTCGCAGAGAATGTTAACTCAGGTGACCCCATGTTTCCTCTGACCTCAAAATCTGTTAATCTAAAATTTGAAGAGTAAATGAACTTCTGATATTGCTAAAAATATAAAAATGTTGATTACCTAGAAGCAAATTTAACAGCAAAAGTTTTCATCAGAAGAAATTCCTCAAATTTGATAAACAGTCTTCTAACAACTAGATGACAGTTCTGCATTTCTCAGGGAAGTTTTAGAATTAGCTCTTGAAACAGTTACATGCATGCATGTATACATAGCTGTACATCTATGTGATTAAAGAATTTATTAGCTTAAAATCTATTCTGCCAGATTATTCACAGAAGGTTGCTCCAGAACTAGTCCCTAGTATCTCTTAAGCTTGTGGAAATAACTAGAGGAAACTGTTTTAAAATAAATAACCCCAGATGATGTTTTCAGTCTTCAGATTATCTATAGCTATATTATGTATATCTTGTATGTCCACACAGAAACAGGGACAGGGCCTTTGCAGGAAGGGAGAGAAGAAAAAAAAAAACACAAAAACTTGCAAAACAATCATGTATTTAAGAAAATGTGCTGCTGTAGGGTGGTGCCACAGCTCTTAAAACGTTCTTCTTTGATAGTTTTATTGGTTAAATTGGTTAAATATTCATGAAGAATTTCTGCTTGAGGGGGAGAAACACCTGTCCACCTCTCAGATGTCAATCTGTCTTCCTGCAGGATGTTAATTCATAAAAGGGAGCTAAGTGGCACTATTATTCTAATTCAATTAAAAACAAATCTTCACAAAAAAAAAAAAAGTAATAATTGTAATAATTCAAGTAGTACAAAAAGTGGCAAAGAAATGAGAGAATGAACAAGTACAGTTTGAAATGACACCCAAAGTTATGCTGCTTCAAAATCATATGGTCAGTAATGTACTAAGTGATTTTACTCCTTAAGAAACACAACTGTGCCCACTGCGCACAACACAAAGCTCTAGTTCTGCAATATACATAATTTCAAACTTAAAAATATTTGTAGATGCATGCACTTTTCCTATTAAAATTGTAAAATATTATCTTCAGTTAAGCAATTAACACAACTTCAATAGGTGAAATCTGCACCAACACTACTTAATTACCCAAACGTGTTTTCTGGCATCTTCCGATCATATTATCTGTAAGCGAGGAAGCATGCTAAAATACTTGGCAATTTGTAGAGTAGGAGATGTAAATCAGGCTTGATTTACTTAAACTGGGGCACAGAAATGGAAGAGGCAAGTGAAACTCTTCCTGTTTGGTAAAAAAAAGCACTGATATAACTGTGATTATTTGATTGCTTTTTCCAGAATGCAGCCATGCCCTGGATATAACTCCCATGGTCATCAGACGGTGATTATACAAAACAAACAAACAAAAAAAACAACCAACCAACCAACCAACAAAATCTTGGTCCTTACTGGCATCTGGTACTTTTTGCTGAAAGTTTTTCTCAAGCTATAAGAGAAAAAAAAAAAAAAAATNAAAAATCGAACTCCATATTTCCAAGATATTTTTTCTTTTAAATGGTATAAATTTGTCAGAACTGTTATGGGAATTGCAGTTAAAACCTTATACATACAGCTTAATGAGACTCCAGCACCATTACAAGATTTGCACTATTTGAACCACTCACATCAAAGTGATTCAATATAAATAAATAAAACTGAATGAATATGAGAAGTCCTCACATCTATGTGCATGAAGCAATTAATCTCACATGGAAACAAGAACTGATGCTATGTGTGGGCTTCAGATGGGATGCTCAAGTACAACTGGAGCAAAATGTGAACATACTGGCTGCCATCAGTAGATGAGAACTGTAGCTCTTCTCATAAATACACTTGTTTATAACAGTCAGTTTGAGTTGTGCAGTGAAAGGTGTGTGAAACTTTATAGTAAGCTGAGGTAATATAATCTTCTCACTTTAATTTATCCCTAACACTTCAGAAAGAGATGTAGGAAAATTAGTAATGGATGACTTGGCAACCATCGTAAAGAATCTTTCTAGCAGACAGGATGTGTAAGGTGGCTGGATTATACATACCTCAGTAACGATGCCTTCAGCATCTTTTACGGTATAAGATTTGCAGCTTGGCTAAGTATACATGAAAATATTCTGCTACCTCTGCTTAAGGTACACAATTACAGCAGCTAAAAGGCTAATGACAGTACCTAAAAAAGTTTATCTTTATCCCAGTCCTAACATAAAATCAGTTCCGTATCTTTTTCTTTCCAGCTTGTTTTATCTGACTTGTCATCTCTAAACCCGTATGCATCTTGAGATATATATCACACAATGCACAAGGGAAGGCAACACTACCGTGCAGCAAATCCCTTCACCCAAACAGGAGAAAATTGAATCCTTTCTTGTGTGTGTTAGATGAGGTTTATTTACCCCACCACAGCGACTTCTGTGGTCATAGAGTTCACTCATTATATAAATGACTACAAAACATACATACCCACCAATCCTCAGAGGAAACCAGAAATCATCAGTAACTGATGCACAGCTGAAAAAAGAGCTGAATTTGTCCCCACAGGCACTATTTGTGCATTCAAGCACTTAATATTTCACATCACATCTGACTGTTTGAGTAAATAAAGTGACTTTTTGATTACGGAACACATTAGAGACTGACAGTAGTTTTACTGATCTATCAAAACATTTGAAGGATTGATTACTACACTTTCGAAGCCATTCATTTTAACAGAGGTGTGGGCACCAGACCACTATAGCCCATGGCAAGTAGTCTGAATATTCAATCTCAATTAGAAATGTGAGTCTAAGATAAGTGAAGAAAAATTTATATCATAAGGAGCCATTCCACAATGTTTGCTTACTGCAGTGATGCAGCTCTCTTTTTATGGGGACTTAGAAGATTCTTCCCTCATACTCTGCCCTTGGCAATCTCAAGGGAAAAATAATGTGGTTACACTGAAAATCCCATAGCATGCAATAATATATGTCCAGTAATTAATCTAAACCAATCTCTTTATAATTAGGTGTATAACGATAATTATGCAATTGAGATAAGTCACTTCAGGTGGGCTTCACCAGTAATCCCCTCTCTCACACTCCTTAGTGTAACCAATGCAGAGCACTTTCCTACCCCTTAACTGCTAGTCCAACAAATGAGCCTTCCAGATTTCACAGTAAAATGATGGCCATTTGCCTTCCAAATTGTGCTGCTACCCATGCCTAGTAATTTAAAGCCTCATAAGGTTCCCTAAAGACCCAAGAAGAGTAGGAGGCAGAAGCAACACACACATATTCAGCAGTGCAATTTTATCACTGTAATGCCATCAAATTGTAGTCTCAGCATTATCAGACCCTTTAACATAATTACCTGCAGAGCCAAAGGTGGGGAGAGAGTACAGAACAGAATGTAACAAAGAGCAAAATGCTTTGAGAGGTGTCATGGCCTTTGTGTGGCACAAAGATGAAATTTTATAAGAACTGAAAGATGAGGTTAAAAATAAAGGCTCGAGACAGCGACCTCTTATGAGATGTATTTAGCAGTGTCTCAAGATAGAAAAATGCCACAAGACCAGCATGAAAGAGACCCCAAAACAGAGTCAGAAATACAGTGTTCATGGGTCACATGCTTCTACAAATACCTGCATCACAGAAGGGGATCTTCAGTTTTACAGCAAATTTTCGTTCCCCCCTTTCCTCCTCTGAAGGCAACAGTGAAGGAGGTCCTGCTTGTTACAAAAAACAAACAAACAGACAAACAAACAAAAACAAATAAAAAAAACCAAACCAAAAACACCTTAGATGAAACTATTGCAGGAATGTAACTATGCTGTACAACAGTGAAACTAATGGCATAGTAAGAGAGTGTAAAAGAAATTAAATATACCTTTTCCTATTGTGAGCTTCACTCCTCCCACAGAACAGGAGAAAGATCCCTCCAACCTGCAGCCCCTGCCTGGACCTCCCATTCCCAAGACAACAATACTTTCTGTCATTCCTTTCAGAGGGACAAAAATAAACCTCAAAGCTGACCTAAATCCAGGTTGGTATAAGAATCCTATTTTGTCTTTTTCCTTGCATTTATGGTAACACAGTAAGAACTTCACATACAGACCTCGTTCCAAAATCTAAGTCCAACCTTTTTATCAGAAGTTTGGAGCTTTTGTGTGGTTTTAATTCTGAAGCAAAAGCAAATGCAGAAATAGTGAATAACATCTGAAAAAAAAAAAAAAAAAAAAAAAAAAATTAGGGGGNAAGTTTTGGGGGGAATTTCTGTTAGCTGAAGACAGTTTTCAGTGAGAATAAAAAATAAAACTTTAAAGACAGTTAAAGATACATCCATTGTATTCCCAAGGTGAATAATAATTTTAAATGTGAAGAGAAGATTATCAGTAAGTTAGCACAAGCAGAATTGGTCTCCAGAAGTCCCCAAAGCAGAGAAAAACACCTTATTATGTTGTTGCCATTGTTCTGTGGCTCCTTCTGGTCCAGGAGCAGGCAAGCTAGAAATGCCCCCTGAATGTCCTACCACATTTATTTCTAGGGAGAAGAGCCATTCCCACAGAGAGTCATACTTATTTGGACCCTCCATCCGCAAAATTAACTCACCAGCCCAGTATTCTAATTCAGTTAAAAAAAAAAAAACAAAACCCATAATTTACTTTAACAGACTAAATAAATATTACTTTCCAGAAAAAAAAAAAAAAAAAAAAAAAAAAAAAAAAAAAAAAAAAAAATAAAAAAAAAAAAAAAAAAAAAAAAAAAAAAAAAAAAAAAAAAAAAAAAAAAAAAAAAGAAAACCACCACAACAAAACAGAAAATACACTGACTTTATCCAGTACTGGAGGAAATAAAAAAACACAAGAAGGAAGGAAGGAAAACAACAATGTTCCAAGTGCAAAGAGATGAAAAGAGAGGTGAAGAAGCAGCACATCTAGAGTTTCTTAATGAGGTTGGTTTATTTTTCTCTAGCTTCCTACAGTTAACTAGCTAGTGGATTATTATTATAATTATTACTATTTTTTTATTTTTAATTGAACTATTTTAAAAACCAGAAAATAAAAAGCACAATCCTAGATGCCAGACTCTTTCTCAGTTGAGGCATAAAATTGCCAAAAAACAATCAAGAATTTGGCTGGTTTTAGTCCTTTATTAGCACATGATACTTTAATGAGAAGTTTTAAATACACACCCACAACTCATTACCAATATTTGAACTACATAGTACCAGATGTTTCCAACACTTAGGAAAGGTAAAGAAGAAAGCAGAATGACACATAAAGCAAAGGAATGGAACATGTAAATTAGCTTCATTGTACCAAATGCATTAGCGCACAAAGTGCGTGTGTTCCATCAGCAGTTCATTGGGCTAATTTGCACACAGACTGCTGTATCATGCTCACAGAGAAACAAGTGCCAGGAAGAATGCTTTCAATAAAAAATGCTTTCTGTAACTTCCACTACAGAGTGACCATGTAAATTTACTAAACCTTCGGATCAGAGGAGCACACAAAAAACTTCACCGTATCAATGAATCCCAGGTAGGGCAGCCTCTTCTGTTCTATTGTAGATTTGATTACTGTGGCTGAACGTGAGAGTACTGTATTCAACATTAAAACTAAAATATAGCTGTAATGATTCAGTCTGGTCTTTCTGAAAAGAGGCACAACCCTCTGACATCAATCCCAAGCGAAGTATTTACCACTGGTTTCATGTTCCAACACCATTTATATTAGGCTGTGGACACTTATATTGTAGAGATGAAGTAAATAGATGTATTAATTGCTATATTCAGTAAACAAGAATGATTACTCCATTGTTTTCACTAAAGATATTTCCAGGGGAGTGTCACGAATGCCTGAAAGACAGCCAAGAGAGTGAATTGGAATAATGAAAGATGACAGTCTGCACTGCAGAAACAGTGTTATGGACTCTAGTCAAGAAGCTGGAAGAGAACCTTCAGATTAAAAATCCACTGCAAATACAATGAACTGTCCCACAAGCCCATTAGAATATTAACTGTCATCCTTTCAGAAAGTCTACCTGTGCATTAGGTCCAGGCCTTTATGAATATTGCTAGCTACAATTTCAACTGACCTCACTTATTCTCTGAATTTTCTTCTAGAAAACCTAATAACATCATCTTTTTTTTTTCCCCCTCTGGCTGTTGCGCTTTTAATAAAAGAAGTTCTACCTGTTCTCCAATAAGACTTCATTTTCATTGGTTTTAATAAGCCATCCCATTCAAAATAAATTGACATTCATACCTCCACTGTCAGACATACTCCATGTGAATGGTCCCTTAGACAGCCCAGCTGCAAAGACCGTACTTCCAAATATTGAACCTGTTACCTGGAAGTAGATTTCTGGAGAGCCTGCAAATTCTTTGTATCAGCAATCCAGGTTTTTATTAACACATTTCAGCAAATCATTATACCCAGTGTAGAGGATAGTTTTCAGTGACCCAGAGCTGCTTTATCAGTTGCAGCCACCAGGATAAGGATTGCAAATGGAAACGAAAAATGTGTGGCCAAAGTGTTGCCTTTGCTGGCCACAAAAACAGCCCTCTAAGACCCACAGTTAGGTCAGGACAGCCTAAAGGCTGAGCTAGCTTGCACTGAGTTTGAAAAGAGTGGCAAGGCTTTAAGCAAGCAGAAGGTGGTATTTGCACACTTCTCATCCCTCTGATCAGACTTCATCCAAATGAGGCAAATGGACGTTTTTGATCTCCAGAGCTCCATTCCTTATCAACAAGCCAAGTCGCAGCATTCTTAAGGTACTCCAAAGACATTTATTTTCATTTTTGCAACTTTGTGTTCCCCAAGTTCAAGCCAAAATGGAACAAAATATTCAAAGCAAGGTTTAAGCAATCAGAACTAAGAAATGGACACTGAGCCACTCTTTGGACTGGGCTTACTAACATAATTTAGCCCTTATTAAACTCCTTATTATGACACTTGACAAGACACCATCCAGGGCTTCTGTGAGAAATGGAGCACACAGTTTAAGTGGGCAGGTACGAGTGTCTGGAAGAGGAGAAAAGTAGACCATTAACATTTGCTAATTGAATTGAAATCCAAAAATTAGAAGTATTTTTCCTTCTATAGGACTTTAAAAACTGCTCTAAACAATAACAAAAATCTCCTAAATATAAGCTTCCTAAATGAGCTACATAATGTTCCATGCCATAATCACCACTGTAACAAGAAAATTGCTCAAATTGTTTTTGAGCCAGATTTGCCAGTCATGCTGCTCTGTGCTCTGAGTAACAATGTTGTGTGCAATTAATATCAAACCTTCCAAGGCAGCACTGAATTCTGACGTTCTGTGTGCTTCTCTCATTGCAGAAACTGCGAAGCCATGCTGGACTGTAATATAGAGCACTGATGGGAAGAAGAGAGAAAGAAAGTGGGGTGGGGGGAATAGGAAAAAAAAAAAAAAAAAAAGAGGAAAAATATTCTGCAGCCAAACAGAGGCCAGGAATAGTAAGATAATTAGGGTGTGTTTTTTTACAAGATTGCAGCAGCTTGAATTGTTCTCCCCATTTTATGTTTAATTACAGTTTTTATTGCACTCATAAGAAATTCAGCTGCTGAAATAATCCAAGGAGCCAAGAACAATTCATTTCTCCCCTTTTTCCAGAAACTTTCAGCTCAGCCATTACACACTCTCTCTTTGTAATACAAAGATGGAACAAAGCGCTATTGCACTCTTGTTTATGTTAGGGCCTTAGATGCCATCATTATTCTCAATCTGCATGAAAATCCCAGCACAAGAAATGAAGGAGGGAGACACAAGGACAAAAAGAGGATAGAATTCTTTTTCCCTGCATCTCGCTGTGCCTCTACATTGCAAAATTACCACTTACATCAATAAAACACACATCAGGTGATAATGAATGTATAGAGACCTCGCAGAGGGAAAAATCACAACTCCAATACATACAAAACATCAGCCTCCTACATATGCTTAAAATTGTGTACCGTATGCTGGGACTTCTGAAGAGACATTCGCTCAGTGGAAACACAGGGATGGGAGAGGAAGGAGTACATACTATGCCATTCCTAAAAAGCCTTCCAATCTGCTAAATACTGATTACCGTCAAACGTTAAAGCATAATATATAGTACAATACAAAACTGCAGCTACTTAATATCTGTAGCCAGATCAGAAATTAAGCCTATACATTGCCAAGCAGTATATGAGAACAAACAGAAGGCCACTGAACAGGTTGCATGCACCTGTCACACAGTATTTTCTGGCTTTGATCTACAGCCCTGGCCCACGTGGGTAGTCATACTGAAATCAATAAAATGTATGTAATAGGAGTTAGTGGATTGGGCCAGTCACACATTTTTCATGAGAGGAAAACTGATTATAAAAACAGTCACTTGAGTTCAGACTGTGCAAATAAGACTTTTCATTCAGGAATTCTGCAGATACAGTTGGAAAAAGGAAAAATGAACTCTCCTTTATATTGGAAGTTAAAATAGCTTGAAAGAAAGAAAAACACACTAATGCACTACTACTGACAGAGAATTTCATTTATCATCATTGACTTGATTCTTGTCCGAAGCTGTCTTCTCCTCGATATACCCCCCTAGGCTCAGTTATCCTTCCCCCAAAGTGAGTAAAATAGCTATTTTTTCTACAGATAAGTTTAAATGAAACACTCATAGCAGGTGGAGAACCTGGCAGAAATTTCACCTACAACACCTTCACAAACAACTGTCTTATTGGAAGAGACAACTATTGCATTTTAGTCTGATTTGGCAACAGCAAGCTTTTACCAGGATTAAGCTCAAGAGAAATGCCCCAAATGCTACACACTTAAAAAAGAGCCCAAACAAGGGAAACTAGAGCTTTCCACTATGTGTCACGAGGATGGAGCCAGGCTCTTCTCGATGACAACCAATGACAAATCAAGGGGCAATGGGTACAAAGTGGAACATAGGAGGTTCCACTTAAATAGGAGAAGAAACTTCTCCTCAGTGAGGGTGACAGAGCACTGGAACAGGCTGCCCAGGGAGGTTGTGGAGTCTCCTTCTCTGGAGACATTCAAAACCCACCTGGATGCCTTTCTGTGTAACCTTATCTAGGTGTTCCTGCTCTGGCAGGGGGATTGGACCGGATGATCTTTCAAGGTCACTTCCAATCCCTGACATTCTGTGATTCTATGACTGAGGAAACTAGAACAGCAAAATGTGTAGGTAAAACAAACAAACAAAGAAAAGGTCGTTGAATGAAAAATCAGCACTCACTATTAGTAGAGTGCAGAACAGAGTATTACCTATAGTAAGGAAAAGATGCTCAGTTCTTCCCTCAAGATCAGTCATTCAAGGAGAGAACCAGTCAAAGTTTTCTAAAAAAGGGCAAAATACTTAAAGGCCTTGGGATGACTCCACACATCTTTGACCATCAGAAATAGGTACACTTAAGGAGAATAAGTCAGGAAGTAATATTCAGGTACAAAAATAAAAGTTCCCTTTGATCAAACAGGCCTTTGCAAGAAGTTTTCAGCAGAAATCAATTTCAACTATCCCCTTGAACATGAGTCGAAGCCTTCTGGTGAGACACAAGGTTAGCCAGGTGCCTGAGACTTGACTTTTTACCTTTGAAAGGCTTAGACAACTGAGTTTTCCAAAGGTTCAGATAATTAAGAAAGGGGCTAAAGATACGCCAGTCTTCAGAGAATTGCTATAGCACTGTTAATGACGGACAATTTTGTCTCAAGACATGCCATCTCAAAGAGTGTTCTGCTAAATAAAAAAGAAAACTAACAACTTTTTCCTGCCCCTTATCTAATGACATCAACGCTTCCAGTCTCTGGCATCTGCCTGCTTTTCTCACTTCCCCCTTAACATCTGCAAGCACACCTTGCAATAATGGAGTTCACAAACCAGCAGTCTCGTCTCTAATCCCACCTGGCTGTGATACAGTTTGCAGAAGATCACATTTACAATAGCATTGTATTTTAAGCTCCTTATCTTTCAGAAGCTGTCAAAGCCAAATAGGGGAAAAACATTAAAGAGGAAGAAAAATCAAGTGGTGCTGAGAAAAAAAAAAGTTCTGGATCTGAAGAAGAAAGACTAACTAATACGTACACAAATTGGAACCTTCACAGCAAGCCTAGTTCAGCCATTCAGAGACTTGCATCGTCTGTGCTGAGCAGTCTGGTGACATAACCAGTGTTGTCCTCTGTGTATAAAATCTTCCATCACCTCTGTGATAACTCTGATCTTCCTGTTTATGATTTCAGATTTTTATCTCCTCTCAATATGTTTGATTAATCTTGGATTTCTGGAGGAAACGGAGCAGGAGGTGGGATACAGCCTCAGATTGAAAGAGGCAGTGGTACATTTACTCAGCTGTACAACAAAACACAGGAGCATCACTGCTGCAGCCACCTCTACCAGGAGGAGAACAAGCATCCCCCTCCATGCCCCAGGGCACCTGTATACCTGGGGTATGGCGTGAAACAGACATAAATCCAACCCAAGGAATTCTCATGAATGAACGGAAGAATACCAAAGTTCACTTCTTCAGCATTGTATTTACTCTTGCCTGTGAAGATGTTAAGTATATCATTTTCAGCTTATGTTGTTATACCTCCAAACTTAAAGCCCAGTTAAGTCATGGTCAAAATCTTTTGTGTACCTAGGTCTCTTCAGCCTGTTGATTACCAAGAACTAGCCATGCCTATCTATCCCAAGTCTTTTATCATTTATGATGACTGCTTATAAAAAAAATACATCTTTCAAAATACACTTATCATAAAAGATTAAGTGATGATTTCTCCACTTTAGAATATTCACAAATAAGGTAGCATGAAATGCCAAATTCTTTTTTACTGTATTCAGTCTTTCCATTTGACTTACAGATAGAGATTTCTCTCTTGGTAACTTGCCATTCAATTTCATTTTCCCAGACATTATCAGATACTGTTAAGCTTGAACTCTTGCTCGTGTACTTAAACTTTCTGCAGTGTCATAATGTCCAAACCTTTCTCAGATGAAATATCATTACCTTCTATGTCCCATAAGAATTTTTAAAATCAATAATTGATACTATTAAGATGATGAGAAAAACCAAGATTTCCAGTATTCATTAACCTTGAACAGATCCAAATTCCTTATATTGTTTAAACTTGGAAGAAGATGGAATATCAGCTCTATAAATATCTGGGAAGATCTTTCAGCAGGCTTTCATTTATACTCACAGAGAGCTACTGACTAATTTTTCAGGAGGGATACACAGTAGTTTCAGAAGGCCCAAAGAAAAATTGATTCTCTCACAACTTCTAGACTGCATTATAGCTCAAGAAGTCACAGGTCTCCCCTTCTGTTAGCTCCTCAAAACAGGCCTGGACCAAAATACCCTCCTTGTTCTATTGTCAAGCTATTGCCTGTTACTTACCAGAAGTAGCTCTTACATGTCTCTAAACTCTAGTGAAAACAACCGTAATTAAATCAACTGAATAATACATAACTATAGAACGAAAGTCTTGCTTTTCTCCCTCCCTGAGACACATCTCCAGCAGGCCAGTGATGATGGCAGCAGAGATCAGAGTAGAAGCTAAGAAACCTCTTCCCAGCCTCTCTTTCCAATCAGCCATCAGCAACAGCCATCCCTGTCTTTGTGCCTCAGCAATGCTCGACTATACACTGAGGTGAGCAGGGAAAAGGAGTAGTTCTGAAATTCAGCTGGTCTTGTGCCCTCTACTTTTCCTGTAGCAGAGATGATCGACTTTTCTCACCTGCCAAAACCATATTCCATCAGGGCACAATAAAAAGTTAAGGTAACTAAAACCAGCAATAATATTTCTGTAGGCATTTGCAGTAAGGATGGCACAAATTTGCTGGAATGGACAGCAGAAATTAATTTGCTATAAATTTGTTTGCTTTCAGTGCTTCCAGGATTAAGAGAAGAATAGGGGGAGCCTATCTTGGCAAGTGGGTGGTAACAACCCCTATTCCTACTGCTGTTGCTAACCAAGTCTCATATGTGTCCCAGAAGTCTGCCCCTAAAGAAGGAAATGTAACTCTGGGACAAAGCTGGTGTTTGACATTCCTCCTTCAGTAAGGAAATTACACGTTTTAGAGTTGATAAAAGAACATTTGAGTTGGTGAGAAAAAGTGGGACATTTTGCACTGGTATGCAGTTTAATAACAGAGAGTCCATTTTGCTACCCACTTTGTTGCTTATGACTGTAAAAACATCTTCTCTAATTTAGCCAAAGAGAATGTCTATATTAGAAAGCTGGAGATAAATCATTTGGCTTCTTGTGGCATGAGACTTATAAATGAATGTGGAGGGTTTGGGGGGAGATGAGAAGAATAAAAATACAGTCTGAGAGAAGCATTTTCTCTTCTTCAATAAAAATGGATGTAATTAAACAAATAAACACAACAACAAAAACCCCAAGACAGAAACCCAGGCTCTGGAACTGAATTCAGTTATGTTAGTTTAAACGCTAATTTACTCACAAACGAGCAATCACGCCTGAAGCACAGCTGAAGTAGGTTTTATATAGGAGTCATTTTTGTATATTCTGTTAGCTTTTCCACTTCTCATTTAAAAATAAAAACGATATTTTTAGCCAGCAGGCCTTTTAAAACAACACTCATGTTACTCACAACTGGGCACTTCACAAGTACTGAAGGCCTTGTAAGAGATACTCCTCACTCCCACACCAGACTTCCACTCTTGAGAACCAAAGGGATTGTGATTGTTTCACTAATTGTTCACTTTTGCAAAAGCAAGTCTCACATCTCTAGTCCTTCAACATCCTGACAGGACAACGCATAATAGAAGGTTACAACTGCTCCCATTTTGACCATCCTTTCTTCAGCGTCGCCACTTTCCTCTTTCCAGCTTATAACGGAATGGGCATGAGAAGTCTGCAAGGTGTAATTATTCTGTCAAGACAACAGCTACTCTTTGCTGATCTTCTGGCAAGGCAACACTGAAAAAGAACAGCAAGGAGTCTTGAAGTAGCTCCTTCAGACTCTTCATGTTTCAATCAGCTATCAAAGAAGTTTGTTATCTCCTCTTTGACAAGATCCTACTCTATTAGAACAGTTTTTCAGCACTGAAGAAAAACTTTTAAACACCTGAGGTTCAAACTTGGGAGGATTCAAACAATTTAAACCAAAATTAGGGATGCAAGTAAGTGATCAGCACAGGGCAAAACTGCTTTTCTCATCAAAACTCTGCCAGATGTACATCCAGTCATATCAGCCTGCTACGGAGGCAAAGCACTTTCTTGCTGATCCTGCAGCATTCAATCAGAATAGAAATAATAGAAAGGTTAAGCGCAGTCTGTCCTTTGGAATAGTAGCACTGCTGTGCAAATTTCCATTGGTTACACTCGAAGAATTGCAGCTAAGTCAGTGGGGGTTGCGCAGGTTCCACGAAGAGCAAAATACAGTTAGAATAGGACTGTATTACCCTTGATTAAAATAATCCAGCTTGATATTCAGAGCAAGGACTGAATTTAGACTGTGCCCACAACTTTTACAGGCATAAAAGCAGTTAATGACAGAACATGCCACTAGGGAACCTGGATCTCTTCAACTAGTCTAGGTTGTAGTAGCCTTGAGTTTAAAGACAGACATAAATTCTTGGTAAAATCAATTCTTAATCTCTTATCTCAAGTTGTATCAGTGATTGTCTAAACTGGAATAAACAGAAAAGGCTCAAAGGATTAGTACCAGGAAGAACAGCTCCTCCAGGCTATGGGTTGACATCCAGCCTGAAGCAGTACTTAAAAATAACATAAAACTTCACGTTGAGCCCAATTGGGATGGGCTCAGGAGCAGAGTGAGAGCTGCTTCTGTGCTTCTCCTGTTGTCAGAGAAGTCAAAGCCATGATCTGACTTGTGGACAAAGAGAAAACTTCTGGTAACCACTTTTTTTTTTTTCCCTCTGAATGCTGATTCATTGGCAATAGATGGGCAATTATAGCTGTGCTCTCCCAGACGTAGGATGCTGACCAGACACATACTACGGCAGCACATGCAGCATGAGTTTGTAGCTGATCCAGGTCAGATACTTTTGCGGTTGATTTCTCTGCATTTCACGGTTCAACCCCAAAGGTAAGAGCTAAAAGACAAGAGGAAACTGGCGACTATAGACTAGGTAAAGAAACTGAGAGAAACTGGAGACTGTTTACAGAAGGGAACCAGTATCCCCAGAGCATTTCTGAAACAGCCTCTCCAGAAAATCTAGGATGGCTGCGTTTTCTCTCCTATTCTCCTTACCAGTCTTGCTTTCTAGCTGCATGGAGGATATAAGAGAACTGGTCTGGTGTTTTTCCACTAATATAAAACTGACATTTGAAAAAGTAACAAAGTAAAAAGAAGTTTCATTTCTCTAATGCTGATAAAGATTTGTTTCCAGGCAGGCTGTGGGTGCCAAGCAAAGGCAGATTTAGAAGAACTTGTAATATTTTCATGCACCACATCTTCCAGAGAAGGAAGTCTTCCCTACAGGTGACAGCATTACCATTCCAATGTTGCATGCTTCTTTCTGCTTGATCAAACCTAGTGGCACCTACAGAACCAAAAAGAAATACCTGAACAGTTCAGAGAAAATGCTTCCTTTATGACCATAGAAACCAATTAGATACTGTGGGAACTGAGCTCTTTGAAAAAATAACAGGATATCGAAACATGCACTAAGCGACGTAGTCTTGCACATGAAGACACACCACCTGGATGCTCCTGGAGACAGTAGCAACAGGCAAATAATTCATACAACTACAATGAAGACTCAAGATACCACAATAAAACGCAGATAACCTAATTGCAGAACAGAACGGGGTGTACTAGAGCTGTAAGCTTCCTCTTCAACCTCTCTGGCTCTCTTCATTTACTCTGTACATTTCTGGAGAAGCAGGAAAACATCTCCAAAAAGCAAAAGGCTACAACAATATGAACTGATGGCTGTGAGTTGCCCTGTTAGAAAAAATAAGTACACTCTTCTATATCTTCGAGGCTTGTATTGAACTTCACAAATGCCATCTTCCTGAAAACCCCAATATAATAAACCAACACTCATCTGTTAGAAGTGCCAGCTGATCAGGACAAAGCTACTGCCTGACCAAGACTCTTGAAGAAAAAGTGTCTTCCACTTCACAGACAGGAGATTGTTATGGTTTTATTCAGTGCTCCACAAACCAACCCCACCCCTCTACGGGGCTAGTTTAATTATTAAAAAATGTAGCACTACACACATACACAAAATCATACCATTTCCACATACAGATTTAGCCTATTTGGAAGCTTCCTGTTGCAGAGAATAATAAGGAGAACAGCGAATCCATAAGCACTTGTCCCGGTTATATGCACATTTATGCACATTTTGAAGCTTGTCCTTTTTTTTTTTTTCTTGTCATTTGGAAAAGATCTGCAGCTCCTTGCTCACACATCGGTTTTCAGCCTTGGCAAGTATCTTAACATTCTCTGTAGGCTCTAGCTCATTGCTTCTGTGCTGGCAGCGAGCAATTACTGTATGATGCTGGTTTTTCCCCACTGTTTGTCAGTACATCCACTCTGGGCTTCCCGCTGCCATCTGGCAATCAGTGTGAGATCACAGCTCCTGATCCCATGAGGAAGGCACCACAAGACAAGGTCACAGATAAAACAATATCAGACTACACAAACCTTTGTGGAGCTGCACCACACACTGTCTGGCATTCTTGTGACCCATATTTTGCCTTTTTGTAGTAATTCAATCAGCGGTTTTGCTACAGTAGATAAGCATGCAATGAATTTTTCACGGTTGCTTACCAATACCACAAAACCATACAAGCTCAGGAATTCTTGTAGGTTCTAATGCTTGTCAGTTCATTTGTATTTAATCTTTGACAGATGATTTCATTTAGCATCAAAACTAAATTGCATAGGGTAGTTTCTTTTATTCAGAAATTATGTTGCTGATGTTTCCTTATTGCTTCTTCAGAGTCTACAAGAGCATTTCTGCTCCGGTTTCTTCAGCTACTAAGAGCACATTACATTTCTCTTAGCATTTGCACTATCCAATTTCTTACATCCCTTACACATTTTGCACAGACTTACAGGATTATTGAGTTTGAGAACCTTGGGCATTGTTTTACGGATAGATAGGGACAATCTATGTGTAACAACGAAGCTGGCAAACTAATCTGCAAAGGAGAAATGGCGATATCCTTAATTTGCAGCAATATGACATAATCAGTAGAGGGGAAGGGACAGATCAGTGTCATTCAAGGTGTCTGGACCTGACTAGGTCAAGAGGCAAGTAAACCACCAAGAAGGCTGGGCCGAGCATTTGAGGTTACTGAAGAAAAATGTGTACATTAATCTGTTTTAGAAGCAAAACTTCTCATCCAGCTTCCCACATACTTCATCTCAAATTATCTTTAATCAAAGCTAGAAAAACAAAAATCCACCAACACACAAATTAAGATTTTTCTCATTGGTTCCACCCAGCTATTTTGTTGCTTTAAATGTTGCTTTCTCATAAGCAATAACCAAATATATTCATACAATTGCTACAGAATGGCAGAGCAGTGAAGTCTTTCTTTGCCATGTGCAGTACATTCAGAATATCACAATATCCAGAACTCTTGCCTAAGAAAAATTTTTCTCATAGTAATTTTCAATGAAGGTCTGTGCAGTTTGTTCCATAAACAAAATTGATCTGTCGACTTTTTATCTAGGGTAATGGAAAATTCAGATGAGAAAGCCAAGCCTTTTTAAACATGTCAAGCAACTTCTCTCCTAAATGTTGAGTAGTCATGGAAGCTATTACCATGCTGTATGGCTGAAATATTTTCTTGGTTGAATAGAGTTTTCTTAATAGTTTGTGGTTGCATTCAATTTCTAGTTCACTGTCCCTCCAGGGATATCAGGCCCTTCATCAAGGTAAACATGTGCAGTTCAGATACTTCTTAGAATATACATTTCTCCCTGTACTCTTCATTAGTTCCTACTTATAAAAGACTTTATAAATATGTTGAGTCTTTCTGCAATTCCATGAAGGTTCATATTTACTCTCAGCTCTGAGAACACTTCCTCTGTATTTATTTTTAGTTTTTTAAAAGCACTGACTCAAAACAAACTCAGTAAAGATTGTATAACCAAAGAGACACATCTGTAATAAAAGCAGAAATGGAGTTGAAACTGTAAGATGCAAACCTAAGTCACCTCTTTGAACTATGAAGATATTCAGAGTACTAAATAACAGTACTGATTTCTTCACCTGAAGTTGCATATTTGTCAAAGCTTGAAAGAAACAAGCAAGCACCTGAACTTGTTTCTCTGAATTTCCCTCAGTACTGAGACTGCTCTTTCTGTGTGCCTTTGGTTCAGGTTCTGCAACATTATTAGTGCAAATCACTATCTACACAGGCACATAAGACATTACTTGTGTGGCAGGAGTTATGGCTAAAAACAGAAGCCTGAGAAAGGGAGAGGGAGAACAGCTAATGTTGTGTATTTTCATCACTACCACAGAGTTCGTCCTGTAATATCATGCAAGATGATGAAGCCAGAACTCCCTGCAGCCAAGACCTGGCAATGGGAATTTATGCAGAGCCTCAAGAGTAATGGGGTTCGATTTAGTTTATATTTCCCTGGGAAAATAACCAAGATTTGCCACATATATATTTTATCATGTTTAACATATTTTACTGCAAAACAGAATCTTTGTGACTATATTACCATCATTGCAGTATTCTGCTCTGCTAAATTTAACTTTGACCTTAATTAAACCCAAGACTGGAGTTGAAGAAGAGGCATAGCATTTTATTGCACAAGGTAACTGTGTGTGCAGTTGAGTTTGGTGCTTAACCACTAGAGACAGATGTCAGGAATACCTTAACACAGCTTTCATCACTGTGCTGAAGCAGGTAAAAGAATTCTTTCAGTGGGAAGGGCAGTTGTGAAAACTAGGTCAAAGGAGGAAAGTCAGATAAGCAAGAATAAATCAGAAAATAAATATATTTGAAAACTGACAGTGTTCAACCCTGTAGCAACAAATATGCCCAAAACACTCTTTTAGTCAGCAGTGTTATTTTCCTTCAGGCTAAAAGGCAACAGTTTTCACACATGTAAAGGCATTTAGTTGTTTAAAGCCATTTTCACACTTGAAGGCTGCTGAGACCTCAGATAAGATACTTCGTGAGGTCCACTGCAGGGCTCACAATCTTACCTTTCATTGAACACCAGAACTTGCCACAACAGCTCCGTACCTATGTTGTCAGTACTTATACACTATATTCAGGAAATAAACAGCATTCAGTAGCCACTTTTATGGAAATCAAATTTGCAATTTGGCTCACCTGAACTAGATTTACTTACTTTTTATAAGTGTCATCCCATCATGGGCAGTTTTTCACTTACCATTACTCCTGAGACATTTTATGCTCTTCTTGAGGAGCCACTTGCTGGAACCAAGAGATTGTGCAAAAGTCTCAGTTTTGATGTCCTGGAGGAACACAAAGGGATTCTTGCCACTTCACTCACAGAGAAAACCTTGAAAGTGTTCATTAAACATATCATTTTCAGATTACTTTAACCCTTGTAAATCTGATGCATTGTTTTTTCCAAGATTTGGCAGTTCTCCTAGATTATTTTTACAGCAGTAAAAATCTTCTACAGCAGCAGAAGAGCAAAGTGCCTAGCTGACCCTCCTACACATAGTCTTCACCTGGACTTCTAAAGATACGTTTGCTATAGATGCAGAAACATGTGGGCTCTTTCCTCCCTGCCTCTGTAGTATAAAAATATTGCAAACTAAAATGAAAAGAAAAAAAAAAATATAAGCAACAGACTGTATGTCCAAATACAGCATATATGGGTTGTCTTCTAGCAACTTTGTATTATTTTTGTATTATTCATTTCTGCCTAAATGGATAGGCAATGTTACTCAACCAATAGAAAATATGACTTACTATTAGACAATTCCATCCCCCCAAAAGCACAAAACATAGGGGTTTCCATCTAAATTCAGAATATAATCAAGCAATTAAGACATTCAAAGAACGACACTAGGGAAGAGGGGAATGGAAAGCTTTACTTTCATTGGTTTTTCAAAAAATAAATTAAATTACTATAAAATGTACACTAACAGCTGCACTATGTCAGATCCTTCTGAAGAAAAATGGAAGCTGGAGTTAGTCATGTTCATTGTCAACACTGTTTCAAAAAAAAAAAAAATTACAAGCAAGAACTAACATCTGCAAAAGTGTTTGTTCTCCACAGTGAGAAATTATCCATCAATCTCCTTGTGATATTTTCTGCCATGGTGCTGACTTGTTATCGAAGAGAAGAGAAGAGAAGAGAAGAGAAGAGAAGAGAAGAGAAAAAATAAAAGAATCCATGCATATGCATCCTTGAATAAATTTATCTCTAAACCAGAAAGGTTTCTGTATTACTTCTGTCAACACAGAAACTCACCTGTTAACTTCATGCATGCAAGTTTACATGACAGACCAAGAGCCATTCACTGTGGATCCCAGTGCTGGTAGGTACAAAACTACAAATGTAAGCAATAATTTGATCTGCTTACTGATATGAAACTCATTTTTACTTAACCATGAGCATAGAAATATTGATTTGTTGTTCATGAGTTTTGCTTCTAATGTGAAGTCTGAAGTCATAGTTTGCAGCCTGGAACAAATTAAGATGTTAAATAGCAACAGCAGCGTTTTTGTGTCTAGTCAGCTCTAAAACACAGGCTATTACAAGGTGAGAATGGTATCCCAATATTAATCCTTATATTTAGAGTATTTTTATCCTATACATTTTTCACTCTGAAGTCTCCCAAACTACCAAATATTCCTTATCACAAAAATTATTAAAGCCATTTCCAAAAGTAGAGTTGAATATAAAGTATTTCATGTTAATAAACTTTTTTGTTTTAATGTTATGACCAGGGAGATAAGCACTAACATTAGGCCATAATCCAAGAAATAAATAAAAATGAGCCCAAAATGAACAAGGAAAAAAATGTAATAGGCAAGAATCAAAATATTCTTTGGGGTTTCACACTACAAAATTTGAATTTTCTACCATGTCTCTTTAAAAATTAGATTTAGAATATATGAAAAAATACTTCTTCATTATTCACTGGTTTTATTCTGATCAGAAACGTAGAGAGTGACAAATTAAAAATAGAACAAGTTTCTGTGAACACAATGAAAACAGAATCAGAATACAGAGACTCTATACCACTAGTAGATCCAGACAACATAAAAAGTGACAGAGTCATTGTGAGAATATAATCTTCATATAAATTGCCAAGTGAGAAGTCGGCTAGTGGCAACACCTGTTTCCTTACTTCTATGCAACACATAAATGACCATTTCTTGATAGCAGTAGCTGCCACACTGCCGAGGTCTTCAGCAGACTGAAGGCTGTGTGGACACAGAAGCTAGAACTGTGCTATTACCCTAGGAGGAATCCCTTATATGCCAGGATTAAAACGTGGTGCCAAGACAAAACAGAAGAAACACTCACGTGTCTGTCTTAAAAAAACAAAGTTGCTGTCTTTGTAGTAGTTAACAACCTTGAGCTTAAGATGCAGACCAAAGCAAAATAAATAAATAAAGGGAATTGAAAAAAATCTGTTCATACTCTTCTACACCTGAAACATCTTTCTCAGCATTCATTCATGTAGCATACAGAGTTTTAATAATCTCTGTCTTAACCTTATTTAACACCTACTTACTTCTTCCTCTTAGGAAAACATGGAGTTGCTCTACTGGATCGAGGACAAAGGTAAGCCAACAAGTAAAACCAAAAGGTGCACTTGCAACTTGTGCAGATACATTACAGTAGTTTTAATCCAGCCAACTCAGGTGCAAAGAGCCACAGAGATGCAGACTCCAGCAGCAGCTTTCTTCACTGGATTACCTGGCACCTATACTGCAACCTGCCAATGCCTCATGTAACCAAAACTACCTCACTGATAGTACTCACACCAAATAATCATAGAACCATAGAATCATTTCAGTTGGAAGTCCAGCCATAACCTAACTCTAGCAGTAAACCATGGCCCTAAGAACCTCACCTACACATCTTTTAAACTCTTCCAAGGATGGTGACTCCACCGCTTCCCTGGGCAGCCTGTTCCAATGCTTCACAACCCTTTCCATGGAGACATTTTTCCTAATATCCAATGTGAACCTCCCCTGGTGCAACCTGAGGCCATTTCCTTTCACCCTATCACTTGTTGCTTGGGAGAAGAGACCAACACCCTCCATGCTACAACCCCCTTCCAGGTAGTTGTAGACAGTGATAAGGTTTCCTTTCAGCCTCCTTTTCTCCAGGCTAAACAGCCCCGGTTCCCTCAGCCACTCCTCATAACGCAAAGGTAGATCTAGTATCTCCATATGAATATCGGTTTGCAAAACACCTGAGAGTCGCCTAGAAGAGATCAGCTCCGCTTGTGTCAGAAAACAAGCTCAAGGCTTCTCCTGAAGACAGACAGGCACCACAGTACTAGCATGATCCCACCAATAAAGGGGGTATCTGAGACTGTCATTATTCACAGAAAAGCTGCGTTACCTTCAGCTCGGTACTAAGGGTGCATCAGCAGCTGAAAAAGGTGTTGCTTAGTCACCAGAAACAGTACTGGGGACAAGTGAAAAATTTGCATTAGTCCTTTCATGTCTATTCCTGAAATAATAAAGCTAAAAACAGTCATGTGCTAAGATATTATACTCCACTGGTGGAGTATGCTCTGGACAACCCATACGCACAGACCACACTTTTGAAGATACCCTGTAAAAAACTCCTTTTAGTGCCCCTGAAAGCCACTTGAAATATACATTCTTCTGGATAGTTCCCAAGAATTCAGACCTTTCTTCCTCATCTCCTGGACTGTGTCATGATGCAAAATCATGACCAAAAGATTGAAATCCAATGTCATTTCAGGGCAGACCCCCCTCATTGGTGGTATTGCCTTTTTCCTTTCTATTCTTACAGTGTTTAAAATCATGCTGCTGGATCCAACCAGTCAAATCCCTGGCTGTAGTCAGAAGCCAGAGCTTGATTTCCATTCAGCTCTTCACTAGAAAAAGAGACAGACCATACTATGTTAGAGCAGAGAAAGCCTCTGGTGAGACTACATAATGCAGGCTATAGTAAAATTTATACTCTACTGCCTTCCACAGGAAAGCTCTATGACCTGGAAGTAAGTCGCAGGCGGGGTAGAACAATGTACCACAACAAAACAAACATATTTGCAGCCCAAACCTTTGCCTGTTTGGAGCACTTGCCCCCATTAAACGTCTTGTATGGCTTCCCTCTTTGCTTATCTGAGGTCATCTTGATCTTACTGATCACCAGGCAATGCACATAGTTAGCAAACAACAAGGTTTCTTTTTCCATGCCTTGGAATCATGTTATTTTTACAAGTCATAAAAAGAATAGTAGAGAGGTGAGGAAAAAAAACAATTTTACTCTATTTGTTTGTGTTTCATTTGGATTTTTTTGTTTGGTTTGGGTTTTTTTTCTGTTTTTCTTTGTTGTTTTGTTGTTGGTGGTGGTTGGTTGGCTGGGGTTTTGTTGTTGTTGGGTTTTGTTTGTTGGTTTTTTGTTTGTTTTCCTGATCTTTTCCAATAATTAGAAAGGCTCTGAAATTATAAGACAATAGGGGAAAAGAGATCTACAATATTTACTTTTGGATTTCAGAATCAGAGATCTGTTGAGCATCATTCACATTTCTGCAGTGAATCCGTACTTGCAGAGCAGGAATTTCAGTTTTGTATGCTTGGCCAATCTTCAGCCAAACTAGTAGTTAAGAAGGAAAACTGGGAAAAGACAAAAACAAACTGAATAAGAGTGTACATTCCCAAGATGGAAACCATCGTGATTCATCATCTTATCTGAATACCATTTAAAAGTCTGCATATCAAAGTCTGTCCTGCTGAGAAACTTCTGCTCCTCAACGAATTGCAGAGGAATAGACACAAAAGGCATAAATGCATCAGGGCTTATTTTCTCACTGCCCATGCTAAAGCAGCTGGTACAAAGAGATAATATTTTGTTGGAGAGGGATGTCTATAGAGTTAAGAAAAAGACGAAGGTGTGTGAAGGGCTCAATAACATACCAGTGTAGCAACCCCTAGCCGATACATGGTTCCTTAAGAGACTATAGATACCTGACAAAAATTATACCAGCTTTATCTAATCTGAGCTAAGACTGAGGTAGAATCTGAAGATCAGCTGCTGGCTTTTTGGATGTCTGCTTTGTTATTCCTCAAAAAAACAGATGCATCAGAAAACATACACCACCAGACACAAAATCAAGAAAAATTATTTAAAACCACCAACACTTAAATATAGCATCAGGAAGATTTTGAAGTTTATGTTCATGTATTTTGCAAACAAAAAAACTCAAAGCAATTGAAAGCCTGCTTTCTGTTGATTAAAATATTAATGAAATAACTGGTAAAATCCAGTAGTATAATTGATCTATGCATTCTTTTGCTGAACTACTATGTTAATGGGAACTGCAATATGGATCTTTGTGATGCTAACGTAATTCCAAATTTTGGACTTCATTCTCTTCCGGAGAACAGTTAGATCGCAGAGCATGGACTCAAGACTCTGGATGCAGTGTCCAGCACTTTCACCAACTCCTGTGTGACTTTGTGCAGCTCACTTTATTCCTCCAGGCTTTACTTATCTATGAGAGTCATTATTCCTTTCTCTTGCCATCTATTGTTTATAGTTCACCCTTGTTTCACAAGGCTAATCATCACTCCAATAGGAAGCTTAACAACGTCTAAAATATTCTGTTTTCAAAGTCTAGGGAATGCTACTTAGTACATGGCTACAGTATCTAAGACAGACACACAAAATCATTAAAGATATTCACAAGCTCACTCTGATGTCACTCTGAATCAACCAAAGACAATGCAACTTTAACATATACAATAGTAACCCCAAGAAAAAAATACTTTGATTTAAGGAAAATGTATATTAGCTCAGGCTTAGCACTATGTAAACACAGGTTTGTAGGTAGCTTGAAGGACATACCATGGAGCAATCCTCTTGACTTATCCCAGGCTGTCAGCTGTCCTTGATCCTTGTTCGTCACATTAAGTGGTACCTTTCTCTGAATACCATACAGCCTCTGAGAGGCAGGGTTGGATGTCTGCTGAGTTGTTCCAGTTTTCCAAATTATATTAGATCACTTTTGCCAGTAGTGAATACAATAGTCTTAATCACAAAGAAAACACTGGCAGAAAAGCCCATTCTAGATTGACACGTATTCAAAGTTGTGTATGACAGACAGCAAGGTCATTAAGCAAATACTGTGCTAAATCCCAAATAGCTCTAACAGACTCAATCATTTAGGCTGGGAGAGACCTCCAATGGCTACCTAGTCCAACCCCCAGTTCAAAGCAGGTCTAACTAGATCAGATTTCTCAGGGCCTTTCCCAGGGTCATAAACACCTCTTCTGGAAACCTGTGTTTGATCACGCTCATTTTGAAAAAGTTTTTCGTAGCACGCAGTCAGAATTCCCAAATTCCAGCTGATGCACACTGTCTCTCACCATTTCATTGGGTACAACCAAGAAGAGTCTGACTCCATCTTACAAGTGTCCACCAGACAAGACCTCCTTTGGTCTTCTCCAGGCTACAGTTCTTTCAGCTTTATTCATATGTCTTTCAGAGCTTTGTCAAGGGTGCCTCTACTGGGGCAAGAACTAACATCTCTTGGAAGTGAAAAATTCTAACTCTCCTTACTCAAACCCCAAGCCTAGAGCTCCAGGAGGGGACTGCTCCTAATGTCATAACATGTTAAAAACAGTTACTAGTAACTTGAATATTTTCCCTGTTTCTGAAAAAGAAAAAAGTAGCTCTCCCTAAACAGGTTATGATTTTTGGTAGATATTTGCTTTGGGGCTTGTTGTGGGTTTTTTTGTTGTTGGGTTGTTTTTTGGTTTTTTTTTGGGGGGGAGGCATGTTTTAATGAAAACTAGCACTATAGAAATGCAACAAATGAAATATTCACAAAAATGACTGGTTTTTTTCCCCCCAATCAATCCACTTTGAAAGATGTTCTACATTACTTACCATTGGCAGTGGGTGCATGATGGTCTAGAATATTGGCATGTTTGTCACAGAGACTTCTCTGCACCCATGGACTTATGCCCAGTTTTAAATTGTCTAACATCCTGATTACAAGGGTACCAAGTACTGCAATCAAGGATATTCTACTATGCAATTTAATCATTCAAAGCTGGGCTTGGTTCCACGACTGTAGTTAGTTTCCGTAAGTCCTGTGACAGTGCCAGAAACATATGTCATGGGATAAGGTCTGGATATGGAACCATTTTCTCGGGGACACTTCTTACACCAGCATTTTGTGTTTTATTACTAATGTCACATACTGAGTCAGCCACAATTAACCATGCAAAGCCCCTCTCCAAGCATGGACAGAAAGTTCTCATTAATTCATTAAGCAGTAACAAATTATTTTATCTACGTTTCTCTCTGATCTCACCAAGGTGCTAAATGAGCAACTTCCCACATGCTTGATTATCTTCTGATTCGCTCTTGTCCCAAATAAATCATTTGAAGATGTCCACCTTTTCCTTGCAGACATGGCGTCCCCCCTAACCCACTCCATTCCCCTGCATTCTTTCAAGACCCATTCAATATCCCAAATCTCAACTATGTCTCCGGTGAGCAGAGGCAAAGGCAAAACCCAGCAGCACAATTTCACCAAGCAGTCTCAAAGGAAACTGGTTGGAGAAAACTGTCCTTTGACTAAGAGTGACCTTTAGGGAAGAATGAGATAAAAAGTCTGTAGCAGCATGCCATGGAAAAAGACGTTTTCTACTTTTCAGTAAAGGATAATTTGGCAGCCTTCTCTCACTCTGGGATAAGGATTAGAAAATGCCATTAGGATCAGCATAAGTTTTGTGCAACAAGGTAATAAAATAAAATTCACACCTTGATTCACATTCAGCACTGCAGCACATGGTCTATTGGTCTAGATGCTCTAGAGATGCCTTAACAACCTTACAAAGATCTGACAGCCGACTGTATTGCCTGTTCTGAAAAGCTGGAGGGTTCGCAGTCTCTGTGAGGGAAATCTTACTGTCACTAATCCTTACTTATCTGCAAGGATCAGGAGAACCAAGTAGCAGCTGTTCTGCAGGCATTTGCCAGCCTACTCCATCTCAAAGGATCTCTCGGGCTTGAACATAAATGACGGGCAACAACCTGGAGCCACAGCAATACAGGGTGAAGACAGATGTGTGTACTCAAGTCCAGTGTACATAAGGAGATAAAACCAGTTTCTGATCTACTTGTGTGCAGGCATTTGTATCTGTAGCTGCTACAGGATTGCCCTGAGTGGAACACTTATGTCAAGCAATGCAATATCAATAAACATCACATACGCTGAGGCCAAATTATACCTGGAAGGAGGATGTCAGTTTACTGCAGTTGGTGTAGCTGCCTCTTTGTAGCACTGATGAATTCAAAAAACAAAAATTCTGTAGTATTTCCAGACATATTGCTACTGTACATAGAGCTTAGACACTTCCAGGAGCATCACTTAGTCCCTTACTGCCCAGCAGTAGCTGCCTTAGTTCCTCACATCCTCTTGTTTTCTGTGCATTTTATTCACCTGAGCAGACAAGAAGCAGAAACACTTGCACCACTGCCAGTTTTAGTACCAGCATCCAAGCCAGGAGGATCCAACAGGGTGTATTTCTGTTCTCTCTTTCCTTAGGCGGGGTGATGCGGTCACAGCTCCCCACAACAATGCCGTGGCACTGGTGGGGGAAAATGGGGGATTGAAAGAGGGATCTTGCTTTTCAGTTCTATTTCCCCTTTTGCAACACGTGGCAAAGATGAACTGTCACACTGCAATGTCACCGCTTCCTGCACATAATCTCCATGTCAACTTTTAAATTAAAATTTTCAAGGAAGGAGAAACCAGGGAAATTCCCCACAGCACTGAAACAACATTGAGAAAAGGAAAAGACAAGCCTTTTGTTTTCTCTAAACAGCAGATTCACAGCCTCTTGCACTATTTCTCTGCATTTTAAAGCTGCTAGGCTTAGCAATACCTTGTCTCTGCTTGCAGTTGACCTTTCTCTTGCCATCTCCTTCAAGTGAATGACAACTTTTAATCTACCCACTATGGTCCTAGAAAAAGGGAAACAGCTTCTCCTGCACTTGGCATTTTTCACAGGTGAAAGGATTCAGAGTGAAGCTGGTAACGTGAGTCTCGGGTGAATAGCACTAACACTAACTGCAGAGTGGAGAAACATTAACAAGGAGAGAAGAAAGAAGGAGACCAGGAACAATTAAGGTCTCATTTCCATTTCCCGAAGTGCTCAATGGTACTACCATCACAAGTTGCAACAGAAGGCACATCAAGACACATCTTCCTAAGACATGCCCTTGGAAGCAGCACTAATTTTGAGAGCAGCAGATTTAACAAAACCAAGGTTCCTAGGGATTTATGCATCATGCATGAATTTCTTTATCTGTAAAAGCAAAAGCCCCAGCCACTGCTTTCTCCATGGCTGGAGATGCTGACTGCATGTATCTTCTGCTCTGCAAATGCTTAATTAGTGTCAAGACTACTTTTCTTCTCTACTGGGTCTCTTCTCTACCCAAATACCTATCTATCAGGTCTCTACTTCTACCCTATACAAATACAGCTGTCTTCAAATTTTTACAACAGAATCAATAGATAGTAAGAGGAAGGCGCATAACAAGCAAAGCATGTCTGCATAAGGTCCATTTCCTCACGAAACCAGTGTCAACAAAATAAAAGAAAAAAGCTTTCTGTGCAGACTACCAGCACCCTATCTTCAAATTAGTCAATGATCACTGAGTTCCACAAAATCCCATTCAGACATTCCTATGTATGATTTTTATTTTGCAGGTGGGAAACTGAGGCAGCAAATATCTTTGCAAGCCAGGTGATACCATTTACTGTCATGGATAAATGTGGAAATCGCTTGCTCCAAATCTGTTGTAAAATACTTACCATGAGTTTCTCTCTGCTGTTCTGACAACAACACTCAATGCTGCAATACTCTAAGCGTTGCAGAGGACCATGTAGGTCACCAATAATCAAAGTCATTTCGCATTTTCACATACCTGGAATATTTTCCACTGATTTCCAGGAGGCCACAATCTTCTGTTAGATCTAATGAGCAATAGAGGTGAGACAATAACGGAATTTACAGAAGAAAATACTCTGAAAATCTTTTCAGAGTTGATGTTCTGCTCCTCTAACATGGTCATTTAAAAAGGTGCTTCCCAATACCAGTGCATTATCTCAAGTTTGGGGTTTTCTCTAGACTTCACCAGCTCCCTAAATAATAACTAAGTTAAGCACTCGTCTCTCCCACATCTGCCTCTCTGTTTCTTTTTCACTGTATTATTGATCTTACAGTGTTCTGGGGCAACATACATTGTATCATATATTCAACACTACTGCCTTCTGTAAGTTATGCTATTTAGCATTACTAAATTGTGTAGAGCTCACACCAAATAGGAACGCTCTGCAGAGTAATACAGAAGATTTTCCTGCTCTCAATTCCTGGTCTCAGCAAGATTTCCTTATGCTTGTCACCAGTCATATAAGTGAATATTGTCAGTGAGCAATATAGGACACAGAAGGAATTCAGCCTGCATTTGCAGACACATATGAATGTGCAGAACACACATATTAAAGAAGTCATTCACCAGGTCAGCTGCATTTAAGATGACAGAGGAAACAAAAATTAGAATCTCTTTCATTAAGGATCTGAAATCATTTTGCTGTATTGCAAAGCATTGCCTTCACGGTTGTGCTCAGCAATTTTTTTTCTGAAGAAAATACCTTTTAAAACAGACAGCTTAAAGCTTTGGAACTTTCCTTCCCAGCTCCCCATGGCTTCATGCATTTATTCATTCAAGTGCTGCAGGCCAAACGCCTTGTCTCCTTCCAAAGGAATTCAACGGGAGCTTTGGTTTACATGACACAGACAATCGACTCATCACATAATTCGCAACAACAGCATGGCCTGCAGGCCTTCCCTGTGCCAGTGAACAATGCAGCCATCAAACCTGCTAGTCGGGCAAACCTCCAACAGGCTTCAAACTGTGCAGAGCCCTGAGAGCAGCAACAGCATCCTCTGCACTGTCAAATCCCTCCCTTATTACACACAGTGACTGGAAAGGAGCAGGATCCACACAGAAGGGCCACCGCCTGGAGGGTCTTTTGGGCTTTTTGACCCACTGTTTTGCTGGCTATCAGTTAAACAGCAAAGCCCTTCCACAGCAGACCTGTGAATCCCTTGGAACACCTTCATGACAAGCAAACAGGGAGGTATACCTAGCCTAGCATTTCCATCTAAGCTGCAGGCATAAAGGAAGGAGAGAGGCTACTCAGATGCATCTTTGGCACGTGATGGGAAGAGGTCTGGTGCGGGAGAAAAGAGCAATCTGACAGCACCACACACACAATTCAATTTTCTGTGTTTTTGCCTCCAGCACTGCTAACATCAAACAGGAAGGGAAAAACAAGCTGTCCTAACCTGTCATCCCAAACACCTCCAGCGTGAGGTCAGACCACACTCCAGGCTTTCTCTCTGCATGATGCTTCTAGTTTCCTTGTGACCATTTGTCTCCTGACCTGCACTGCCACAGACTACCTCACCTATCTTATCCTGCAGATTTATATCTCTGCCGTGACATAGTGTACACTATTCTCACATGCAACAAAAAGACAATCTCTGCCAAGGGCAAAGGAGACTGATAGCTTCCTTTAAGAAAAATTTTCGTTACTGCATATTAATATCAGTTCAGGTGAGGTCAAAGGGAGATGTTTTGCCTGTGGAGCAGAAGATACGTGGTTGCTTTGTGGTGCTCTCCTCCTTGGGCGAGTACATTGCACAGGCTCAGGCCAGCAGCTATAGAACATCTGTCTATTAGCCCGACAGCACACTGTACCTGAGGAGCGATTTTATCAGCAGTGGTTTCCACTGCGGAGTACAAGACAGAGCCAGATGGACAGGAAGAGAAAAAGGAAATAGGGATCTCTCAGCTCTGGTGTCTCATGTGCTTTCTACTTACCACTTGTGACCATAGCTGTATTTACTTTGGACCCCTTTCAAACAAGAAGGCTCTGCCAGAGCTACTCTGACAGCTTGCTTGCTGCATCATAGCTTCAGATACATGCTACAGAGCCAGAAATTGGAGGTGCAGTTAGTCTAAGGGGAACAGACAGAACAACAGGCAGAAGAGGATGCCATTGGTAAGTGGTAGGAAAAAAGAAACAAATTGTTCTAACCAAAATCATCAAGTGAAAGAGAGAGAGGGTGTTAAATGCAGTAGAAAGACTGAAAAAGCTGTTCTCTAGCTAACACAGTGGCTTGCTCACATCCGGAAGGGTGCTCTGAGACCTAAGTCACTGAACTAAGATACATAGGATCAGCTTCCAGCTCTGCCAGGTTTCCCATCTGATCCGACTGGAGCTGCCTTCAGCTGTGCAGCTGCAGAACACCCTCCCCACCTCAGTACTGCTCTTTAAATGGAGACCGTTCTGCTGAACTGGCTCTGGACCTGTGAGGGGTGGCTCTCCCCAGGGCCAGCAGCTGTGCCAGCGCTGCCAGACAAGAGCAGTGGCAGGAGGCTGCCAGCCATGCTCACCAGTTGCTGCCAGCACAGGCACGTGCTCCAGGCCAGCTGTGGCACAGCACAGCTGTGCCTCTAAATTGGAACACCACAGGCCTACCACAGGCTCTGGGGTTGACTCCAAGGCCCATTTGCTTGCTGTTTGGAAGGGCTTTGAAATGAATTTGTCTAACCAGCAGCCTCCAGCCACTTCACTGGATTGGGGTTGAGGTCTCATTTCCACCGCACGGCAGCTAAAGCAACCTAAAAGACAAGATCCCTGAAAGTCTCTGTTCCTTGATAGCTGTTTTCTGCAGTCTGACCTCAGGCTGTCTATGCACACAGTGTAGATACAAGAGCTTCATATGCTGCTTTTCACCACCATTCAGGGCCTCTCAGCTCGTAATCATTGCATGTACAAGTGGCATATTATCTACAGTTAACGGACGGTCAGAAATGAAGGTGATACACTGCTGCACTGAAAAGTGGCCAGCAAAGTGTGTATGCTTTCTGATCAAAGAAATACGTTGGTATGTGGACATATCTCAAAAACTGACTTCTTATTTTGAAGCCTTTAGCACATCAGACTTTTCTCCCAGGTCACACTTACTAGTAAAAACTATACAGGCATCATCACAAAAAAGGTACCAAAGACAAAATGTCATTTTGTTTCATCTTCCTCAAGAAAAGGCACTTGCCCACAAGCCAAAGCATGGTGTTTCCGCAAGGGACAGATCTGTTCAACAGGCACAGCCTGACCTGAATAAACCTAGCTAGCTCTCTCGGCCTGCCATCGTGCATCCTCTAACCATCTCTGTGTCCATCTGCCAGACTCCTTCCCATTTGTTAAAGTACAGAAGGCCCAGCAGTGGCCACGATATTCCAGACACAGTCTCACCAGTGCTAAATAGAAGAGAACAATAACTTCCTTTGACTTGCTGCTGTGTTCTAAAAAGATGTTATCTACCTTTACTTTCAGCCCACAAGAAATCTAAAATGATGTTTTAAAATTTGCCAGTATCCACCAAATTTTGCACAAGTGGTAGCTGGGAGTGACACCACCATCTATTAAGGTACTCTTAATCTTACTTCTTCCATTATAACTTTTTGCCTTTTTTCATTACATCGTTTTTTTCTCTGGGTTACTGTTTGGCAGTACTTCAGCTAGTTTCTCCTGTCAGTATCTGTCTCGGGCTGAACCTTTGTGGAAAATTTCAGTCAAAAATGGTTCAGGCATTTCTGAGCACGCAAGTAGAAATGCATTATTCCAAACAATCTGAAAAATTGTGACAGGGTCTGTTTTGGGTCAAAAAAACCTTTTTCCTATCCTTGCGAAAGACTGCCAAATTCTGGGTGAGTTACAAGCCTTCAAAATGTCACAGTTCATATACACTCTGATAAAACCCAGCAAGCAAAATCTCTGAGGGTTCTGTCTGAACTGGACATGCTTCATTTTCTTGCAAAGTTTAACACTCCCCAGAACGTAGAAGTACAGAGCAGCTGCGTATGGCTGCTATGGAGACCCACGTAGTAGGGGTTTCAGGTGAGGGCGGATTTGAAGTATCATTACTGTGTCAGAGACTGGATTTTGACTGGATTTGGAACAAATCTCTTGTGGAAACCTCTCTTTGTAGGCTCAGAAAACAAACAAACAAAAAAACCTCATGTGCTCAACAGGAGGAATTGTGTGAGACAAAGTTTTCAAGTTAGAGATTATAAGATGAAAGATAGTTAAAGAAAGTTAAATATAGTTAAGAAAAGTTTATTTTTATTAGACAGACCTATGAAATTCCTTAGTTGCATTCTGACAGATGTAGCTGATTGTCAGACTTGGCTGGTAGCAAATTCTGCTGTATCTTTTTGGTAAACAACTATCTGTTCAGACCGCTTATAGCAGCAAGAGACAAGCCTGGCTTCTATTGGAAACATAAAATGTTTATCCACCACCTGCTAGGAAGGCTTTTGTTACTTGAAATTTGTCTTTTGAGCTCTGTGGAAAGCATGCATGTATTCTAAAAGTATTTTCAAATAATGAAGCAGTTTTGATGTCTTAAAACATGTTTTCTTCAAAATAAATAACAGGTTTTATCACTTGAATTGACTTTTAAATGTTTATAAAAATGTTCAGGATGAAACACCCCAGAGAGAATAAGTTTCTCAATTCCCAGAGAGCCAGACTGTAAATCCTTTACTGCCAATGGCAAACAGCTACTCACATGCATAACCCTGTGAGCACTGGTGTAATTCTTCACTGACAGGAATTAAGCCTTCATATTTCTAGCTCAGTATGGCACAAAATGGTCATCATGAGTGGATGTTTTCCCCATGACATTCTTTAAAATGTGTGGCAAACATCCATCTGGAAGGATCTCTCATAGAAAAGAAAAAAATCACCAGAAGCCACCATTTGCTGGAGCAACAGTTAGGTTCTCTTTCAATGGAAAAACATTTTCTCAGTACTAGGCTGCACTGGGTATTTTTTCCTTTTGCAGAAACCTGGAACCAAGCACCTCATGCTGTACAGGCAACAGAAAACAGTCAGCAGCAAGAAGTGCTGGTCAGCCTTGACTTGGGCTGAAGGTGAGTCAGGCAGAATGGGAACAGGGCACCCCAAGCTTTCTGCTGCCTGACCCTGGCAGCTCTTGTCATTTGTAATGGGAGCCTGGCAGAGGAGAATTTGGAAGATAAATAATAACATACCAGCAAGCATTTCTCAACAACAGCATCATTAAAACAGTGGAAAGGGACTTTTTTAGAGGTCTTCATCAGCTTTAGCAGAATTCTCCCCTGCATACTGGCAACGCTATTAAAAAGAATAGATTTGTGGATTTTAGAGCCAGAGGTGCACATTGCTAGCAATTTTGTCTGACCTAAATATACAAAATCACATCCAAATAAAATACTTTAAAAATAATGCCATTAAGGTCACATAATCCAGCATTCAAAAGTCTCAAAATGGCAGTATTAAGGTTGTCTGTGTGACCTTAATTCTGTAACCCTTAATTCAGCTTCCCTCTGCATCACATTATGTGACTGCAGAGAATGGACAAGGCTCCTTAAATAGGTACCTAATCAGCTTCTACTTTCGCCCTTGCTCGACTTCTATCTCAGAGCAGCAGCTAACACATACCACATAAACACAGCCACAGAAATGCTTGTCATTTTGCAGGTCATTACAGGGCCAGAGCAGCGCTCTCAGTGACCCCAGGCTGCAGCACTCGCAGGGGATTCAGAAACCGTATCTCAAGGCTGAGAGTAACGGAATGGGAAAGGCACAAGCCAGACATTTAGAGCTCTTTTGAAACCTGACCACCATTTTAAGAGTCTAAGTCCAGAACTTAGAACCTCTGCATCACCATTTTTAAGCTGTTTTGCTTGCAATCCTTCAGTGGTAAAAAACCCAAATGCATCTAGATGTACACAAGATCTGTGCCTGGGCAACACTATGCTTTTCAGCAGCAATCTCATAACTACACTCCAAAAGAAATACCATACTTACTCTTTTCTGACCTCTGTGGTCCACTCTGGTAATGTACTCGTAAGGAAGTACAAACACCAGAAGCAGAGGTGGTGTGCCTGCCCTTTCCTTCACACCCCCTAGCACGCTGCTCAGAGCATCCACATCAGGCTGAAGAGCCCCAGGTTTTAATGTATCTTTTCCCTAAATGGGTTTGTGTACACCTTTGGGTAACATTCACGTTCCACCAGCTCAACATTTTGTGAGCATCCACACACACCAACAACAGGAATGCCCACCACAAATGCCGGACACTTCGATATCACAGAGCTTTATGTGTCAGCACAATTACTTTTTATTTCCACAGCATCCAGCTCAACACAAACTAATTTTTTCTTTCCTCAAGTACTTTCAGACATGCATTTTAGACATAACAGGGCAAATAAGCCAAGTAAAGGGAGTCCACTTTTGGATAATATATAAATATATATATATACCTCAGTATAACCTAGTCTGAACCCAGGAAGCAGAGAAGGAGAACATCATACCTCTCAAGAAAGTCATAAGTGAACTCACTTCCGTAGAAATAGGACAAGTAGTGAACTTCTAGTCCTTTAAGTCAGCTTTGATGATTCAAACTTTTCACATACAAACCTAACAATACAGCCCCGCTAAAGAATACATCCCCCTGACACAGCGCAGTGCCACACAGACACCTAAGCTAGCAAGCCTGCCATTTCCAAAAAGTAAAACAAACAGCAAATATACATGAGAAATGCCAATTGCTGTTCTGAATGCAGGTGCTGGTAAAGCCACCAGACCAGAGAATCTACCTTTCCTAAGCTTAGAAGCCGTCAGAAAGAAGCATCCTTTCACTCTTTCCAGTGCCCACAGACCTAGACAAGCCAGAACAATTTGTTCAACCACAAAAAGAGCTACACCAGCATTTTCACAAAGCCACAGGAAGATTTCCTGCTCTGCCACCTGGTTTTTGACTGTATATTCATGCAACATAATCCTCCAGCTGCTGTTCTGAGGACGGGTTCTGTGAAGGCTTTGAAGACCCTGGGCAGGTAATTCCTGAGGTAATTCTGAAAGCAAAACAAAGTGACAGTCTGCTTCCTGATCCGTTTTTCTAGGAAAATTATGTTTTACGGCAAATTCTGTCCTTACACACTGACTATAAAATTAACTTATTAGCAGACTCAATTCCATTTTGTGTGAAGGATTGAGAAGGATTGCCTCCAGCTCTTGTCCCTTTAACTCTAATTATCAAGTGTATACCAGATTAAATTCAGAATGAAGTAGCCGGGTCAGGCAATCTACTTAAAGTTTAATGGAAATTAATGATTCATTGATCAAACTCATTTATGTCTAATTAAAGCTTTCCTGCATTATGAAAGACAAGGGGGAAGTTTTATAGTGCACCTCACTCCCCCCTGCGCATGGCAGATTTGTTGCAGAACTGAATGTAAAATTCACAGCATCTGTCTTTCACGAGCACGTGGTTTGGCAACAGCCCTGTAGGTTTAAAAGTATAATTATTTTAGATGACTTCACCCAATGGATGGGGTTTACACAATGCTGCCAAACACAATACCCATATCCAGCTGCACACAGCCAGGTTGAAAACCCGGCTTGTACGCACCAGCACCAGCTCACAATGGTGAAGTTCGGCGAGCAAAATACCAACCAGACCTGAGCACAGCTCTGGAGCACAAGCCTCGCCTGGAATAAGGCAGCAGTGACATTAAGCCTGTGAGGGGGAGGAAAGCTTCCCCTTGCATGTGGATTCACTTCACACGCTTCTCGCGCTTCAAAACCGGCAAAGCAGCTGAGCCGTCCAAGGCACGACACAGATAGTGTTCAGCGTGCAAACATAAACGAGAGCGACAGGCAACCCACTGCAATGCTCAGGATTTATTTCTTCCTCCACTGGCTGTCCCCTCTTATTAAATACTTTCTAGACATCATCTTTTATATAAATATGTGATCACACTACAATGCCCCTATTGAGGGGTTATCCACCAGAACATTGCTTTTGGCGTATTTGTTCAAGACAGTATAATTAAACAGGAATACCATGGCCCACTTACATATTTATTGTTCTGTTAGGTGGTTTTAAATTTTATACCCTTAATGTGAAAAGAAAAAAATATTACCTTTTTACTATCTCAGGCTGCTGGGGTATGGAAAGAACTTTTTTCTTTTTCTTCTATAATTTAATGATTAGTCCCTCACATATTAGATAGCATTTTACAGTCTCTAAAATGATGCTTTTCAAACTTTTTTTGATTTTTAGATCCATAAAATTGCATAATTGCAAAAATTACTCTGGAAAGCCAAAATTAAATATACTGTAATAATTTGCTTCTTTAGTAATCTACAATTCTATCCCTCCTCAGGTGTCTACCAAATACAGGATAAAATCAGCTTGCCTTGCAAGTTGATGGATAGTTTACACAGTTTTATGTTGGACCAAGTAGCAGGCTTTCATGTGATGGAAGAATGCTCCTTTATTTTCCCCCATGTTATTCTAGTTGTACGGCATTTTGCAAATCTGTACAGATGTCTAATGACAACCTGTTGACCCATTCCTTCCGCTTCTTGCTCGTTAAGTCCCAGTGGAGTGCATATTTCACTGTCTTCAAAATTACATTTCTACTTCGCATTTCTGATTGTCCAATATAATTGTCCTTTAAGTAAGCACATATTTTCTCTCACTGTGAAGTTAACGTGAATGATTGCTTATACATTAAACGGATACCAGTTCCCAAAAAGTACTTGACTTGCCTCAAAGAATCATTTTGTACCTGAGCAATCATAGCTTGTGGAAGTCCAACAGAAGTAGCAGCAAGCTTTGGTGTTTCATATTTTTTTGGCTGTAACTCTTTCTACTATCCGTTCCAGCCCTCACACAAACAAAAAAAACCCACATGGTACCCAGCACCCTGCTAAGCTGTAGAGAAAACAAGCCTCCAGTGGCATCTCTTCTCACTTCCAAAATGGTTTGCCATATATTTCCTTTCCTTTTTTCAGTTTATTTTTATAAAGTCTTAACAGTTTTAGCTGATGGTTTAGAAGTAGCGAGTGGCTGATGCTGTGTGGCAGTAAGATACGGCTTAATTTCTATTTTATGGTAAATTCTACAGCCCCGCTGTGAATACACTGGGGTCCATTATCTTAAATTGTTCTGTTTGGTACTCCTTTTCTGCCCAAATATTTTGTTTCTTTATCTGCAGCAGTCCCGAGGCCAAGAAGTCAGTCAGTTCCCAGAATCTACAGGGCAGCCTGTAATAGTGAGGCTGTTTGTATGATTTGCAGTGGAGAGGTCATTTCCTACTTTTTCCAAGGTCTGTTGGGAATGGCTTGTAGTTTCATTGTTTCTTTTTGCTCCTTGGTCTACACTAAATTTAACTACAATTAAATCAAGTGGCAATTATAATTTAAATTAATTGCAATTTAATTTAGCTGCAATTGCAATTAATTCTAAGGTCTCTGAAAGACTTGGTCAAGTTTGACTGCTATACAGCCTACCTGGGTTTCCAGAGGCAGACTTTGATTCCAGAATGGTCATACATATCCTTGGGGGAAAAAAAAAAATAAAAGAAAAGGACTTCTCAGTGATCTAGGCATTATGACCCAACTGCCTCTATATATGCCATCACATACACTCAAATCATCTTGATATTTCCAGTAACCTTGAAAGACAGGTGGGATTTATCCTAGCTGTCAGACTATTCAGGGAGAATGATAACCATGAATACTTGTAAATCTTTATTTTGTACATTGTTCGTCAATTCTTTTCAGTCTCTGCCTTGTGACTCTCACATAACTCTTTAATAACCTGAAAATTAGAGGGGAACCGCACAAAAAGTGGGAACAAGGACACATGACTAAGACTGAATGAGGGAGAAACACAGCCCATAAGATTAAAATCAGAAAGAAGGCACAAAATGAGTTACAGCTAGCAAGGAACATAAAAGGTTCCAAGAAAAAGTTCACTGATTTCATCAGAAACACTTCTATCTTATTTACGGAATACAAGGGAAAGAATAGAAAATTTAGGTGCACCGCACACTGTGGAAGAACAACAAATAATATGTGACACAGATAAGACTGAAATACTGATATTTCTATTCTCTTTTTAGAATAACACAATCGATAATAGAGGGGAGAGGAACATGGACCAGAATAAGGAAAGGACATCTTAAAAGTATGAAGGCAAAATAGATATTTTCAATGCAGCAGGACCTGATGAAGCTCACCTTAAAGAATTCCAGGAACCAGCTAAAGCCATCCCTAATAATTCAGAGGACGAAAGTGTCTCTGAGAAACAGAGAAAAGTGAGGCAGCACCAGCAGTGCCTGTCTAAAATATCATTCCAATATGTATTAATCAAGTTATTTCCATTGCTTAGAAAAATACCAGTAAGAAATACTTAAATGATTGGTTACTAGGGCTGAGAAGACAATGAGCTAATAAAAAGCATTAGTAAAACAAGGATAAATTATATTATGCCAGTTTAATTTGGTATATTTGTTAGGATTATTGGCCTTAATGCTAAGTAGAAATGAACAGATATGACATTTATGTTTTATACTTAAACTTTTTCACACGCTTGCATGATATTCTCACATCAGGAAAGTACGTTTCAAAGAAAATGTCAGTGCATGAATACCTGATTTTAAAACATACTCAAATACTAACTAGGAATTTTCAGTTTCAAGCTGGACTTTGGAGAGATCTGCAGTGAATCCAGTGCTAGTCAATATTTCCAATAATGACTTAAAATGAAACAAAATTATAATTATCTAGTGCAGCCCCCTGCCAAAAAGGATTGTAAAGTATTTCAGAAAGCGAGTCAGAATCCAGAATGACTGAGAAACGGAGAAACAATGATAGGAAAATCTAGATTGAAAGGAACATCAAAAGACCTCTAGTCCAACTTCATACTTAAAGGTTCAGACCAGGTTGCTCAGAAAGGTTTTCAAGACCCAACTGGTTAAAGCCAAGAATGAAGACAGCAGAAACTGCAGTCACAACCTGCCACAGGCAATCTGTTCCACTGCCCTCACTGTGAAAAAGCTTGCCCTTACATTCAGTCTCAACCTTTCTTGTTTCCGCTTATACCCATTCCCTGTCATCATCCCACCTCTGTGAAGAGTCTGGCTCTCATCTTCCTGACCACCTCCTCATAGGTGACGGTGGAGAGCTGTCAGGTCCCCAGAGTCCTTCTCCCATTTAAATGTTGTTCTCCTTCCCTTCAATGGTCTCCCCCAAACCTGAGAAAAATATGCAATAAAAAGATAAGTGTTTAAATCCAGTCAGAAGCAGCTAAATGCACAAATACAAAATGAGAAATAAATAGTGACGCAGCCGTGCTTGAAATACTGACAGGCTGCTGCACTATATCAATACATGTGCCACATGAAAGATGTTAGGTTGCTGTGCTTGACACTTGTGAAGCTTCAGTTGGACTCACCCCTGAGTCCAGTTCTGGGAAACCAAACAGTAAGAGAGATGAAGATAGATCGGAGAGACTATAGTGGAAATTACATGATTCAGAAATGTGGGGATATACTCTGTTAGGAAACACAAACTGGTTTGTTTTGGTGGAGGTGAGGGTGGTGGAGAGAGAGACAGAAATCACTGAGGAAGGGCATGGAAACAGTATTCCAGTAGCTCAGTAGGCAGAACTCTTCCAGTATTAAAGAGAGGAAAAAAGAGCAAAAATCCCTGTGCTTACCATGATCATGACAAATAGAAATATACTCACAGCCAAAAATATTAGAGAATATGAAAACATTCTAACTACAAGAACAATCAAGTGGTACATCAGGCTGCAAAGCAAGGCCATGGAATCTGTGACACTGCAGCCTTTCAACCAAGGCTAGACAAATACGTCAGGCAAAGTATTGTCAGCCCTGTGTCAGGGCAGATAGGAGCAGCAGACGATGTCTCAGAGTCCTTCCTATTCAAAGACTGAAAATTTCTTAACAAGTTTGATTGATGCTTCAGATAGAACCCCATTCTAAATAAAATCTAACCAAGAACATTGCCTTACAAAAAATTTGTGAGGTTTTGACATCGTTAAAAGGAGTCTAGCGCTGTCCGAAAGCAGCGTGTCGTGTGATGCTCGTGAAGTGTGAATTTTCAGCATGAATATTTTTCCTTAGAACTTCCTTGTAGTTCAGAGAGTCCTAATGGCATTGTTTTCTTGTTAACAGAACTTTAATTTGGCATTACTTGAGTTTTCTGTTTGACTTATTTTTTCTAAACTAGCTTATTCATTGATATTTAGCGGTTTAATCATAATTTATTTCCTGGGTGTTTCGGGGTTTGTTTTGTTTTTGGGTTTTGGTTTTGTGGGTTTTTTTGTTTTGTTGTTTTGTTTTTGTTTTTGTTTTGTTTTTTTCTACAGCTAGCGCTACCCAAAGACCTGAAGCTTTACAAAGCGGTATGTTTTCTTGTTTATTCAGGGTGTCAGTGCACTTCACTAAAAAAAAAAAAAAAAAAGTTATTCTTCACGTCATTCACTTCTTCTGTAAGAAAATTTTTCTTTTCAGACCTGCAAGCTGTGGTAGGTCTTTTATCACAGTTGCTTCATATGACTTTATATACCAATTGTATGCTTACTTCTGCAGACATCTAGAGCTTGGCACAGAAAATTCTCTTTCTCACTTTTCCACTTTAATTATATACCTTCTGTGTCCACCTGGACCATATTTACTACTTGGAAATCTCTTCCTATAGGTTACCTTGTCTTCCAAATGATGATACCAGTAGGGAATTTCTTATACTTTATTTCTTAACAATCACAGGAAAGTTCAACTTTTATGGACTTTCATGTGATAACATTAATGATGTCATTTTAGATGCTTCCTCAGAGTATCTGAAAATTTACCTTTTGCATGTATTTTCTGCTGCATTTCTGGCCAGCAGAAAGTGTTCTGGAGTAAAATTAAGATCCCATATGAGACCTTATGTTCTACCAGCACACCAAGATACTCTAAGGGCATAAAGCCCTCTCCATCCATTAAAGGAAGATGCAGCTGCTTTTATCGAACCCTGTTAAAGTAAGCTTTTTCCCTACTGTGAGCTAAAGCTTAATTGCTACACACATAAGACCCTTTCACACCTATCTGCTATATTCCTTTGGGAAATGGTAGAAAAAAGATAATATTCATGTATTTTATTTGTTTCTGTAATAACCCCAGTTTCTGATAAACTGTATTTGCAAAAAGCTTATTCACTTTGGAAACAGTGTTCAATGTTTTAATATAAAATTATACAGTAAAAAACTGTGCATTTGGGCATTTTATTCCTCATCCTAGGCATAGTATTGTCTCTCATCAGGCTGTTCCTGAAAGGATTTATCTGAATGCTGAGGTATTCTCTTAGAACAGTAATAGTTTTCAGTGTCCTCAGATGACTTTTCTAGAGTCCTGTCCCCCATGCATGCTCCTTCTAAGCGGCAGTTCTGTGCCTCCACTTTGGAGAAAAGGGCCCTGTAATGTTTATCAGCATGATAATGCCAAAGACTCTGAAATTATACTAGCTCATCAGCAAAGAGGGGAGGGGAGAAGAAAGTTCCAGCCCCCTGGCCATGGGCAGGGACACCTTCCACTAGACCAGGTTGCTCAAAGTCCCATCCAACCTGCCCTTGGACACTTCCAGGGATGGGGCATCCATAGATTCTCTGGGCAGCCTGTTCCAGTGCCTCACCACACTCATGGTGAAGAACTTCTTCCTTTTATTTAATCTAAATCTACCCTTTTTCAGTTTAAAGCAAATCACCTTGTCCAATCACCACATGCCCTTGAAAAAAGCCCCTCTGCAGCTTTCAAATAGCAAGGTTTCCCTGAGTGGAACCCCACTAAATCAGCTGATGTGTAACAAAAACCTATCCTTTACCTTGCAGAGGTTTACCACCAATGAAAAGATGACAGAGAGACGTAAGCACATCGATAGATTGAAAGAAACAGAGTGACAAGTGAGACAGAAAAGGAGAGATGCTCTTTCATGAACTTCAGCGCTAAAAAGTAGTTAAGTATCTATGATATGCGTATTTTCTAGCAGAACAACAGAAAAAACAGAACTAAACAGAACAAATCATAATTTGTAGAATAGATTATCTTTGGAGTATGGCTGAATATGAGCCAAGCTAAATAACTATTTTTAATTAAGGTTTAGACCACAACTCACGAGCAATGTTGAGCAAAAAAATAACACTGATCTCAACAAGGCAGTATTGAAACCCAAAAATAATAACTATCCTTAAAATATTTTTTAACTTTTTATTCTTTGAGGCAATTTACACAGCTATGAAAATTAACAAACTATCGTATTTAATAGAAATCAGTATGTTATTTCATAAACAGTAGACCCACTAAAGCCTGCCTTCCTACAAATTATGTCTTTCCTACCCAGACCATCACTTCCTACCTCAATACCAAACCACACGCACAGTCTCCCTGCAAAACATCCACTGTAGGGAGGAAGCTCGAGACTCCCATCCCTCTTTCAACAAAGCTTTGTCAAAACTGGCTAAGAGAGTCCACCTGTTTCTAGGGTCAGAAAAGCAGTAAAATAACAATTTGATTTCCTAGAAGAAATATAACTCAGAGGATTCTTAAACTCTCACACTTTTTGTTATCTTCCTCCTTGAGTGACTGCAGTAAATAAAATCTGCACCTTGACCAAGGGAAGCAAGCAAATGCTCTGCACAGGTGTCACTTCAAGCCTTAGCCTGGATGAATCCTGTTGAAGTTGGCAGGGTTGGGAGTCAGGAGCTGCTCTCTCACAGGAACGCACTCATCATAGGGCTCCCTGAGCTTTCAGATTCTTACCACTGTCACACACAAAAAAAACGTGGTTTAAGTATACCAGTAGTTTGTTCCAGTTTAACTCTTGTGGCTTTAGTGCCCAAATTTTGAAGTAGCACTATTACACTTCTGTTAAAACCACCTACCATTGAAAGATTTAGTGATACATAAGATTTTAAGAAAACTAGATTATTCTTTTGGAAGATCAATGCCATCTGCACTCCCTACATTTCTGAAGATTCAAAAGGATTCAAGTAAAGGTATTGCCACAATGAATTATCACCCATGTATGTTACAGTTTTGAGCCTATTAATATTAGCTATCGGGTTGAAAAAAAATGGATACTGAGTAATTAATAACCAGATGTAGTTGCTTATGACATTGTAAAACCAAAGACCATACTAATTTAAATGTGGTGGTTAAAAAACACAGAAAAATCACCAAGTCATACACATGAATTACAACATGGCTGAGTTTTGCTTTCCCTGTTGTGTTAACGGTCACTTAAAAAAAGGCTAAAAGGTCCAGTCTTTCTTCCCACAAAGTTTCTAGAGCAGGCAGTTTGCCTTCAGCAGATATGTGAGAACCAGGTACAGGAGGGTGGACACTTCCACTCACACATAAGATCATAGATAGTCCCATAGCCAACAAAAAACACATAATCATCAGACTGCTAACTTCTTAACATGGAGCACTCTTTACAATTTCTTTTAAAAAGATTATATTTATAGTTTTTACCATAGGAAAGGAAGAGTAAAAGTTCTTATGCAAATTTCCAGCAAAGCAAAATCACAAGGACTGTCCAGACCTGATTTTACTGCAGCCAAGCATCTGACAAGACCAGAAATGTCGTAATATTACAGCCAAATCAAAAACTCTTTCAAGGGACTGCAGTATGATGGACTGTAATCATGAAGCTGTGGGTGTGGGAAGTAGAAAGTGTGTGGCATACTAAGATGGAAAGCATATGGATTGAAAACAGATTTCATGGAAAAGATTTGCCAGGGGAGATTAAGATAGCTGGTTTTGACATTAAAAAGTAGGACTTAAATTGGAAGATTCCCCTCTCTGTAACACAACAGGGAGAAAGTCTCCTTTCTTCTGCAGTCTTATAGTTGGACCCATCTTGGGAATGACATTCAGTCATCCTAGGTAAACATTATTGAAAAATGTTGAATTTTTGTTAGCTTTATTTTGTTCAACAAAAATTTCCTGCAAAAGTCTGGAAGACTTTCAGCTCTTCAAGACTCAGTATGAGCAATCTTTAAATTACTACTACATCTACGGAGAGTTTATGCCAGCTGTTTTCAACTGGAGAGCAGATTGTAGTAAAATTTCCTACAGCGTTCCAAGTGTTGGAAGCGAGCACAAGATAATAATTTTCACCTGTCCTTCCTTTTCCAAGAGAAAAGGCTGGAAATAAGGGGAATTAGGAAAAAAGAACTGCAATAAGGAGAGGAAACAGGCTGCATGTAGCTATCAAAATACAAAGGAAGAAATTAAGACGACATATTTGTCCAGTAAAAGAAACAATTCCCATATAACAAATACTGGCCAAAGTGGCAAATAGCTGTAGTGGAAAACAACAACAACAACAACAAAAAATCAGTTACTAGCTTTATCAAAATATTCAGTTTCCAATTTGAAGGTAATTCTTCAAGGAAATGCCTACATGGTACATGACAATTCAGTGAAGACGTGACCCGCATCACCTATGTGATTAAATGTGCTTTAGAAGCACTAGTCAATAATAAGAATTCAAATAAGAAGACTAGTCCTGATAGTATGTATTTATTTATGAACACTCATGTTTCAAATACGCCCATACAGGGGTTCAAGATCCTGAGCTACAGAACCATAGTATCCTAGTTAGCTTGCACAGGATGGCCAGTGCACATATGTCAGGCTAACTCATCCTACCAGCAAAGCATTGCGCCCACAAACCTCGTGGGACCACAAAAGACAGGAAAGTAGAGAAGTCCAACATATGAGCTCACTCAGTGGCAGGAAACACGTAAATTAGAATAGGAAGAACAAGGCACACAGATGGGAGGGGAGGAAGAAGCTTGAAGTACTGGGGCAGAAAGCAGCCAGAATATAGTTTTCTATATATTGCAAAATCAAAGCGTGAACAACTGTCAATGTCACTGATTGACTGGAATTGACAAAACTTAACTAACAGCACAGTGTTCATCAGGTGACCACATTTCTGTTCCACTGGAAAGGGTAAATCTGTGTTGCTAATCCTGAAATTATAACTGAAATATTATTCTTGTCACTCTCAACATTATTATTGTCACTCTCTTCAGACCCGCAGCAGTAATTTTCCACGTCAAAACGTTTTAATAGATAATGCATTACTGGTAAAGATGAAAGAAAATACCTTGCATTAAATAAAACAGTATTTCAATAAATTTTTAATTATAATTAGTCAAAAGTACCCTTAAACAACTGTTATATAAGATCTGTATCTGCTTATTCTCTGAGTAATTAGGGGGTTTTGTTGCTGTCGTTAAAAGAACAGAAAAAAAAAACCCCACTATAATTCTCCTGCTGCAAGTAGCAAACTTTAGCAAGCGTACATGGGACACTCCCAACATTCAACCCCCAAATTTATAAGTACACCCTTAATCAAATAAACCAAACCTGTTCAGAATAACAACATCGCTCAGAAATACTATGGATTATAATGGACTGTTCTAGTTATTTGACTATTGTAACAATCTAGAAAACTGGAGAAACCTTGATAAGGGTAAAAAGGTAAAATTGATGGATGCTTTCATCTGTTGCCTGTCCATACATCATTTCATGTCTCAGTGGCCACATGGCATATACTCAGGATCAGTACAGCCTTAGTACTGTTCAGAAAGGACATGACCCGCAAATACTATAGACACAGTTCTTCTAGGCCTTATAGCAGCAGCAAGAAAAACTGAACGACAAAATGTGGAAGTTTCATTGTATGTGATCAAATAAAAATTAAAAAAAAAAAAAATCAATGTTAAAAAGTCAAATAAAGTTGCTTTTAGATTAAAACATCCTTCATAGCAGAATGAAAACAAAGCAAAAACATACCGACAATAACCTTTGTGAATTATCATCTGCAGAAAATAGATGGTAAAGAGTCCCCATAGCAAGAAAAAAAATGGCTGGATCTCTTTTAAAGGTGTCAAAAGAGAATGACAAGAGCTTTCTTTGTTTTTACAATTTTACCTCAATCCCCCAACATTTGCAGTCTCCATACAGGCCCCTATCAGTGTTGTTGAAATTAGTCTGTTTAAAAGACAGCTTGAACCATTTTCACATTGACTTATGTAAAGCCGTTTTTCTGTTTTATTAGTCACATTAGCATTCTATTGCCCTTTAAATGTCACAAGTTCAAGAGTGTAGCTGTACATATCCTGGAAATATTCCTGTTTGATATAATAAACCAGAAAGCTACAATTTCCTGGGACAGATAAGGTGACAAAAAAAAAGAGGAAAATGAACAGGGCATAACAGTACAGAGTAAAACAACAGGCAGTAAAGCAAGACTCTTTCCAAGTGAAGGAGGAGCAGGAGTGCTACTGGGAGCAGAGATTTAGAAAGGCTTGTTTGCATTGTCTCTGTCAAAACAAGTGAAACAGCTGTTGAACCTGTCACTGGCTCTAGCTCACAGAAAGGAAGAAAAATTACACTGTGCTCCTTTCAAGTGTATTCCCTAACCTGTTACGTACCTTTGCAAAGCCACATTGTACATTCTGATTACTCTCATTTATTAGCGGCGATTTATTTCAAAGCAGAAGCATGCAAACATTACCTGGCTACATTTTATATTAACTTAGAACATTGTCAGAGTTATTAAGGGCAACGTGAAAATCACAAACTGGTCAGAAAGGGTTCTTGGAGATCAAGCGAATTTTGAAGTCTGCAGGATGTGACCTACTATCATCTTCTGTCAAAGGCACTGGAGGAGATTTAAAAAAAAAAAAAGAAGAGGAGAAAAGTAGAAGACACAAGACAGTGAAAAATAGTACAGTGAAACTAAAGTAGTTATCTTTATACTGTGGACTTCTAATTTTGGAATTCCACTATATGTTATTTGAACTGCATTATGAGTGCCCTGGTTTAAGCACTGTCTAAGGCAGACAAGACTGTAGCTAACATCAGTTTAGTGCTTAGAACAGGGTAGACGTGCTTTGAAAATATTGCCTGAATCACCAAGCACAGTCACCCACAGAGGAAAGCAATGCACAACAAGAGGTTTTCCAAAAAACTGCCATGAAAACATCTTCCCCACGTTACCACAGCCCACACTACACTACCCACCACCTCCTGGCAAATACAAGTCTCATCATTGTGGCTTTCAAACGTCTAATGCAATGGGCCACAGGAAGACCCAACTCTGTTTCTTTTGCCGAGTGTGCCAGGTCCCCACAATTATAACCAACTCGCTAGGTAAAGGCAGCACTGGTGCAGTCTCTGTGCCATCACCATGCAGCAGGTCCCTGCTTAGCCTCTTTGGGGGTGGGGCACGCTTTGACTCCCAAACAGAGCTGTTCATATGGACCTTCTGCTGTGGGAACTTCACCTGGCTGCTCCCCAGACATGAGAGGCAGAGTGGGACAGGGGGTGAGGAGAGCCGCAGCAGTACGGGCACTCAGAAATCCTACACCTCTGGATGCAGCTACCTTCTCCAGCATGACCTATGTGGGCTCTGCTGTCAGGTTCAGGGGGAAACAAATAAGTAATTGACAGTCTGAAGATCCAGTTACAGCTCTGGCCTACAGCAGTGTGTCATGTTCCCAGCAACAAGGATGTCTACTCAAATGCAAGGGGCATGTTGTAGCACTTGCTTAGTGTTCCTTCCTGGTCTTCCAGCCAGCAGGTTGTCACCTCGCTCCTCAGGGTACAACAGGGCTCCAGCGAGGCAGAGCTGGGAACCTTGCCTAGGGGGCACTGCCCGGCTGCTGTGAGATGCCACACTGTGAGGACTTTGCACGTGGTAAAGTTCCACATACGGCAACTGGCAAAGGAGAACCTCATCTGCCATTGCTGCTGAGGGGCAGCCAATGCTAACTGCCCTTGTAGAAGGAACCTTGGCGCACAAGACACGAGATGAATGCTGCTTAAATGGAAGGCTGTTGAGAAGAAAGTAAAACCTGCAGAAGAATGCCGAGGCTCCGGGATCTCTCTGTCTCTGGCAAAGCAAATACATCAGTCCCCAGGAGGATGAGTAAAAGAAGCCTTCAGGGAAAGGGGTTTCTCTGACCCAGCAGCAGCTGAAACGATCACACCTAAATTTGGCCATGGGAACAACAGCTTCAACACTGTGTTTAGGCAGACCATCTGGAAGCTATTATATACTATCTCATCACAGTAAATGATGGAGTAATTCTAGGCTGAGAAACACAACTTCCAGTCACATCTTCTGATTTAGACTCTCTTGATCCATTTCTGGTTTACATATAGCACAGAGAACTTTAATGAGTCCAGTGCAATCCTGAACAAAGACCTGGGCTCAGCTGTTTGGCACATGATTTCTTCCTACGTGTGCTTCAACTCCAAACCACCAAAAAATTGGATGCAAGTATCTTCTAAGAAATGATATAAATATGGTGCCCCTAGGAAAGCTTGTTTTCTTTCCTTGAAGCTGTGATGTCTCCGCTCTTGCAGTTTGTCAGGTCTGCAACTGGAGTACTAAAAATGTGCTCCCAGGAACTGTTAAATCCACTCGTCAGATGCAGTACAGCAATTCTGGTCAAAGCTGACAGGCCACACAATTCATCCACTGTAATAGACACAGACTGTTTGCTTTATGAGAGCAGCTCTTTGCTCTGAACTAACGCACACATCCTACACCTTTCATTCAGGTTGCTGCAGAAACTACATCCTAGAGTGCATCTTCTCTTGGCATTTCTTCCCTCCTTCTGTTGTTTCAAAATCCAGGGAGAGGAATTTAGGCAGAACCACATTCAAGTGTTCTTCCAAGCTGTAGAAATCGTGCTTATGCTATATGTTAAATCAACATGCTAAGTCATGTCTGCCATCTTGTTTCAGAAAGCTATTGTTCCACTTATCCATTTCTGCATTCTCATGGGAATAAGACTAAGCATTTCTGACATAAACTTTTATCTCCCCCATTTCCAGTAGACATGTTACTTCTTTATCTTGTGTAAAGAGGTACTTTCAGCTCATCCATACTGAAATATACTAGTAAAGCCAGCAACAGGATATAATTTTTCCTGCATTTTCCAAAAGTTTCAAAAAGTTGTGTTTTACGTAACATTAAGATTGCTCATGATATTTTAGTTCAGCACATTTTCATGACGTTTTGGTTTTGTTGGTCTGTACTTATGAAGAAAAAGGTCCAAACTGTGCAAGTCTGGTATTTGTATTCTATTGCAATAATGCAGAAGTAGCCCTACCAACCCAGGATAGACATCCATCTGGTCCACAGTTGTGTCTCTACTGTGGCTAGGGAAGAGGGTAAAATCAGAGAAAGCACGGCCAGGTGTTCTGAGAGCATGTCCCCAGATCCTAACAATTAGAAAAGAGGGAAACAGGAAAGAATACTCTCTCTGGGTGAGGTGAAGGTGCTTAGTTTTTGTACTAGCAGCGTACCAACACATAAACTATGGTTACTATGCCTAGTTGTCTTATTTCATAAATTTAATCAGGGGTCTGCATTTTCTATTCTACCTGATGTGGACTTTTACCACTCACTATACTCTTCCTAGGTGTGAGGAAATTAAGGTGGCTTTTTGTACAATATCTCTTCTGAGCTGTTCCCAGAAAACGGAAGACCTCTATGTTTCTGCATCAATACCAACTCTTCCCCAAAATCAGCCTCCTATCCCACTTTCTTTTATGGGCCAGAACATTACCTGCAATAATTCCAGTGATTCAGATCTGTCCCTCAATGCATCTCGTACTCCTTCATCCTTTCTCCAGCCCTCCAACCCGCATTAGCTCCCTGTGCAAGGAGGTCCTTGTAAAACATACTAAATTAGGGGAAAAGCTTTCTCTGGTTCTTGCCTTTCTCACACAGCAAGCAAAGGCTGAAATAAAGGCTAGTGCTTTAACAGAAGTCTCCCACCACCTATCAGAGCAAAGAGTACAGAAGGGCCTGGTAGAAACATAATATTTCAACATGAACACAAGGAGTGTGCTGGTTTACATTGTCCAGGCTTATGCAATTCGAAGTCATTCCCAGCATAAAAGTTCATCTTTAAAAAGTTCATTACTCCTCACTCAACAGAAAATTTGAAAAGCAGGTCAGAAATCCCGTTTTCTTCTATCTACTTGGTATTTGCTGTTCAGAGGTGTAACAGAAAAAGCTTGCTGTTACTGGAAGTATTAGAAGGCCCCAACATCTCTGCTTCCATACCACAACTGCCAGAGTCTGCAGCAGTGACACCCTCCTCAGCTTTTGAAAAATAAGAGCATAATCCCTGAATTAGACGTGCTCTTTGACTTTTGTGATTCCAAAGGTAGTTGGAGGGTTTTAGGTGCCTACGGTCCATGATATATCTTGAGACTGGATTACAGAATTAGAAGCAGCAACCTATCATCCTTTGACAGCACAACTGAGGCAGAATGCTGTGAGAAGACAGAATTTTCATTGCCTCTCTTTTACCCTACAACAACCACATTCAGTCTTACAAAAAAAGAAGTTGGAAGATCTTACGTATGACCAAGGGAGACCAATTAAAAAAAATGCTGCTACTACTATCCCTAAAATTTTCCAGCTGGCCATGATGCTGCATAGAAACGTCACAGCAAAATCTACTTTTCCTGTAGCTATGCAGTAAAGACACTTGTGCATCACAACCCAGAGCTGAAGACACAATTTTCCTGAAATGAGATATTTTTCCAATCTGAATCTCCCCTCTGGGATCAGCAACATTTCTGTTAAGAAGAGACAACTCAAGAGTGAGGCTTGTGACAGCATTGGGTAGACTGGGAGACGGGGGAAAAATTCTCAGCTATTAAAAGACAGAGTCTAATCTGATTCTTCTGTGTTTATGAAAAGAACAAATGAAAGCTCATGCACCCCCTAAGAAGGCAAACACTGTCATCACTGACCTTAGCTGGTGATTTGTGCATGCCTGTTACAGCACAGCCTCCTATTCTGCTCTCTGGCAGGAGAAAGACCATTAATCATCATCTGGTGGCTTCAGCGGAACAAGACAAAGCTCCCCCCTCCTTCCTCCACCTTGATCAGAAGCCAAGAGGTGCAGCCTTGGGAACTGGCTCTGATTGGCCTGTAATGTACTGGATATAACTGGGTCCAGCATGCATCCCTGTCCTTGAATGGATGTAATGTCAGCTGCAATCATGTGCTTGTTATGCCAAACATATTGGGCTGGCCTGCAAAACAGGCTTTTTGCTTTGCTGACACCACATGGAGAAACTGCTGCTGCTTCTGTAGCAACAACCTGCAGCTGTGGACCTGCTGGCCTTCAGCCAGGGCCAGGACCCTGTCTCCTCATTTGCACTGGTCTGACATTGCAAAGTAACTGAGGAGCCAGCTAACAAAGACCTCTCTGCCCCCTTCCATCCCTGCAGAAGTAGTGCCCATACCTCAGCACGAGCCCTACAACATGGAGCAAGCAGCACACAAGCAGGGCCGCAGTAACTTTCCAGCCGACAGTTCTTCCCTTACATGATGACTTGAGGGTAAGGTGGGGTGTCTATCATCCAAACTATAAGTTACACAAAGCCATCCTGCAACAGCCAGATCCTTGGTTGATTGCCGAGGCTGAGGGCATGAAAAGGACAAAGTTTACATCTACTGTGCCATGAGCATAGAGTAACGAAGAACCAAGTCTACAGGATCACATATGCTTAATGTTGCTGTACTTACAAGCTTCCTACAGTATTACCATACATTTGTCTCTTTGCAGAAACCACTTGGTAAGTTTCTCATAGCTCTGGCAATGTTTAGTGTCAGAAGCCTTGGGCGTATGTGAGAATTCCTTTAGTGTCTTCTATGAAAGAATACAGAAGGTGAAAAAATAAGTTTATTTTGGAAAACTGTTTTCTGCCTCTTAAAAATAGGAAAATATTTTCTCATAAGCTTTACTAAATATGATATTGACTAAGAATCATGCCATGAATATACGTGAGGCAGATTATGATAGAGCAGGCAGAAAATAATGTTTACATTGTTGTATAGCAGTTGTTGATATTCATCACTGGCATACAAAGGTTAAAGATAATGAAGAAGAACTGAGAACTTGGCATAAAAGAGCTATTATTTTTTTGAGTGTTTGGGATCTGTAGTTAAAGGGATTTCAATATACACACTTGACAAGAGAGCTGTATAAAATTAATACCAATAGAAAAACCTCTTCATTTTGCTGATGGCACCAGACTGCTTGAAATATACAGGTCAGTTGTAACTGATGGGCTCTTATTTATTTTAATATAGCAAAATAATTTCCACACATTTGTAAAATCTACATTTCATAAAGTCCAGAGAAACCAAAATGAGCCCTTGCTGGCCTCCATCATCTTTTTCCAATCCAATACTCCTTTCTTTAGCCTCCCTTCTTTCATAGATACTATTTCTTTTCCTAAGAAATGTAAAATAAGCACTTAAAATATCCCATGTATTTGATGGTTTTAAAATTAGTTGGAGTTTCAGGCAGTGAAGACAAGGATATGAACACATCTGAAACTCATGAACAGTCTTTTCTTTCAATATTAAAATCATATTTTTAAAGTCTTTCACATGACTAAACTGCAAATCCAAAATCTTGTTATACACAGCCTTACATTTCAAGTACCAGAAGGATGCTGAGTGACAGCTTCTGTACAAGAATTTCACAAGTCTCACTGTACAACACAGTTGTTATTCTTGGACATACAGCAGGGCTTTTATCATAAAATACTTTAAAATGCATTGCAGTGACGTAGACAGAAACTCCTGGTTGTTGTTATACCTTATTACTCATTCAACTGATATAGAAATACACTTTCACAAATACTGGTGCTGTTTATTCAGAGGAATATTTTCACTCATAGTCACACAAGCATCATACTCTTTCCACTCCTATTTCTGGCTGTGATCTTATCAGAAACTTCAGGGCAAACAGAAACACGACTAGAAATCAGCTCCAAATAAATCCCAGAATTTAAATATCAATAAATCTCTCTCCAAAACCTGGTTAATAGACAGTACTTGTCAATTCACCAAATTCAGTGGAAACAATGTTTTAGATGAGAACAGCCTGTCCAAGTATAAGGGCAGAGCTGTAAGCTAGTTCAAAGACAAAGTCCCCAAACCGCTTCTTCCAATATGACGCTGAATGGGATCACACTCCTAAACCTGCACTCACACCACGTTGCAACTCAGGTAAAAGTTGTTGTAATTTCCTGTTGCGCAAAAAGAACGTAAAATGCTCATGAAACAGCTCTGCAAGGAAGGTTCAAGGCAATAAGGTTTTGAATAAAGGATGACATCCAGGCCTAAATAACATTCAACAACTAAAACAAGTGCAGATTATCCAGATAAAGGGAAGACTAGAAAACATAGCTGCAGCATGCATAGCATTGCTATAAATAAAATAATCAAAACTGAATCTTTGAAGTCAATCCCCTCCACAAACAATTGTCTCCCTGGAGAAAGGGTGAGATTTAAAAAGCAACAGAAAATGCAACTCATGTGACACAAATCGTGTTGCTTAATGGACTCAGATATTCTGAATAATATAGTTGTCCAAGAGTCTACGTAAATCAGAGCCAAATCACTAGCTGAAGATCTGGCCAAAATAAATAGAAGATTCTATTTTGAAGTACTAGCATGTGACCATGCCACCAGCGTGACACATTAGCTTTTTATTTGTATTAATTACAGCATTGTTTGGGACTCATGCATGATGGAGTACATTTTATTCTGCAAGCAGAATGGCAGACCCAACCTGAAATATTTTACCCTGATTTTCTCTGAGAGACAAGTCAAAACTTTTTGGTAGATCAGTCTCTCACATTGAAAATCCTACTACTATGGTAAGTGCTATTTCTAAAAGCAAATAGAACAAGAAACAAAAAACCCAAACATACAACCACCACCATGGAGAGGAAAAAAAAAAACCAAAACACAAACAGAACAACCAAACAAAAAAAACCAAAAAAAAAAAAAAACAAAAAAAAACCCACAACACCAAACCTGACCAGTGCTACAGTTAAACAAAGCACAGTCACTGAAGAAGAGGCTTTTTGTAGATGGAGCCTTAACTCAAATCTGACCTCAGATTTTGATCACCTAAAGTAAGCTTAATACCTTATCACATTAAATATACTCAACTTCTACTTTAAATCCTCTTATTTTGATTAGACTGCAATTCTGCAGAAAGTCTCTAAACCCAAAAACGAAAAAAGGAAAAGTATATGCATGAAACTAGATGTTCCAAGGACAGATTAAAAGCCTAGCCTAAGAACAAGTAAATAATAATACTTTAATTTAGGTAGGTTCACCCAAGTAGCCCTATATTTAGGGAATGTTCCAAGTTTTCAGGAAAGAGGCATTATATTGTGAAATGCTGTTCATTGTTCAATAGAGATAATACCACATAAAGATGGTGCCCAAGGGACTAATTTACAAAAGTGTCAGAAACTAGAGATATGGATCACCAGCTGGTAACCTGAGCCTCATTAGTGTCCCTCTCTTCACTACTCCCAATTCTGAGAAACTGGTCAAAATGCATGTTCCAGTAATCGCATGAAGCCTTTGTGTCTTCAGAGACTATGCTTTATCCACCTGCAGCTGATTTAAGACCTATTTATAGACAGATATTATAATACGGCTACCTTCCCCAGAAGAGAAAGCACAACGTTTTGAGGTGGTTAATGAGATTAAGGAGTGATAAAACTGAAAAAGGTTACTTTTCCTGACCTTTTGTGCAGGTCTTACTGTCTTAATGGATTCACAGACTGTAGCAGATGGGCTATAAACACTTAATCCCTGATTCCTTTACAATCACAAGCAGAAAGATCTTCCCAGACTTACTGAAGAGTTTGCTAATGGTACAAGGCGTGCGGGAAGAAGAAAAAAAAAAAAAAAAAAGAAAACCATGAAATAGAGTGGTAAGGGGAGGTCTGCCTCGTTAAATGATGAGCAGCTACAAAAGCACCCAAGGGGGAAGTTATCTGTTGTAGTCAGAGGGAGGGACAAAAGACGTGTATGAAAAGGAAAAGGGATAGAACTCTGTTTTATAAAAACTGGGACTATAGGACAGTGAATTTCCATAAGAACTTACTAGGTGCAATCCTAGCTTCCCTGAGGTTGTTTATAGGGGCGATGAAGGATCAATTTCATCTTTACTTACAAAAATGACATTAATTTTATCAATCTTATACACGAAATGGACCTACAGCTCCTTGTCCTCCTCTGTAATAGGCACCAGTGAAATAAATAGCTCTTTTTGCCCAGAAATAGCTCTCACACAATTACCCTTGCAGTCCCACCCTCCTTTATCCAGCTTTTTGACCCACAGCCACCACTTAGTCCAAAGACTGCCCATCTAGCAGCCTGAAGGAGGACTGCAGTACTTTTCTATAGCAAAAGCTACTGTTCAAGATGAAAGGTTTGGAGGATCCTTTGGGAAGGGAAAAAAAAGAATAAAGCAGTGATTGAGAAATTTAGAATTCTAGCACGAGCCTGAGTTAATACTATGGCCTTCAGTAGTGTATATTACTGTAAAAGGAAATAAAATGCAAGGATGTATATTGCATTGATGGCTTAACTATGTAATTTCACTAATTAAATTGCCTCATGTTTAGTATGTTTTGTGCATGGTTATAACTGTCAAGTGAAATTAATTCACAGACTTCTTTCATCTCCAGGGTTTACTCCACGTTTGTGCAGATGCAATTATCTTCATAGAGTGCTCCTTTTCTTTCATGGCTGTTGCTATACATGTTCCTTGAAAGCCACAGACAGACAGCACCATGCCCTAGAGGAAAAAAAAAAATTTAAAAGTATAACAAAAACCCCTAAATATCCTAGTATTGTTGACAAAATGTCCACATTCAGCTTAATGCTTATAAGCTTTCTTGCAGCAGTAAAATACTTCTGAGCCTTGGCAGGGGTGATTTTTAATACAGAGCCAATTGTTACCAAGAGTTCAATAAAACAGTCAAGCTTTCCAATTCCAAGGCGGGATCATAAAATACACCAGCATGGAGTACATGGAGACACAGAGCAAATCAAGGGCTAGGTTTCTCAGAAGGAGGTGTCAGCTAACCTTGGCTGAAGATATGGTCTAGAATTTAAAGATGAAGATTCTCTAACTTGGCAAATTTGCAGGCCTTGAGCAGCAATGTTAATTGAAAGCCATCAGCTGGCAATACAAAAGACAACATTCAGTATTATATTTGTCAAAAACACATCTTTGGCTAAATCCTTGAGAAATTCTGCTACCAGTAATAGTGCCATCCAACTCTGTAGCTCTGTCTTACGTACCAGGGAGAATGATCTGCCTGACTATCTACAGGGACTTGACAAGCACATGGCTATAGCAATTGCTGGATAAGGAGCTTCCTGAACATTTCAAATAGCTATGTGGAGCTCTACTTACCTTGTTCACCCTAAAGCTGTGCAACAATAGCAAAACTGCCAAAACTCATCTGTCAAGAGAAGATCTCCATAACTTTTGCTTCCCATTACCAGTATCACAGCAGCATAGCACTAAGTGATTTATCTGCAACCTCGTAAGGCAACAACATTCCAGACCCTGCGACTGAAAAGCAGATTGTTCCTTAGGGCAGCTGTATGAGAAGAGAGTGACAGACCTGTACGTCCCACAGCAATGGGTTTTCCAGTAGTGATTACCATTGCATACAGGCTAGTGTCTGCAACAAGCTCAAAAATCAGAGACCTATCCCAGGAAGCAAATGGCACCAAGTTTTACTCATTTATTCACTCTTCTGTCCAAAGCAATCCATTTTGTCTGCAGACAAGAGTGAAGCTATAAACCCATGAAGATTTCTGAGAACATTTCACGTATGTTTGGTCTAGTTTAGGTAGAAAATCACATGCAATAATTTTAGTAACAAGTGTATCAACCCTTGCTGAATCGAAAGTTATTCGATAAACATAGATGCAGAATCATTTTCTCCATTAAACTTCCTTTATCTCAACCTACATACTTTTAAAATCTTGTTTTCTCTCCCTGTCCTGCTGAGGATGGGGAGTGAGAGAGTGGCTTGGTGGGCACCTGGCAGCCAGCCATGGTTGACCCACCACGGTCCTTTTTGGTGTCCAATTCCAAAAAGACAAATGTCACAAAGCAATCTGTGCACAAAATATATGTAGATAGACTATTCAGAAGAGCATAACTGCATAAAACTTATATTTGCATTTGCAGAAATATTTCAATTCCCCACTTCTTGACTTCGCACTTTCCTTCTCTTTTCTGACAGCAACAAAGGCAGTTCTGCTCTATACAGGCAAGACTCAGAAACAATTTTGTTAGGAAAAAACAGTAAGTTGTACAGAATGTACATACGATTGTATCCTGAAAAGTGACTTTAAAGTAACATTATGGATCTCTAATAAATCTCTAAAATGTACTTTGGGCTCTCCTCTACCAGACCCCCACCTGTTCTGTAAGGGATGCTCTGTTCCAGCCCTCAGCCACACTGCACAGCCCCAATGCTTCCAGGGACTGTATTTCTACCTTAAAATTTGGTGTGGATGCAGGTCATTCTTTCGGGGTTACCTCAGCTTTGCATAAATAGCAGTTAAACCAACATAGTTTTTGTATAACTGCAGCTCCAGAAAATTTCTACACAATTTAGATCTACATATTTAATTGTGTTTTTATGGTGGTTTGGTTGGTTGGTTTTGTTTGTTTGTGCTTGGTTTTGTATTTTTTTTTTTAATTTAGTAGATACATTTACATGTTTCACTGTTTCAATAGCACAATGCAGTACACATTGCTTTCAAGGCCTACACATCTTTGCTTGCAACATAACTTGACCCTAAAAATTATTTCACAGTGGTGCTTGAGAATTAGAGAGTAATACCTAAGAATTTGTTATTTAAGTAGCTCTGATTAATCCTGCCACCTGTGTTGGACAGTTATACTTTTAGTTCACAAACATGAAACCTCACTCAAGAACATTCGGCTCAGCTTAACTTTAAGCATAAATTGCAAAAATCAGTGGACCTAAATGCTCCTCCATAGTATGGATGTTTTTCCACGTTGGTGTTTGAACGTTTAAACACTAGCGGTAGTGCTGTTGAATATATCATAAGACAGCAGCATGGAAAGAAAGTGAGATGAATGCAGAGATACAAGGTTAATGCTCTTCATGGAAGAAACACTTTTTGCTTCGCACTGAAAACTCATAGAAAGAAGAATCAACAAAAAAAAGCTGTGTTTCTCAAAGTATCATGCAGTAGTCAGCATTGAAAGTTAATCTAAGATAAACAACTTTCTGCTCAAAGACATTAAAACGATTTTCTTTAATATATTCATAGTGCTCCACGAAGCTTATCCTAACTGCCTTTACTAACTTATAAAAAGAACTGTAGTAGCTCTTTCACAAACGTATCACTTCTTCTTTACACTTATTCTTCTTCAGACTTGCAGGACTTGCTGTAGCTTTTATAAAAAGGCAAAAGGCTGCAAAGCCTGGAACAGCAGTTTTAAAACCAAACAAACTGATAATTGCACTAAGCAATTCATAGTGGAATTTTGTAAGAGAAGAAAAAAGGGGAGTCTCTTGCCTCATCAAAGGCTAATATTGGAGCATTACCTTTTCCACTTTCTCAGTCTAAGCATGCAATAAAAATATTTTTTCTATAGTTATTGGGTGGTATCAGAAAAGAATCCTCAATTACAGTTGTTTGGACACAAGGTATTATGACACTGATAAAAGCAAATAGTTTGAACAACATAGTGCTTTTCTCAAAATAAGAAAAAGAAAATTTTAGATATACAAAGCATTCAACAACCAGTCGTTAAATCGGAAAGTGGTGTTTTGAGCAAATGATATCTGCAAAGCATTTGATTGTGCAGCATTATTCATTCCAGTCCTAATGGAACAAACCTGGAAGAATGAAACATGATTTCACCTGAATACCCATCCCTCCTCCACACTTCAATTATTGTGTCAGTATCTTGCCACCTCTGTGGTTGCCTACACAGATTTAAGCAGATGTAGTACAGTATATTTCCATGTAGAACAACTGATTTTAAGGGCTAGGATTTTAAAGCTGAGAAGCTTAATGGAATTTAAACCAACAAAGTTTCTGTCTTATATTCACAGTTTATGCTATTCAGTCAGTAATGAAACATCAACATGAATCCACTTAGTTGTAGAGCAATCAAAGAAGCCTCATAAATGAGAGGCAAAGCCCTTTCTAGATAGGTGAACTACAAATGAACTTAGGACTAACTCAATTTCATTAGCAGCAAGGCATACAGATGAGATACTCAAGGTTCAAGAGTAAACTTACCACGCTACCAGAAAGCTCACTAATCACTTTTTTATTTCACATTTCCACAATGTGCACACCTGCTCTGCAAAGATGGATCTAGTATGGCTACAACCAACATCTGTGCTCACATCATGCTAATAGACCTCTAAATCTTGCTTAGTAACACCAAGGAACTGCAGGTTTTCAATATGGAGCAGAACATCTTCCAAAGCTCTGCATATGCACAGAAGCAGTTCTCCCAGTACTAGAGACTGTTACTGGGGGTACTGAAATTCCTGCTTTGGGGAGAACATTGGGTTTCCAGAGCAAAAGCAAGAAGCTGCAATCAGCACCTAGTTTATGCTAATATGTCAATTTAGAAGACCAGGCCAAATAAATGAATAAGCTTCTTCCCTTTGTAGCAAATGACTAGGAAACTAGCATGTCTGAACTCCTGATCACTTTCTAGAGTTTAGGTACTGAAGTAAGGCCTGGATGAATCCTTTTCTTCACTCAGGCACCTACAAGCCTCCTGAGCAAACCAAAACAAAATAGAACTAACTTTTTAAACCACAGGTACTAGAAGAAGAAGAGAGGACACTGCTGTTGCCCATCATTCATATAACAGCTTTTTCAAGATGTTTTCAAGAACACTGGAACAGGCTGCCCGGGGAGGTTGTGGAGTCTCCTTCTCTGGAGACATTCAAAACCCGCCTGGACACCTTCCTATGTACCCTTATCTAGGTGTTCCTGCTCCAGCAGGGGGATTGGACTAGATGATCTTTTGAGGTCCTTTCCAATCCCTAAGATTCTGCGATTCTGTGGTTTTGATCAAAAGACCACAATCAGCCTTTGAAATCTGTCTCAGATAAAGACAAGTTATCTGGCCAATAAGTGAAGTGAGACACTGCTAATACTCACCTGGTTCCCACTTCAAGGACTTTTTCTCTTCAGTATCCTGCTTTTTGTTTTTTTCTTTTTCGCCCACAGAGATTAGAGAAACAATCCTGAGCTACAAACCAGAAATGAGGCCTTCCCAATCCCAGCCTACGAGCCTTACTTTAAGCATTTTCTTCTTTCTCCAGTACTGCACAAAAGACAGCGTACAGAACACAGCTTGTATCTCTCACGTCTTGTGAATATCTAGACACGTGATGACACAGACCCAGCCTTGCTCCGCAGCCCCCTCCTTCTGAGCAATTCTGTCCAGTTTCTTGCAGGAGTGGGAAAGCCCCCGGAGATTTCCAAGGCTGGGTTTTGAAGGTGGGCTGTGAAGAGGCAGAACTGAGCTCTTGGTATTGAGCAATTGCCTAGTGATTGTTAAAAAGATGATCAGTTGAGAACCAGCTCTAAAACACATTACAGAATTAACAGGTGAGACTCCAAACCTTGGGCATATCTTATCTGACCAAGCGTACCACCTCTACATCAGACTGATGAATGCAGGGCATGGCTCAGCCAAGCACATCAGGAGGATGAACCAAACCCTGTCTGGGACCAAGTGGCAGCAGCAAAGGGTTGCCCTTTCTGCCACAGCTGAATCCACCACAGGCTTTCCCTCTGAGGCTACACCTGCTCCCACAGGGTTGTGTGTAGAAGTGAAAATGTCAGAGCAAGGGAGGCATCAAGACTGAGACAGGAGGAACAGTGGTTTTCCTCCCAGGGCCCCAGGGCCAAAGCGCCATGTTAGAGGCTAATTTAAGTTGTTTCGATGTAGCTGAGCCCTCTAGTCAATGGAGTAATCCTCAATCTTTTGCCTTGTCCTTCATAAAGTGTTTTGATGTCTCTTGAATGCAGTGCTGAGCATGGCCTTTGATCACAGCCCTTTCCAATTCTTTTCTACTGAAATCCAAAGCAGAATCTAAAGTGAATTTGTTACAGTCTCCCTTTGAAGAAGGTTCAAGATAATGTTGATTATTATGCAATTGTGTGAGCCTGCTACAGACTATTAATAGTAAGTGGAAAACTCTTCGTTTGAGACCTGCTATTGAGGTCTATCTTTTACAGTTAGGGTAGAGAGGTAAATTTTAAGAGCAATATAACTATGGATAATATCATACCTTAACAGGAAAAATACCGTATAGATCTAGTTACCTTTCTGGTTTTGCTTTTGTTTTGTTTATTTGTTTTTTGGGAGTGAGGGTTTTTTTTAAATGTATTTGTATTTAAAAGTCCTATTTTATTGAGGAGAACCGATTTTTGGGATAGCTACTAATTAAATAATTAAACCTAGTTCATCTAATTTAAAGTGTTATACTTGATTTTGAAAAGAGGCAGAAAGCAAGGAAAATGTGAGCAGGCAATTAGACTGAGGCATTAGAACCAGTCTTATCAAAGGTCTCTTGGCCTCAAGAGCACTGATTTCATGGGATTCACGATACAAACCTAAACATCTTTTAAAAAATGACAACCAAACCAACCATTTTAGAGACAATCTCAGAAGGTTCAGGTAAGCATCAAAAAGGTGAACATCAGAAATGTTCTTCATTAACAAAATTGTGAATATGCAGTAACTACACTAGTTCAGCAGTTATTTTTGCTGTAGTGTGAATGTGACAGAGCAGATGTCAGTCCTTTTCCAGATGTCTCCTGCAAATGGTCCTTGAAATAGCCATAAAACATTTGGAGGTGGATGAAAGCCTTACCTGGAAATGTTTCATTCTACATTAACCATGAGACCAAGGGCTCCTATGCAGCAGGTTAGTTTGGGGAGGGAGGGAGAGCATGAAACTCTGACAGATTGTACTCTGAAATTGTGACTGGAGGAGGAACAAGGAAACAGAAATTAAGCACAGAAGCAGCAAGAAGTCTCTGAGATTAGGCCTTTGGGGAAAAATAAAGCAGTATAGGGTATGAGAATTGGTTGGCTGAGCAAGATTGCAGGGCCTGAATAGAAGTAGCAATGCAGAGAACAATGTGGACAAGTGACCTCCCTAAATCTGAGCTATTCTGCACGTGAAAACAAGCCAGGGCATCAGAGAAGACTTCTCCTCTGCCCCTATTAGGTGACCCACAAGGACAAGGTCAAAGCCCAGTACCCACCACAACACCAGGTCGCACAGGACCTCCATGTAGCTGCATCTGCTAGAATTAAAGCAGAGATGATGTCCGCTTGAGCCCCCAAACAAGAAGTTCACACAGGAGCTAGGCTGCAAAGCTACTGAAAGTCACAACCAGTGTCTAGCAAATGAGAAATGAGGCCAAGGAGGCTTGGAGTGCTCTGATTTTACTCATAAATGTATCAGCAGATTCTCCTCCCTGAAAAAAAAGAAATCTGGAAACAGGAGGTATTCAAATGGCTCTACTTGTGTTGCTTAGGAATATGTCCTGTGCTAATGAAAGCTTAGCTGGGCCAGCCACTTGAAGCTGCTATCTCATCACATTGTGTCATTTCTACTGCTAGTTGTGGCCAGAATGAGGATGTGCAGAGAAACGTGACAGAGGAAATCAAACCAACAAGCACAATTATCGCTCGATTCCTCCGCAAATGTGAGTCACTTCATAGCATCAGTAAGTCCAGTCAGACTTGCTCCATCTGTACAACTTCTGTTCCAGGCACTTCTTTCTCAGCAAGAACATATAAATTCCTGAGCAGCCGCTAACAAATTATGAAAGACAGGACCACTTTCTAGAGGATTAACCTAATAGTAAAAAATGTAGACTAACAGTAGGCATGCACAAACAGGTACATTTTGTTAGTCACAAGCAGCTTGATAGCTATGGAGTTCCAGAAAGAGGCAATAAGGGTACAAAAAAAGAATCCATAGTATGAAGATGTACTGTGCCTGCTTTGATAAAAACTGCCACAGAGCACATAATGGACTTGTTAGGAAGCAGTGAACATTTTGGAAATATAAGGATTGACACTTTTTCACAGAGCCTAACCATCCATTTATCATGCGAGTCCTCTGCAACACTGAACATGATGCTGGGCCAGCCTGCAACATTATTAATACCATCAGACAGATTAACACAAGGCAGTAAAATCGCTTCAGTGGAGCCAATCTGAACGATCACATTAAAACCTCTATTCACAAAAATTTGCAACTTGTGCATTAATAAGATACTTTGCCTTTTAGAACCACTTAGTAGCATCTCCACACAATTAATTGACATCATGTATTGGGGGCAAAATCTACTCTGAGGTCTCAGGAGTTTCTGTGTAGGTTGCTTTGCAGCTCCATGTATCAATAAGTAATAAACAACACGGAAGCAGGGGGAGAGAAGCCACACTGATGGAGACCTGTTAATCAGAAGTGAAATGCTGGTTTACATGCCATTTACCAAAGGCATGGGTCCATCTTGCTAGCCCAGCGCTGTTAGGTTGAAGTTCATAGAGGTACATGCAGTGCATAAAAACGCAAGTGTCAACACATAATCTTTGAACAATCCTGACCCCGCAACAATATCAGCAGAAGTTTTAATAATTGTGAACTCTTTCAGTATATATTTAGACTCTAGCTTGGAAGTGAATGTTATGTCAGATAACGGTTCTGGCAAATGCAGTATAAAAACTGGCACATCTGTAACTAAATTTCATACCTGATGCTTGCATTTGGCTCAGAATAACAAGCAGCACGATTCCTCGCTACTCACTCCTAAACTTCTGTGTCCTAATAACAGATTATTTCCATTCCCTTTCTTTCCATGCAGCAAACTGTGCTCTGAAGGAAAGACTGGGTGCATTTGCAATCCTTCATGTGTAAACTCTTGGATCACGATTTTTCTGACAACAGCTCCACAACGTGGCATGCCAGTCCGTTTGTAGTCTTGTTTGGATTTGTTTGGACAAGCTAGAACTTAGCATATTCACATTTTCACCGAAAATCTTCTTCTACTCTGCTACAGCAAGAAGCTCTGCTTGTGGTAATCCTGACACCAAAAGCATACACAAAAAGCTATTGCCATACCGCAAGAGGGACCACAAATAGAAAAAGGAAAAAAAAAAAAACAACACTGATGGTCCAAGCTAGCGTGGGAAAGGGGTAATGTGTAATGAAAAACATTGTCCTCTTTGTTCTCCTTCTTAAAGATAACTCTCATTTAGAACAATAAAAAGTAGTCAATGCGTTGCATCAGAAGAAACAGACAAGAAACAGAAGTGAGTGTGAGAAATAAAGCAGAAAAAAATACCAGAAATTTTAAGCGTTGTAATTCCAAATCAGGCAGTGGATATACTCCAAGATACACCAACAATGTTTATGTCTATTTTATCTGGGCATAAATGCCAGAGACAGGAGTGTCTAGAAAAGAGAAGGAAGCACCTTTTCATCTTGCACTTTTGTTGGGGCAAGAATACAATATCTGTGCATATAAGAGTACACAATTTTATTTTTTCTTAATCTACCTGGGTATGATATTTTTGATAACAACAAAGAAAGCTGATCTTAATTGTCAAACAGCTGTAGACCTCTATATTGCTTCCACACACTTCCAACAGTGATTGTATCATTGCCATAAGTCTCCTTTGATGAAGGACGGCATGCTGGCCACTGCAGCGTGGAAGGCAACATGGAAAGAACAGATCAATGCGTTTGCGTGGAGCTGTTTACTTGCCAGCTGCACCCTTTGTGCCAAACAGGTTTCACAAGTTGATCTGTTGAACTCAGACTACTTTCAAAAAATGAAAATAGTTTCAAGAGACACTGAAAAATTCTTAATTTTCTAGTTTTCAAACTGCTGATCAAAAATATGTTTAGTTTTTATGTAAAAAAAAATAAATCTCAGATTCTGATGATTATTTGGCAGCAAAAATGAAGCACAAAGCTAGTGAAACAGCTTAGCCATTATAAAAAAGTAAGACACAGAAAAATAATGTGGGTCATTCAGGTAATATTTTTAAATCAAGGTTCTGATTGCCAAACTATTAAAGTAAAACTGACCTCTTTCTGCTTAGCAAACTAAAAGCAGTCACTTTTCAGCAGGTATCATAAGTGTTTCACACTCAAAAGAAAAAACAAACAAACAAACAAACAAAACCAGGTTTGAACTGTACAATCTGTGAAGTTGTCATGCTCTGGGTATTCACTTTTTGCACTGAAAGGTATTCAGTACTCGCCACTATCAGTGCCACCTTTTCAGAGCATGAATGATGGCTCCAGAAGCTTATGCATCTTACTCAGAAGTGAAATCTATGTTGACTGTCAGTAAAAACTACTCTTTATGCCCAAAAAAGGTCTGGGAGAAACTTAATACAGCAAGGCAAAAAGCACAGCAAAGGAGCACTTCCACCTTGGCTCCTCTCTACATGAGGGGTCAGAAAGGGTCCATTGAGACTCTCTGGGCCAAATTAACTCAGCAGGTAGTACTAAAGAAAGTCACTACATGCCATGTCCACTTGAGCTGCCCACTCTCCTATGAACCTAGAAACCAGTCTTTCAGAACATAATTTTCATAGTGTATTTACATCACAAACATCATTTATCCTGGCTGAATTGTGTACATTTAGTGGTCTTTTTCTAAAGTGTGTGATGACTGTCATAGAATTATACCAGTGAGCTGAATCATAAGGCAAATATGCAATATTTTTTAAATTGCATAGTGAACTTCATGTTGAAAAAAACACTTTATTTTTTTTTATTTTCTTCCATGCTTGAAATAATCCAGAGTTGCTTTCCTGGACAAAATGCCCACTCTCCGTCTATTTCTCAAGTGACTCAAAAACATCCTGAAAATTTGCCTTACAATAATTTAAATTACTGTAACTGTAAAAAAAAAAAAAAAAAAAACCACACAGAACACCAAACCACCAAACATTTTCTCAAAACATATTCTTATTTTGCTCCCCAGAAACAAAGATAGAAATGTCTTGAAATAATCCATATAATGAAAATTTCAGCTCAACTTATACTGTGCTGCACACTTCACTCAAGTAGATACTTCATTTTTCAGGACTGGGAGATTATGAAGGAAGAAATCAAAATATATTATGATGAAAGAGAAGCTAGTTATTCTGATGAAAGGTTTCACAGAATCACAGCTGTATGCAACTGTGACCCCTTCACATTTTCTGTGTAGAGACAGTATTCAGAAAATAAAGGTATGTTATACACAGATCCTTCTCAAATCTGAATATTGACAACTCTACTGCTGGTTTACCTTATAGGTTCATAACATCAACATCTCAGATTTGTAGAGGCAATATAGTGGATTTCAATTGTAAGGAGGAGACAACATTCAGGAGTTTCCTTCGTCATGTGGACAGCTAAATTTTGACAACACTTTCTGCACCTCTAAACTTTGCCATAACTTGTCACTTGCATAATTCATCCAGATTTTGAAAAAAGAATCAGTGGGTGATGGCAAGAGGATGAATGAACTTTTTTCTCGTTATTTCCTTACATAAAAAAGAAATATAAGGGCAGGAGGAAGAAAAAAATTAAAAAAAAAAAAAAAAATCAACACACAGCAAACCAGAAGCAGGTAAGAAAATGTCTCAAGAAAGGAATAAATACTAGCAGACTTGAAAGATTATGTGGTTTCCATCAGGCCATGCTGCTGACACATTTTAGGAGGAGAATAGAAGGCCCAGTGAACTGGTAGTGGATTACAGCTCTTCTGCTTCATCTGAATAGAGCCTCAAGGCTACACAAAGCTAGGAAGCTATTGTCAATTCACTATTTTCCACCTATTTTCCATTTGTGTGAAATGAACAGATTGCTCAAATCAGCTCTGTAGCAAAGTAGAGTATGAGTCACAGAAGATACCATTACAAGCCACATTAATTGGCAGTTTAGCAGTCTGGTTGGCCCTTACAAAAATGGGCATAGTTGCATATTCTTTTAAACTTTAGTAGCAGACTTCTTTGAATACAATATGTAAGGCAGCCTGAAGAACTTTCCATTGCAGTGTGTTATTCTATATCCACTCAGAGAGCTCATAGACAAACTTTTAAAATACAATCTTTTTATTAAGAAAAAAACAGAAGTTACTCTCTCTGATACTTGCCTACACTGTAGTAACCATAAATGCCTAAAAGCTGTCAATAGAAGAATTTTTCAGAGTAAGTCTCAAAGCAGTATACAGTGTGTGTTTGGAGTTGGGAAGACCTGCTGCATAGACAGAGCATTCATAGATAAACTGTTGTAAATTTAATCTGAACTACCCACAAGCCTGCTCAGGTACATCATGGAACCCTAGGAATGTCTTAAGAGGCCACTAAATATCATATTCCCCACAGACTGTGTGTTTCTTCCTTGCATCTCGATCTCTAAGCCGAAAAGTATTGTTTCCCTTCTGGTGATCTCTACTTTTCCCTTCAATTAAAGAGCATGTGAAAAACAGCAAAGGAATTATTCTCACTGTAGAGGTGTTTGATACATGGAGCGTAGTTCAGAGACTGAAGTTTATTTCCTAGCCCTAGAAATCAGAGCAACAAAGGCTGCAAGAGTCAATAAACCCCAAGACCCAGCTCTAAGTTCACTTGCTCCACTTTAACAAAGGTATAACTCTGTCTCCCTTTCTCCCAATTTACTTCACTGTTGAAGTAAAAATATTGACTGCAGAAAAAAATTGTGGAGAGACTATAAACAAAAGCAGCTATTGTAAGGGAAAACAAATGGTTAAGAAATTATGTGTTATGTCATTTTAAATAAGTGAGAAAGTCACAGATCTCCTGAAGTCAACTAGATAGTCAGATAATCCATAGCACAGAAGACGCTAAGCATACATGTTTGGGGAAGGATGGACTAGTAAGTTTGTGTGATGTTTGTGGCTAAACAAAATACAGATAACCTTTACTGCAAAACACAGATAACCTTTACTGTTCCCTTTTCAGTCTTTGAGAGGCAATGACTCAGTTTCAACAGATGCAGACAGCTTTGTACACTATTGCACATTGATATACTTTCAAAAGACCTCACAGAGTAACTCCACTGCTGGCTCCACTGCAAAAGGACAATGACAAACTGTACAAAACTTCCCTAAAAAGTTATCCAGCAGAAATTTGGCTGGCTTGGGAGGACTGGTTTAGGAGACATGCATCTCTATTGTGAAGTCTTCTGCAATGCTCATTGCCTGCTACGTTGGGAAATACACTGGCTTTCCAATTTTTTGTATTCCAAAGCAAAACTGACATAATTTCAGCTCAGGTAGAATCTCTGGTTTTAAAAGGTTCATTGCTTTGCTGTTTCTGAGTCACATTATTATGAAATATCTTTCCATATACAGAATTTTCAAAGCATTCATCAAATCACAATAACTGTCAGATTTGGTATCCAAGTGGATTAGTTATTCGTCAGTGGAGAAGGCTTTTCCAATCAAAACCCTTTGTCCATCTCTTTCTATAACGAGCATAATGGGCTACTTCTGCTTCCAGCTCATCCCACTCCCATTTGCCCCTAACCCTTGACAGAGCCGCCTGCAACACTCACGTGGAGAGCTCTGAAGATTATGACATCTGGGAAAACCTGAAAAGCAGAGGGAGATGGAAATATTGAACAACAGCAGCTGCATCCCATTCAGCTGGCTTGTCAAAGTACATCCTGATTGGAATAAATTACATCTCAGCCTTTGAACACTGGAGGGGAAACAAGGTGTTTACAACATAACACCTAGTTGGATCAATTCCAAACTCTGACATATGTCACACAAAGTTGCCTTGATGGAGCTAAGCACAGGTTTCTTTCCAAAGTTGAAATCAGTGCATTAACATTTAAATGTTGATCATCATTTTGAATGACAGCATCATCACATTAGCACATAATCAACATAACTTTGTAGAGAAAAGCAAGACTGTGTTGATGCAAGAGGGGGATACCTCTAGAGGAAACATGTTAATACTTTATAACTGAATAAAGCCTACAGAAAGATAACAAACTCTTCAGATAAGATACCAGTTCTGTTTTCCTCAGCTTCTATAAAATGGTCACTCTTTAGGGCAATGTCTTTTGGAAAACAAACAAAAAGTTAGAATATAAATTCTGCCATTGGTAGTAAGAGCACTTCAAAGCCAGACTCTGGATTCAAGTAGCTTCAGTGAAATCCAGCTGCAAGCTTTCCATGCAAGTTTCTCTTCTCCTCACCTCAAAGTGGCAAGTGAATTTTGCCAATTGTCAAACCAAGACTAAGAGTAGACTGGAAGTTAGAGCCAGAGGCTGCTATCTTACATAAATTCACCGTAACATACCTCAAGACAGACCTATTGCATCTTTATTAGTCATGTGTTGGGCTTCTGCTGATCAGAAAAAAAGGTAAAGCCCTCCTGAATGTACAACACAGAGTTATGCTACATGAACAGAAGGACAGATAGGACCCTGAGAAAGATAGATCTTACACATCTCCAACTCCTGCTTTTAGGACCTGTCATGTATTGATAAGGATCATGGCCAAAAACATTGTGGTGAAACTAGTTCATCCAGCCACAGGAGATGACACATTCAGTATAGGGTGAGCTGCAATTTACATAGTGATGACAAGCTAATGAGCCACAGCCCAGGCTGGCTGGCCAATGCCAGCGGTGGGGTATGTGCCGGAGGGCACATAGCTCTATCTTCTGATATGCCCGGCTTGGCACACAAAGGGGAAAAGCTGAATCCCTTCAACATGGCCCGAGACTTGTTGATCTTTTGCAATCACCCCTTCCCCCCGCCCAGACTTTCCTTTACTCAGAGAGCTATAAAAAAGCTCACCTAAAACAGCACCGGTGGGGAACCCACCACCCTGAGGACCCTCTGCACAGCGGCCTCACTGCGGGAACTGGACCAGACACTGGAGGACGCTGCGCTTCTGAACTACAAACCCCAGCATCCTCACCGTGGGACACCAGAGGCCATACATCATCACGCAGAGCCATAAGGGTGGCTGGATCCCTCACCCTTTTCTTTCTTCCTTTCTCTCTGCTCTTTCCTTCTCTCCTTTTTTCTATATCCCTCTTTCTTTGTCTCTCCTTCCACAAGTGGTGATATATTACTCTTTTTCTTTCTCTCTTATACCTTAGTTTTCCTTCCCTCTCTACTGCTCTCTTTCTCTCTTTTCCCTTTTGAACATGTAAGAGTAACATCATCTTAAGCTCTGCTGTTGGATTCTTGTTAAGTTTTGTATTATAGCTACTAGTGGTTGCAAATCCATCGCTCCTAGAAGGACTTTTGCTGTTAATGTATTAATAAGTTCTGTGATATCATAAAATACTTTTGCCAAGCCACTATTCGCTGTAACTAGTATTCCAACACGTACTTTTAGTAAAACTCATAATTGAATTGGACCCCTGGAGTGATTGTCTGCCATTCATTTCTTATAACCATGCAGAATTAACCCAGAGTTAACTCACACCTGATCTCATCTGTTGAGTCAGAGTGCGTGTTGCGTTCAGAGTTAACTCATCCCTTATCCCATCTGTTGGGACGGGACAGGACCATGTTACAGTATTAATCATAACAAACTTAACAATGGTCAAAAATAATAACCTCTGCACAAGTTGCCTCTGCTTTGCGCATAGAGCTCTATCATGACCAAAAAAAAACCCCAAAAAACAAAAAATCCACAAAACACAAACATACCCTATGTTACAGTATTACAAACATACATGCTTTTTTCTTTGGTGCAATAAGGATTTAGTATATACTTCAGATATTTTACAGTCCCACTGAATAGCTGCATCTGCTCCAAGAGAACAAAGAATTTAAAGGTTGGAAAGGAGAGAGAAGAATGTCATGGAGTCCTCGTTTCATTAGATTTATAGCACAACAGTTCTAAGATTATAACATTAACCAAAGATGATGTAAGAAAAGAAAGGATCAGGTTCTAACCGCGAGTTACAGGGTCTTATACGCATTAAACAAACATTAGCCAACACAGAAAAATTATGTTCCTTCTCCCCTATGCCCTCATAAGACATCTGGTAATGTTTGAGCCCAAATCAGATTTGCCTACGCATGTGTAAAAATGTGACATTAGGCAAATATTAATTAGCACCAAAAAAAAAAGTTATTTTTCTTCTAAGTTATTTATCACTTATATTTCTAACTGTAGAATTTTAATACTAGTGATTATTTGTTCCAGGGTGACAGTCTGCACACCGTCCAATTTCCTCCATTTTGAAGGACAGCTCACAGCTGGAGGCTGCTACCTTCCAGCATTGCACAGCCCCGCTGGCTGCTTTTCCCGATACCCTTCCCAGCAGGTAGTAAAGATTATGGAATAATTAGTGGTTTTGTGCTTACTCAGTGTCCAGGAGGCAGTCTCTGCTAAGCAGGGATAATTTTGTCACCAGTCCTTTCAAGATCTAGCTCAATTATTGCAGAAAGGAAAATTTCTCTCAGTTTACCACATCAAATGGCAGGTTGCGACAATTACCCTCCTGTCTCCCCATTTCCAAATCTCACTCAGATCACCTGAACAGTCAACCTTCTACCCTCTTTCTGGACCCTAAGCATTATGAAGAGTCCAAATAGGCCCCCTGACCTAACCCTGTTGCTTCACCTTCATCATTGGATTGCTTGCTTCATTTACAGATAGGCAGCTGAATAAATGTATTGAGCTGTCTGCATTTAAGCAGAAAATGACACTGATTGTCACTAAATATAATGAGTGCCGTATGTATGTTTCATTGGAACCACACGCTCAAATTAGCCTGTCAGAATTTGACTGTACCCTGATGCCAGCCTGTCAAGTGACACAATTAGCTGAAGAGAATAAAGAAAAGGCTTGTCAAAGCCATCAAGACCTTCCACTTGCTCAACTCCCATCCCTTTGCTCACTGCCTTTATTAAATCTAAATGCATTTTGTATTTGCAGATAGGTAGATGCTGTCTCTTTGGTCCCTTTTCTTCAACTCACTCATCACCGCCACTTTCTTACTAAAACCCCTTCAAATCTGTGGAGAAACAAAGGAAGTAATTTCTTTATAGGTCCCTAAAGCCTAGTTTTCTTACAGTGGAAGGAAATGAGGAAATGTTTACCTGTAGATAAAACCTTATCAGTGGCTCAACTTCGTTTTTCTTGCGGAGTACTAAAAAGTATTAGAATAATATTGGATTTAGAGATGAACTGAAAGAGCAGAGACTTCAAGCAGAAGAGCTGTCTTCCTTATAATTCTTTCTTTACTCACCAGCACATAGAGAGGCACCGCATTTCTTGTCATAGATGTCTCAGAGACCAGCAAGGGAAAAAAAAAAAAGGTGAAATCAAGCTCAGAATTTCTATGTGTTGTCTCAAGAATATTGCCATGCCTAATGTAAACTGCAAATTCAGTGATCCCAAGCATGTCCAAACCCGCTTCAGTGACTGCAAGTCCAAGCTGCAGTTGGATCTCCAAAGCAGACAGCTTGTCAAGACCTCTCTTTAGCAACAGTGTCTTTTCCCACAGACCACCTCTCATCTCCATCCTAGCTCTTGGCCCCTTTTAGCCCTGGGTCCACGCCACTTCTTTGTAATGTGAAAGGCTCTGGAACAATACCAGCTCATCAGCAAAGAGAAAAAAACCCAGAAAGTTCTAACCTCCCTGCCATGAGCAGGGACACCTTCCACTAGACCAGGTTGCTCAAAGCCCCATCCAGCCTGGCTTTCAACACTTCCAGGCATGGGGCATCCACATCTTCTCTGGGCAACCTGTTCCAGGGCCTCATCACCCTCATAGTGAAGAATTTCTTTCTTATTTCTAATCTAAATCTACCCTCTTTCAGTTTAAAGCTGTCACCCCTAGTCCTATCACTAGAGGTGAGACTAACTGGCTTGGAGTTCCCCAGACCCTCCATTTTTCATTTTTAAAAATGGGGGTTATGTTTCCACTTTTCCAGTCAGTGTGAACTTCACTGGGCTTCCGTGAGTTCTCAGATATGATGGATAGTGCTTTAGCAACTTCATCTGCTGGTCCCCTCAGGACCCGTGGATGCGTCTCATCAGGTCCCATGGACTCGTGCACCTTCAGGCTCCTTAGGCAGCCTCAAACCTGATCTTCTCCCACAGTAGGTGATTCTTCTTTCTCCCCATCCCTGCCTTTGCTTCCTGCGACTTGGGTGGTGTGGCTAGAGCACTTGTCAGTGAAGACTGAGGCAAAAAAGCCACTGAGCGCCTCACCCTTCTCCGTATTGTAGGTAACCAGGTGTCCTGTTTCTTTCAGGAAAGGGATTATATTTTCTCTAGTCTTCCTTTTATCACTGGCGTATCTATAGAAGCTTTTCTTGTTGCCCTTGATGTCCCTGGTCATATTTAATTCTAGATTCAGAATGATGGGGTGATATATCCCTTTCATCAGTATTTTAGTGGTGTTTCTCCATTGACCATGAGAATATTAATATTTGTATAATTGTTTTAAAAAAAACCAAAACAAAACAAAAAAAACACCAAAAACAAAAACAAAAAACAAACCACACCTGATCAGTGATCTCTTCCAGAGACTAGACTCAGCCATGCTGTTGGCATTTCACAAGATGAGGAACAAAGGAACACCACTCACTACTGATCATGGATCCAAGGGCACTTTGTGACGTGCTTTGGAAACTGCCTCAGGCTGCCTTGTGTCTCCAAGGTGGTAAAGAAGGGGTGCCTGTGTTCTACTCTTTCTGTGCCAGTGGTATCACAATCCAGCAATGCTAGTTCCTATATTGGCCTTGTAGTTTGGCAGAAAACACTTTCTAACCCATCACACACGTCTCAGAACAGTTTTGTCAAGGATCATGCTCTTATCACTGTATTTGAAATGGTTTCCTTTGAAGGAGGAAACACTCCAAATTTGTTGGATCCCCTTGAGGTCACCTCCAGCAGAACCTAAGCATTAAAAACTGAATTGGTTTCATCAAGGAAATAAAATCATATTTCTAGCTCTAAGACTGAAACACAGGTTACAAATATTAATAAAACATAGCACTTCACACAAAGATCTAAGACAGTGTTTACAAAAAGATACCCTGCCAGGTCTTGACTCTCGTGTCTGGGTTCTCATGATGGGGTTTTTGCAGAACAATCTAACAGTTGTTTTGAGAACTGCATAAAGAGGTCACACTAACACTAGATACACACTGTATGAAGTGATGGTGCAGGATACTAGCTGGCAGCAAAGACCAAGCTTCTACTTTAGTGGCACAGCAACTGGTCTGGTAAGATAGTTGCTCTCCTAATCTGATACCCTAAACTTTTATAGCCAGTACTCTTGGCCTTGCTCCTTGTGACCTGGCTTCACCAGGGAGAAGGAGACTGAGAAGTCTGGCAAGTGTGGGCTCAGTGTCTGGCTCAGCTTCCTACTGGTCTCTTTACTGGATCACTTGCCCCATGGCAGCAGGTTGGGGCACGCAGCAGGGCTTCCGCTGCCCCAGTTTGGCAACTCAGCATGCCAGCACAGACCTACGGTACTCAGCAAGTCCTCACTTACCTGGTGAGGGTGGGCAGCAGATTGAAAGTTACTACAGATCCACATATAGACCACAGACAGCTTTGGGGATCCGAGAAGAAATCTGAGAAAGAACCAAGTCACCTCTTCAGCTATCCTCTGCTTCTGTGACCAAAAGGAGGTGGGAAATGTCAGCACTGAACTGCTTGCTTCACATTTCAAAGCACCACCTGATCATACACAAGCTTTATTCAGAGCCTGGAGAGTTTACATCCCCTCCGTGTCCTGACAAAATTCTGCCAAAAGCAACCAAACGCTTGGTAAAGAGGTGTTGTCCTCATATTGATGGCCGCTCTTGACACATCTTGTGCACTAATATATTTCAAATTGCACAGTTTTCCTTTTTTTTTTTTTTTTTTTAAAAAAAAAAAAGTCTACAAATACCTTTTTTTTTTTCTTTTTTTACTAAATCAACNTCCATATCCAATAGGTATTTTTCATGAAGGTGGTGTCTCAGAAGAGAATCCACCCCATTCAGCATGTGTGGATTAAATTAAAAATTAAAATTAAAGGCTTCACCTGAAGGAAGGGAAAAAATGAAATGGTGAAGTATCTAGGACTCTTCCCACACTTCCAAGATGTCTGAAGGGGAAGAAAAGACAAACAGAAGAGAAGTGAAGGGTTGTGTGAACGTTTCAGAAAAGAATAAAATAGAGGCTTCTAGTTTCTTAACACTGCTTTGGAATACTTAGGCTCCTTGATGGTATCACTAATTGACATCAGTGTCTATCAGGGAAAGATTGCCCCAGTGTCTGCATGCCACCAAGGAAGGAGAGTAAATTAACACATGAAGCAGCAGGCACCCTTGGCAGGACTTCTATTCTGTTCAGATGTCATTGTTTTGCACTTGACATATCTTTTCCCTCGAAGACACAACACAACATCAGGTCTTATTTTGGTAAGGACAAGGCTTATAGATGAGACTATGAGAACATTTCATCTAGCTCAATCTGTATTTTGTCAATATATTGTCTAGCTTAGAACCAATATTTCTGCACTTTAACAGATAACAATTGCTCAGCTTAAAGACTTTCCCTTCGGCTTTGCTCTTGAACAGCTTAATATGCTGGCAAGTGCAGCATGTCTTTCAGGAACTAAAATTCAAGAGGGCGTTAGAAAACTTGCTCCAGTGCACACTTGCACACTTTTAAATGCTAGTCAAGCCAAAAAGAGGAAAAAAAAAAAAAAAAAAAAAAAAACAATAAAACGTTAGTNAAAAAATCTTTGCTGCTCCTGTAGTTACACAGAAAAATGCAGGTCTGAGGGATGCAAACTTCTTTAACCCATCTAATGCCTCCCAAACCCTCTTCTGTTTATTTTTTTTGTGATACAAAATAGCTTGTGCTCATCTGTAACAGAAAACATTTCTCAAGACCCTTACTTCTGAGGTATCTCAGGATCCTCAAGTTTACAACAGGCAGCCTGTATACTCCGTTCTATGGCTTGTTGAAGCTTCAGCCAGGGACTGCTATATAAAAAAAAAAAAAAGAAAAAGAAAAAAAAAAAACACAACACCAAACTTCAGTTGCACTAAAAACCAAACCAGCATAACTAGTACACTAACACTTAAATATTAATTAGACAGGACTGGGAGATGGAAACATTTAAAATAGATGTTCTTGGTGGTATTATTAAATGTTAAATTTTATGCATACTAAATCATTTTGTAGCCTGATAAAACAGCTTCTTTCTGTGCCTCAGGAGATGCATAATTAATTATTTTTTTTCTAGCCATCAGCGTTTAATTATTAAAGAGTTTGACTAACATTTAGATGGCAAAAACATAAAAGTCCTCTGAAAAATCCTAACATTTTTGTGAAGAACATGACTGAGAGGAATCATTTTTATTAGCTATTTTTTATTATAATTTATTTTAAAATAGCATATACCAGTCTTTCTAGGCCCTTCTGAAATCTAGGGTAAGGAGAGGGCTTTTTTCCCACCCCCGCCCCAGTTCATTCTTGAATATACAACTGAAGTATTTTCTTCTTGCACTGACAAGCTAGGTGTAAGGAAGAGCTAAATAAATACAAGAAGCTAACATACAAAATAATTGGAATTTTCATTTTTAGGTTGTCTTTTATATCAGCCAAAATTGAGACTTTTAATAATAGTTAGCACTTTTCACCACAGATTTCAGTTCATAAATCTATATCCTGTATATTCGATAAATATATCCTGTATAAAATAAACCAAACATGAGTTTGTTAGGAGAATAGACAAAGATCATACAAACTTGCAAGGCTGGGAAGGGAACCCAGAGCAGTGCTGCCTGTTTTGGCAAGAGTTATGGGAGGATCCTGGACACTCAGAACACAGGGGCAGAAGAAATCTCTGTAGGGCAAGTACTGAGCACTCAGCTGAGTGACACCACTGCTTGCATCACATTGTGAAAAAAGTCTTCTGTCACTGTAACATCTTGGTACACATCTATTTTAAACACCTATGTACTCATATAATGGATTTTATATCATCACTGGTTATCATTGCCTTTTCTGCTTCCTATATACTGAAAACGTTGAGAGAAATTAAATTGCTAGTGGATGGACGTTTCCCAATATCTGCGGTACAAATTTCTTGCCTTCTCACACCAGCCTGCTGGTCACACATCACAGCTCATAGCACAGGTAGACAAGCAAACTGAGCATCAATCAGCCTCCAAGCTTTGGGGTCTGACCAGAGGCAAGGGTCTCAAAGTAAGGAGAAACCAGCACTCAGCATTGCAGCTGGTGCCAGACTGTTGGTGACCCAGCCCTTGGCAGCTCAACTCTTGTCAGGTTTCTGGTAGGTATTCAAGGAGTTTTAAGGAGAATTTGAAGACGACATTTGAAAGAAAGCAATGAGGTCACATTACAGTGGTGGAGGAGAGAACTGGAATTGCTCATAAGCACCCGCACTAACAGGAGACAGCACAAAACTACTTGCCTGAGAACATGAAAAAATTAAGGTGAAAGCATCTGGCACTTCTGGTTCCAGGTGGCTACCAGAGGTGGGAGTCAAGCTCTCAGTGCTGGGAGAAAGGATAGTTAGGCTTTAAGAGAAAAGTGATGGCTTATATTTGACATGACACATAGAGAAGAGCAGAGTGGTGAAAAATGGTGTGCAATACAAATGATGATTGCAGCAGCAGCAGCACATAGTTGTATCCCAAATGGAAGTGGGAAAACTGGATCCTTGAAAATAGTTTGAAGTGGACGAGGGAGAGCAACACGGAAGAAAAAAAGTAGGGATTTTTCTGGGGTAAGAAGCCTCAAGTTAAATTATTCTATACCCAGGAGTGCAGATTTCAGCATAAAAAGAGACAAAGAACCAAAACACAAACCCTCAGCAACTTTCTCGTCCCAGGCTAAAAGCCAATTCCATTTTTTCCATGCTTTTCGAAGTATCACAGCACCACCATTTCAGGGAAGTCCAGTAAGAACCAGCTCGAGCTTGAACAAATGCAGCAGGAGTACTGCTGCTTTAAAATAGGCTTTTTCTGGAGCTTTTTGCCCTCGCCCTCTGAAGGAATAAAACAAGCCGATAGCTGAATAATGTAATCAAGAGCAATTCATCGCCTTGAAGTTTAGTAAATAAGCAGAAAATATCAGCTATGGGGTAGCGTACTTTAGAAGAAATGATTGTATGGAAGCAGACTAGAATTTCCTGTGTTAATGAAAATTTTACATACATTGTGCTTTATGGATACGCAGTTCAAATGCTATACTTCAGCAGGTATATCATGGTAAGTATGGAGTTTAAAAATATTAATGAGAACTCTGGCCCAAGCATATGGATATTGTTAAACATTTTTTTTAATACCTGTGAAATCACTAAACAGGAAAGTTTAACTCCCATCCAAATATCAATTAAAAGTCACTTTAACTCAATGAATTTGACTTGTTCCACTAAAAGTAGAGTATGTTCTTAGTGAGTAAGAGATCCTGTTGCCTTTGCTCTTCTGAAAAACACCAGTGATAACAAGTCAGAACAGAAGTTCTTTCTTTTTCAGCACCGCAACTGTTTTCTTAGCACCCTGCTATACCCTACCTAGCAGGAGAGTGTTAGCAGAAGGTGGCTTTGATGTCCTCCTGCCCAGGTTTCCCATTGGCAGAACGTGGGCCTGCCCTGGCCCGCAGCCCCACATAAGCAAAGTTCTGGGGAGGAAACAGTAAAGTTTCCCCAAAAGGGTGGTGAGGAGAAAAATCCCAACAACTTCTAAGCAATATGAAACATATCAGATACGAATTGTCATATAGGATGCCCTTATGTCTGGCTGACACCAGAAGCAAGTACTTCTGCCTGATAATAATTAGTGGACTAATTAATGCAGCCCATTTAGAAAAAGCCTGGGATGGTAAACACATAGGAAGCAGAGGGAAGTCTGCATGCTTTTAATATAAGTAGCAAAACTATTTTAAACACAGAACTCTAAGGCATTATTTATCAAATACAAGTTAATAGACATACAGAGAATTTCATCTGAAATAAAGTTTATAAAAACCATTTCAGCACTAATGATGTGTCTTACGCTTCCATAACCACAACCCACATGAATCTCTGATAACAGACATTTGCAAATCAACTCCCTCAACCTCTTAACTGAAAAGTGTAACACAGCAAGCAGATCTCTTCTGAAAGAAGCTGAAAGCATTCCTCATTGTACACAATAACATGAAGGAACAAAAAACAAACTCGAAGTGTCTACAGAACTGTCAGAAAACCTTGACGATTACTCTCTGGGTTGTGTGACTCTAGGACAAAATTCAGCTACCATCACAGAAGATTACACACACAGGAAGAACATTTTAAATAAAAAATAATTGTTTTTTTTAAAAAAAAAAACAAAACACACGCACCAAAAAAAACCAAAAAAACTATTTAAGTTTCTACTCAGTACCCATATTCTTCAGATGTAGAAGCAAGTAGTCAGAAAGTAACATTTGAAAGCAGACATTTCTGTGTTAGAAGAGAAAAAAGTGAGACAAATAATCAACCTGGAAAAACACAAACAACAACAAAAAACTGTTTCAGAGGGATTTACAACGGAATTTGCCACTGTAAAGCCAGAATCTGATATGATCACTCAGATATTTTTAATTCCTTCAGTTAAGTCCACCAAAGAAAACAGGAAAAATCTGCAGGGTTTTGTTTAGAGGTTTTTTGTATTTATTCTTCATGAGCACCCAACAGTGAATAAAACTCAAACTCTCCCTACAAAAATACAAACAGCATTGTTTGTTAATTAAGCTGTTACGAATTAAGCTGCTATCTTTAGAAATGCAGAGTTCAGGTCTGGCGAGCTGAAGTACTCCTTTCCTTCTGAAAGCCGCTTTATATCACATTCGGGTATCACAAGCCAACTATGTCAAGTCCAAAGTAAAAGAGAGGTGACAAGGGAAAGTCACAGAAATGAGTTTCCCAGTGCAAGAGGAAGACTTCAGATTTGTTGAGCTGTGACATAGAGGTTTCACACCTTGGAACAATACGAGTAATCTCAGAGCATTGATACAAATCATTACAAATGCTACTCCACGAAACAGGTCACTCAAGAACATTATTTCATCCTGAGCTTTGTCTTTGAGAAGTTAGCCTCCATAACCTCTTGGTTTACAACTCTGCAAACAAGGTATGTAGCCACCTGCTTCGTATGGGCCATAGAGGTAACAAATTCAGAATTCCTGCTTTGTGAGAAATGCTGATGTTTCACCACAGCTCAAAGAAAAACGTTTTTTGCTATTCTCAGCAGTGAAACACATTTTGAATTTTCAGTATTTAATACAGCAAAACATTCTAAAATTTTCTACATGTCATGTAATACACTACGGACTTTACTACAGTTATCAAAACCTGAAAACTACGATATTCCGTTCATTTCTATGGAGTGGCCTCCTTGATTGTTCAAGCTAGTATTTTAACATCTGAATTACATCTTCTGAGTTTTAGCTTTCAATGAAGACTTAAAATACAATTAAAACCCAAATATAATATTACTGAAATATCACTAACTACCCAAGCCTCTGAGGGTAGAAACATAAAATTTCTAGGACTTCACAGACCAGCTGAAACCAAATCCACATCCTCAAATGGGTGCAATATTATTTTACATTGATTCCCTGAAAACCTTTACAGGGAAACTTTCCATGAAACCAGGCCAGGAGTTTTACTTTCGGTCGTGACTATGAGGCAAGTCCCCTGATGAGACAAGGTCAACAGCAAACCGAATTTCTGCTAATACAGTCTTTGTGGAATATTAGAGTGATTCTAGAGTAAAACTAAGTAATTAGATGTCAAAGTGTGAGTAGTATCCTCTTCACTACATTCCTCAGGTGTCTTAAGGGTTTTGCATACACACCCTATGGAGAGATATCCAAGCCAGCTCACAGCCTTTTAGCAGGACAGTTATATTCGCTTGTTATTCAGCCTACACATGTTTTCACTTGCAAGAAAACAGTCACCTTGCTTAGGCAGAATATAATTTAAAACATCTACCAAAGGTCCAGATCCAAACTAAGGTTTGGTATCTCTAAGAGTATGAAAACAGCCATTCCCAGTTAAATCAGAGGTCCAGCTAGTCCGATACCTTGTCACTGACAAGGCATAAGCATAAGGAAGTAGTACAAGAAAAGAGGAGGCACGTTTGAATCACAGCATCTCTCATGCCTTCCCACTGCTCATGTTGGAAGAGTTTCCCAGATACACGTGGTGTCCATGTCACTGACATCCCTTGATGGATTTCTCTTGCAAGAACTTGCCCTTTTTCCTGACCTCCAAGACATTCCATCATTTATCTTACCTGTACCCTTTTATTTCATAAGGATTCATTGCTACAACTGGTTCCTCAGCTCAGATTCTTATTTATTTGTCTTGCACTGAAAGGACAGCATTATTACCTCTTGTAATTGGAACTCATTCAATTAAAACTAAATAACTTGTTAATAAACAGCAAAATACAAGTGAAGAAAGGCAGCTACTTAAACAGATGGTAAGCCATAACATGGATATTTCTTTGACACACACCACCTACCCCAGTACCTGCAGTTCTGGATGTGAAGACATTTCTCTACTTACAAAAACATATGAGTTAATAATTTTCACACTATGAAAGAAAGTGTTACATAAAGTGTTGCTTTGATTTTTTTTTTCTTAAGAAGCAAAGGATATAAAAAAAAATTAAAAAAAAAAAAAAGGAAAGGCTGATGTGGGGACAAGTTTGACACTAAAAAAAAATAATTTTTTGTTGCAGTGTGCAGAAAACAAAAATCAACAGTTCTCCAGTCCTCATTATACCGATTGATAGAAAGGTCTGTAGCTTATAGCACAATAAACCAAGCCAACAGCAGTCATGTTGGCACTAGATTCTGCAAGAAACTTTGTCTTCCTCTGGATGGAACTGGGGCTTTGCACACTTCTATGGCATCTTCACCACACCAAAGGCCCAGAGCCTCCAGACCTGGAGCTTCCTGGGGTGCCCGCTCAGATCCAGCCCCTGCAGCAGATTAGGGCTCAGATGTGCTCCAATCTTCTCCAATGAAATCTACATACAACTCATTCAAGGAGAAAGAGAACATCTTGGCTGAAGCTGCTAGTACAGCAGAGGCAGAAGTTGTAAGATGTCCTGCAAAACTTTTTCCCACACATAAAATTATTTTCTGATATTATATCATTTTAAGGGTTTAATGCTAGTAACGATATTATTAAAATTAAAGAGATGTCCTTTGAATTCATGCAGTCATTCATATAATCATTTCCAAAGGGGAAAACAATACTGCCTTGAACTTCCACTTTATTAAATTAAATTACACCAGGGGCAGAAGGAGGCAGAGGGGGCATGGCAGCAGGGTGTGGATGGGAGCTATGGTTATGAAGTATTTTGGCAAAGAAACCAGTATTTCAGCATGCATTATAGTGAAATACAACCTCCTTATTCTTAGGTTTAACTTGGTTTTCCAAATATATACACACAGGTATTGGAAAGGGAATTTCATGCTTCATCTTTTCACCGATACAAAGCCTGACTCCACAAGTCTCAGCCATGTGGATATCCCTTATAAAAACTATTCATATGAGGAAGGAGGTAAAGTATTGGCCCTGCTTAGTGCTCTACTTATTTAATTATAGATTATAGGTATCTGCAGTATGTGTGCCAGTCACCTGTTGAACTCAACAGAACCATGTTTTTGCCAGCAAAAAGAATAGGCCAAAGAAATAATTGAGTGTATAAGCTAACATATTTTTCTAATACACTGACTATTCCTAGCACTGGGCATGCGGATCCCTACTGAATATTTAGGCTTTTCTCAGGTTTTGCATGTTCAACATCACGGTGCTTCCCTTTAATTCAGCTTCTCTGGCCCTTACAAAACCACTTGTAGGTGGTTTTCATACCTTCTCTCAAGGTCTCCTGCCATTGGTATGTTTTGGTTTTTTACCAATTAAAAATGCTTTCAAAAATACCCATTTCTGGTCAAGTATGTTCACGGTGTAGTAAGGAGCAGATAAACTTCCCCTATTTCTTACCTTCCCAAGGGAGGTCAGTGCCAAACACAGTATTTTCCATCTGAGATTTTTGTGTTCTCCTCCTAAAGTGACCTCACTTATCTTTTCTTGTCTCATCACTGTATGGGTGTGATTTACTGCAACCAGTGTAAAAACTGTGTTATGGGACCTCTAATAATAGGCTATGCCACCAGTGACATGAAATAGAGAAAATTTGAAAACATTACTGCTACTTCAATTAGTCTTTCATTTTGAGCTTCATTTTCAGCAAATGTGATCATCCACCCCAGGCTTTAGAACATTAAATTCTCTGACTTGCATTTTGGATATTAAAAATCCCCATCAAGTATAAAGATGAGTGCAGAAAAGAACTGAAAAAAGATTTTAATTTTGCTCACTCCCAGGTCAATAATGAAGACTGCTAAGGGCAGGCATACCAGCAGAGAACAGGAAAAAATGGCCACGGCTTGCGAATGGTACCTTAGACCAGCAGACTGGAGTATAATAGTCCAAATACTATTCAGTAATTGTTCTGCCCATGGAGCTTCATCTCTTTTCTTCCCCCCCTCCCCCCCAATACCTTTTAGCTAGTAACCAAATAAGCATCACACAGTATTGCCACTCAGGAGCTAGGCCAATTCTACTGCACGCTACTTATTTCAATGACTTAGAAAGACAAACTATTTGCCCTTCAGCTGCTGAAGCGCACATGCACATACAAGTGATCACCGTTGCAGTTCATATGCTTCTCTTTATGCTAGACATGGTGAGAACACCACAGTGACATTATTTATAAAGGAAGTTTGCATGCCTTTAGTGGAATCCATAGGTTCTGTTTACATGTATACTAAAGAGTGGAATTTAACCAAGCTGGGCGGTGGGAGGAGGAAATAAAATCCATCAGAAAGCTGAAATTTCCAGACTGCACCAAAAATAAAATTGTTCTCATGCAGATGTTGCCTGCTGGGAGTTTTAATTAAGTGCCTTAGGGGGTATCCTCAGCAGATAACCACACTCCTCGGCTAGGCTGCCTCAGTTCCCAGCATGCCTTGTCATTTCCACACTTAACAACACGACCTTCATGAAGTATGGGATCCTACTGCTGCTAGGAATGTCCATTCCAGAGAAAATGTGAATGAGAAACAAAGTTACAGCTCCCCAGCACGTCATTGCTGGATAGCGGAATATAAACGTTCTAACTGACAACATACATTTTGAGGAGAAAGCTTGAAGTTTTCTCCTGTGAGCAGGCATTTTTTTCACACATCAGCAAGTAACTGAGTCAAACCAATTAAAAAAAAAAAATACTTAGGTCTAATACACAGACAAAATAAAATTAGTCTTTTGTGGGGAGCACCCCTAAGTTTTCAGCATTGGTGGGCTGGGTGGAGGAGTGAAAGGAAATCATATCACTGGTTGTCAGGTCTTAGGGAAAAAAAGAGAGGGAGGGGAAAGAGAGGGAGGGAGGGAGGGGAAAGAGAGGGGAAGGGAGAGAGAGAGGGGGAGGGGGAGAGAGAGGGGGGGAGAGAGGGAG